>JAJPGS010002140.1:0-132804 GCA_028654335.1 Alnus rubra | reverse complement strand
TTAGAGAAGGGGAACATTCTCTATAATGTCATGAATGCATGTGTAAATGCTTTGTTGGACCGCTGAAAGAGTTTGTCTAAAATTCCGTGACTGTTCTTCTTTAAAAACATCTACCATCAGTCTGAATTGTAGAGGTATCTTTTGCATCATGTTTGTTATGTTATAAAGTTCATCTGCACAATTCTTTTTTTTTCTTTCTTTCTTTCTTTCTTTTTTTTTTCTTTATTATAAATAAAATTTTACGCTTTGGCTGCTTAATGAATTACAGGACATCTTCCTGAAACTGACAATAGGAATTTGGTGCTGCTATGTAAATCATTTGTGGAGTGCTTATAATAGTATGATTAATGGGCAAGACCTCTGTGGACCAGGTCCACCTAAACTATAGAAAGGAATTTTGAAATTCAACAAGAAATTGAAAAAATTAATTTCCAATTGGGCTAAACACCTTTTGTCTTCCATTGTGTATAATCTCATATAATATGATAAACAATTGGAATAGGCTCATTAACTTCCAACTCTTTGATATTTGGGAGACTACAAATATTTCAAAAGTTGAAATTTGTTAGGACATTGTTAACTTATTGCCTTATGAACTGTTTATGGATTTCTCTCCTTGTCTTGGCATTTATGTGTATATTCAATGTTTTTGCTTCTTTTCCCTTCAGCTGTAGGGCATTACATACCATAATGCACATTCATTTTTTCATAAAATAATTTACATACTTTATTCTTTTCTTTTTCTTTTTTTTTTTTTTTTTTTTTTGAAATTTTCTTCGTTAATTGAAACTTAAGGGTCTTCCGGTGATTACCTTGTCATATGCCTTGTGATTGACTAGTTTCTTGTGATATAACTGGGGGCATATTTGCCTGCTGCTTCTATAAATTTACTTCGCCAACTTGACAGATTTTTAATCGTTGTTGATCTTGATGCTTGCAGAAATTTTGGTCCACGCGCAATTATTTTCAGTTACGAGGTAGTTTATATTCAGCTCCAACGTTTGAAATGCTTTGCATTTCTAGTTTGTTTGTTTACATGCCTAATTATGTGTAATGTTCCCTCAATGTGCAAAGGAATATCATATTGGCTTTTTGAAGGATCACCTTATGAAAGACCTTAGGGTGAGAATTTTTCCTTGTCATATTTTGCAGTTCTATTGCCACAAGCATTACTTTTCTGTTTAGTTGAACTACAAATGTTAACAAGATTTAGCCAAAACAAAAGTGGTTTTGTTGCACGAATAGCAACAAAATTCATTCTGCTTTGTAAAATTCTGTAGTTCGTGGAGATCAAAAGTGTATAAACTCGCTCCTTAATGTTGCAAGGAGGCTAAGATTGATATAAGATGGAGGGTTCTTAATTGGAATTGGCCTCTTCATATGAAACGAGATAGTTGCTTTTAGAGTATGTTGTCATTTTCTATGTGAGAGATTGTTAATTCCTATGTTAGTATACAGGTGATTTTCCATCACATGTAAATAAGATTGAAAGACAATGCTTTATATATATCTCTGCCACGCTTTCTTTGAGTTTTGATATATTAATTAGTTTGCAAAAGGAATAAATGGAAGAAGTGGACTTAACTATTAGAAGGTTTATTCCGATAATTATTCCTAATAATGCAGTTAGTTACGAATGAAGACAAGGCAGAATGTGAGATTGAATTCCATGTAATATCTTTCTGATTCCTGGATTGGGAGCTTTTCTCTACTTTTAGAAGCTGAAGGTGGAGATAGGACATTGCTGGATTGTCACTGACTGTTTTTCAATTGTTTTTTTTTTCTTATAAAAAAACTCATAGATGGTTTGTTTGCCTTTCATGTTAGGCTGTTCAAAATCCTCTTTTGAGCTACATCAAGGTGGTTTCTGTTATAAGTAGTGTCATTTTAAAAATTAAAAAATAAAATAAAATAAAAAATTCCATTGAACTATAATGCCCCTGTGACTTTATCCTGAATAGGAATGCAGAAATTTGAACAATATTACTTGATTAGTTGAGATGAATGGCATTTGAATCTCATTTTTCAGTTTGGTATGTATCTGGTTTTTGAAGGAAACTAATAATATTTGTCTCTTTTTATCTTAAAAAGAAGAAGCTTGAGCACTTTGTTTTCCTTTGAGGCAGGGTGCTCTGCTCTGTTTATATTTTTCTCTCAATTTATAACGTGTTTCTCTGATTATATTATGTCCTTTTGGTTCCAAAAGCTCAGGAGCTGTGATGACCAAAGCCTGTTTTGGTTTCAAAGTCATCTGATGATGGTGCTTGAAAGTGTAGCTCATCTTAAAGTAAGAGATTGGGAAGACTATCAAGAAAGTACGTATTTTTTTCCAATCATAGCTTTAACTTCCACCTTTGCCCCACGTTGTTTTGAAAGAGATCTATGCTTGCATGAGTTGGTCTTTGAGGAATATGTACTGCCAGATCAGACCAAAGTGTCATTATTCTCGTTGACAGTTATACCAATAAGATGATCAACAAGCCAATTGTTTTATTTAATTAATTGGATTTGCTTTCTCAGTACTGATTTGCTTTTGTATTGGGATCACAAGGTTTACAAGCAAGGCTCACATTGCTCGAGCAGTGCTCAAGAGCATGTGTTTCCAAGTCAAAGATGTGTTGGATTCTATGCACAAAGATGCAGGGGAGGAGGGTGAGGTTAAGAATGAGAAGGGGGAATTCTTGCTTATGGTAGATGGTGATGCCACTGTTAGCAATCTTTTGATGCAGATTCAGGTTTGGGCTCTCTGTGTTTCTTTTGTCATAAATTTTCCATTTTAACTTATAGTTCAACATTACTAATACAGCCTTTTTCTATTTCTTCTCTTTTTTCTGTTGACACCTTTTTTATAAATCTGTGCCAAGTTCTCCTTTACCCAGTCTTTCTTACTTAATAAATATGATTTTCTCACTTTTCAACCACTTTAACAATTGTTCTTTCCTTGATATTTCTGTTGGCTTTTTTGTTTTTGTTCAGGGATTCAGTTGTTGTAATATCAGAAGCAGCCATGAAAAGTTATATTTGGCATTTTCTCCAGTTGGTGTCAGATGTAATGCAGTGCCTCGCTGCAACGCTAGGTAAACATATGCATATTTCACATAGCATCGATGCATTATATGATATTAGATAGTTGCTTTCAAGTATGTGCCATTTTCCATGTGCGAGATACATCATTTATGTGCAGTGTACAACATATGCATATTCTCACATGGTATCGATGCATTTTCATGCCTTGTCTACTTTAAAACTGTCTAGTAGCTACACATACTAATTATGGAGTGAGAATTTGCGATTTTGCAGGAGACAAATCTTGCGTGACCTTTGCTCGACCTTGACACGAGCAAGAATGTGACTAATCATTGGACAAAAACTTCGGGCAACGCTTTCACGATAGTAGCTCGAGTGAAGTTGCTACTGTCAAGTAAGTGCCATGTATCCTTATATTTTACCAGATAATGTCGTACAATAGATGTATTATTCTGATAATTATTCTTGATAACACACTAGTGTCAGCTAAAATGTTCCACATTTATTAGTGTACATTGTGTCAACAAATAATGATTATCATGGAAAGGTAATTTTCATTTATTGATGGATGCTTCTTTTTTCCTTTGGGATGGTGTCACCTATTCTAAATTGATCAACGTGTAGGATTCACTTGCATTGAGAACCATTTTCCATGTGAGAGATACATCATTTATTGTGCAGGTACAACATATGCATATTCTTGTTAGATATTGTCTCCATATATGGCCTATATGCCACATATACAGTGTTTATTATATTTATTATAAATATAATATACGGTATTACGGTTAGGTATTTAATTAATTAGATTACCGTAATGGAATCGTTTAATTGATTTAAAATCAATTAATAATATTGTTTCCTTGATGGGAGGAACAATACGTACTTACCATATTTGAGGGTCCTGACCTAGCCTATAAATAAACAGCATGTGTACACCATCAGTACGGCAATACAGTCATAGGCATAGGTTAGAAGATCCCTCAAAATAATATTTCTTGTTCTTCATGATCGTGGAAACGCTTGAGCAAATATGCTAAGGTAAGCCTGAATCCTGTTTTATTCGTTTCCGCTGCGCATGTTAGATTAACAAATGTTGAATATTTCTATCATGTGGTATCAGAGCCACCTCTATGCTATTTGTTTAGCATTAAGTCTTGTTGGATTAATATTTTGTGAACATAATTTATTGATATTATATTTATCGTTCACAAACGGATGAAAAACATATGGGTATTAGTTGTTTCTAACAGTGGTTTGTTCCATTGTTCCATGTGGAACAAAATTCAGCCTATTATTAGTATGTTTTACATGTGCTTTAAGAGTTTTGTGAAAATAGCCAAGACAAATATTCTGGAGTTATTGTCGTGAAACCACTGTTCACCATGGAAAAAATTCTCACACAGCAGCACCGGCATTTGCCGGCGAAAAGCTGCATAAGGGTGAGTGGGTTCTACCTCAGGCAGTAGGCGTCGGTTTTTTCGTGGCCACCGTCGTTGCGTGAGACAACGGTGGGGCTAAGGGCCGTGACAGTGAACGGCGACCCCTGAGGGTCGCCGTGACCTGCTGATCGGCGAATCGGCAGATTGCATTGGTTCTTTGTAGTCGGCACCTGAAGAAGAAACCCATGGTTGAACTTCACCGGCCGATCCTCAGCACCAGCCATTTACTGGCGAAAACCCGCATAAGGCTGAGCGGGTTTTCGCCGGATGCAGTAGGGACCGGCCCGTATGGGCCGGCGTCGTTCCGGAGGGAAGAAGCCGCTGCAAGCGGCCTCTTCCCCATCACTAGAACTGGCGGCCCTTACGAGCTGCCTGGTTCTTGGGCAAACGGCACCCCTCTGGGTCGCCGTTGCTGCTAAAGCAGCGGCCCACAGTGGCCGTGCATAATGAGGCAAAGGATCTGGCCGGCGTTCATTCAGTTTTTTCGGGTTGTGAGGCGGCTAGGGTTTCAAGTTTAGGTCTCCTAGGGTTTTCAACCCATTGTGATAATACGGGTCGGGTCTGGGTTTTGTTCTAATTCGGGTAGGGTTTTAATTTGGGCTAAAGGTATTTAGGGTCATCAAGTGGCTGACCCACAATAAGGTAATTTCGGCCCATTTAGGAATCCGGGTTTTCGGGTTTATGAACTGGGTAAGGTTTCAACCCATCAAGTGAATCCGGGTCGGGCCGGATTAATTTTTAATTGCGGTCGGATTGGGCACTGGGTATGGTTTGACCCATTCGGGTCAGCCCAATCCAAAAACCCAAGAGGCCCTATTCAGATTAAAAAAAAAAAAAAAGAAAAAAAAAAGAAAGGGCCCATTTAAGTGGGGTTTGACCCAGCCCTATAAAGAGATCCACTAGCCCATTGCAACAACCCATCAAGTTCTTTTTAAAAGGGGAATTTGGGCCTTATGGTGTTAGAACTTGGGTTCACCAAGTGTAAAGGGCCTTGGCCACCTACTAAACCATTGGGCCATGTATTTTATTATGTTCTCATATTGCAATTTCATTTCTCTTATGATTTAGATTGATCTGTATTAAAATTATTATTCCTTTAATACATGAATTGAAGAATATATTTTTAATTGTTGAATTTATATTGTTTATATATAAATTGCTTGATGCCTAACCTAAGAATAATCAACAATACCATATATACTGGTGTGTTTACAGTAATATCTAAGAATGCAATGTCGGGGAAAGTTCTGGTAAGGAAAGTCTTGGGATTTAAGTGTGTCCGGTGTGACCCCCCTCACTTTCCTGGGAGCTCATCTGCTTGCACCTTGGAAAATGCTGTTTACCCCATTTAAGTATTGGTTTGTTATATTCCTGAGGTTATTAAGGGGCATCTATAAAGTTGTTAGATGTTAATGAAGTAGCAATTATCATGATAATTTGAGAGAGCCACAGCATCCCAATTTTGAATGACAATTGCATCAAGATTACACACACGTAATTATCATTATGATTTTGGGGAGCCACAGCATCCCGGTTTTTAATGATAATTACATCAGGATTACACATAAGAACATCATAAAGAATCTTATTAGATGTTCATAAACTACAGAGTGATTATTATGATTTGGGAGAGCCACAGCATCTCGATTTTATAATAATTGCATAAAGATCGTACACGTGAACTTCATATAGAAAATTAACATCGTCTTGTAATTAATTCATAAATTTAATTACTTATCCCCACAGGGAAGTTTTTATTTTTATGACTTAATTAGAATAAGATAACAAATTTGGTATTGAAAGTAAAATTTCTCTCGGTTGCCCACAGGTACAGAGAATTTATTTTTCAATATTTAAATTTATTAGTCTTATTGATAAAGAGTAAATTTCATGCATGGTGCAACCTTTGCCCACAGGTAGGTTGAAATTTACTATTCATTATTTAAATTGACATTGGCCATTTAAAATAAAGTTATTTCATAGCATTAAAATATTTTTATTTTTGTGATTGCAGCTATTCCTGTTACTCTACCTTTTGGTGTTTTATATTCCAATACATTATGATAATATTTTCTGACTGGAAAATGATTGATATGCCTTTTCATTTGAGTGTTTCTAATTCCATTATGGGAATGAAGGATATTGTAGTTTAGCTTAAGTCCCTGAAGATTGAGATTTTTGAGTCATTATTGGTCATTTTATTTTTTGAATTCTCTCTTCTAAGTATAGAATTTATCTTGTAACACATGTAAGGATAAATGGTTAGTAAATAAACTTCTAACCATGTGTGTTCAAGGATATGAGAGAATTTATAAAGTGTTCACATGATTACTCATGTCAAGGGAAGGACCAATAAATGCAATCATGTCCAACACTTAAAGCATGAGAATAAGGTGCCAATAAAGTATTATGGCAATCAAGATACCTATTTCTCATGCAATAAGGAAAATTAAGGGCATATAAAGAAAGATTGCATGAAGTATAAGAAATGACTTAAAATAAAGATAATCTCATACATCTAGTATGTCGTGAATCTCTTTTAGTGACTCATTCGAATATATTGTGGATTGATTATGGTTTAACAATCCACGTTGTCAACACAAATGCAGAGTCTTTTCAAAATGGATAACACTTGTTTATAATTTGAGCTTGTTGGGACTATAGGTTAATTAAAAATTCAGTTATAATTTTGACCTCAAAAATTATTTATATTCCATAATCTTTTTGAAATCTATTTTCTAGTTGGCTTATAAAAAAAAAAAAAAATTCAATTTTATTTTAAACTTGAAAATTTTCTTATTTTTGATGGAATATTGGTTGGGGTTTATTTAAAGTCTATTTAAAATTGACCTACGTCCCAATTTTTGAAACAAATTATTTGTTTATTTCTGCATAGTGATGTTGACGTAAAGTAGAGTCTTTGAGAATTTAAAAATGCTCTTGTTATGGCTTTGGAGATTGAAATATATCTCTATACAGAAAATAAAAGTCGGTAATTACTGACTTTGGTACTTGTGTGGACTGCATAAGGAAAGCATACCAACAAGACCATTAGAAGTGCCAAAGAGAGCCTTTTAAGATTCTTGAGATCATGTACATTGAAAGGTGTTAACCTTTCCATACTCATTGCCTAAATGGTCAGAGATATTTTTATCTCTTTTAGTGATGACCATATAAAGTTTATGTATCTCTATCTTCTAAATATTAAAGCTGGGATATTGAATGTTTTAATACCTATAAGGAAGAAGAGAGAAACAATTTGAAGATCATAAGATCTAATATAGGCATAGAGTATTAAGGTAGGTACACACAAAGGGAAATGATTAGTAATACTAATCTGCTATTACCCTTATAGAGTAAAGCTTGAAGACAGTTGTGTATAAGTTAAACAGTATTCCATCTAAGGTTGTCCATAAGACACCTTTTAAAGTATGAAATAGATGGAAGCTTAGTTTAAATTATTTACACATATGGGGTTGCCTTGCTAAAGAGAGGATTTATAATCCTCGCCTTAGAAAATTAGATTCAAGGACAACCAGCGGATCTTTTATAAGCTATCTAGTAAACTTTAAAGGGTTTTAATGTTTTATTATCCTTCATATAATCCTAGGGTTGTTGATTATAAAATTTCTAAAGGATGCAGAACCTAGTGGGAGTGCTCATTCACATAAATTGGATTTTGAGGAAGCACTAGAGTTGGCCAAATCTCCTCCTAATAGAGGATGATTGATTGTATTCAGGGAAAATCAGATTGATTATCCTGAGCCACAATCAGTTATGGAACAACCAACTCATACAGAACAGGTTCAAAAGTCTATTCTCCCATTGCAAAAATGCAGAGGAAGTAGAATTAAGAAAATCCTATAGAATAAGGAGATCAACAAGTCTTAGTGATCATGTTGTATATCTCCCAGAGTCTGATGTTGACATTGGACATAAAGATGATCCAAGTTTGTTTTCACATGCTGTGAGTGGAGAAAACTCCACATTGAGATTCAGTGCCATGAAGTAAGAGTTAAATCCATTGCTCAACAGTCTAGCTAGACTCGTAGCCAATGGTTTTACTCATAAGGAAGGCATTGATTATCGTGAAACATTCTCTCCAGTGTCTAAGGATGGTTCATCAAGATGATCATAGCATTAGTAGCTCATTTTTGATCTAGAGCCACATCAAGTGGATGCGAAAACGACTTTTCTGAATGGGGATCTTAAAGACAAGGTTTACATGAAACAATCAAAAGGTTTTATAAATAACAGTCAGAAAGCTTGCAAATTAAAGAATTTTATTTATGGGCTATGATAGATCTCTCATCGGTGATATACTTTTTACAAGGTAATTGAAAACCTTGATTAGTATATATATCTTAAGGTCAGTGGGAGTACAGTAATCTTTCTAGTCCTATATGTAGATATTATTTTTGCAAGTGGTGATTTAGGTTTGCTACATAAAGTTCACAAAACTTTGAAATGAAGGATTTGGGTGAAACCTCTTATGTCTTTTGACATAGAGATTCACAGAGACATAAATAATATTAACATTGTCTCGGAAGCCCTACATTGAAAAAGTTTTGGGAAAATTTAGAATGAAGGATTTGCACCTTCAATAGCAATTAAGAGGGACTAATTAAATACAGATTAATGTCCCAAAAGGTATTGGAATAAGGGCAGATGAAAAGTTTTGAGTGTCTGCATTATACATAACCATATGACTGACAATAAATATATTGAGTCAATAAAGTGCTGCAAATAAAGTCTTGCGGTATATGCAAGGAACCAAGAAGTACAACTTAACCTAAGGATACACTTTCCATTTGAAGGTGGTTAGTTGTTCAGATTTGAGTTTTGCTGATTGTGTAGATAGTAAAAGTCTACTTTAGGGTATATATCTTTTTATTGAAGGATATATCCTAGAGATGCAGTATGCAGACTATAGTTGCTACGTCTACCAAGAAAGCTAAAAGTCTAGCGTGCTATGAATTTAGTACACAGACATGATGGTTGAGACATTTGTTGAAAGTCTCAATCTTGTCGATTTTACAGTTAGACCATAAAAATATTTTGCGGTAATTCTACTATAATCTTCTTTTATAAGAATAAAGAGTAGAAGCAGAAGTAAATCGACATCAAGTATCTCAGTACGAGAGATAACATTAAGAGACATAAAGGGTCTATTGAGCATATAAGTACTGAATTAATGATTGCGGATCCCATGACTTAAAGTTTACCGGTAAAGAAAGAATAAAGTCATGCGGAATATATGAGACTCATTAATTCATTTTCGCTTGGTTTGTCTCTTTTTGGTCTATAGACATAAAGTTATTATAATAAAGATTTTTTGTGCACATTTGTTATTTTATTCATGAGGATAAATAAAGTTGGACCCGAATGACTTATAGGAAGTTCATTCATAAAGCTTGATTATCCATAAGGTACTCATGTAAGGAGTGTTTTACATCGTGATACATGGAAGGGACGACCTAATTTTATAATGGTTTTACCGCCATGATTCGTGTGAAACATTTCTTATCTGAGTGGGAGGATTCCATAAGTGATTGGCCAAACTAAGGAACCTAATACCATAAAGTCATGTGTCATAAAGGCCAAGTGGGAGAATGTTAGATATTGTCTCCATATATGGCCTATATGCCACATATACAGTGTTTATTATATTTATTATAAATATAATATACGGTATTACGGTTAGGTAATTTAATTAATTTAGATTACCGTAATGGAATCGTTTAATTGATTTAAAATCAATTAATAATATTGTTTCCTTGATGGGAGGAACAATACGGTACTTAACATATTTGAGGGTCCCTGACCTAACCTATAAATAAACAGCCTGTGTACACCATCAGTACGGCAATACAGTCATAGGAATAGGTTAGAAGATCCCTCAAAATAATATTTTCTTGTTCTTCATGGATCGTGGAAACGCTTGAGCAAATATGGCTAGAGGTAAGCCTGAATCCTGTTTTATTCGTTTTCCGCTGCGCATGTTAGATTAAACAAATGTTGAATATTTCTATCAATTCTCACATAGTATCGATGCAGTGTCATGCCTTATCTACTTTAAACTGTCTAGTAGCTACACATACTAATTATCATCTATTGATGGGATGCTTCCTCATGGAGGATCTTGAGTGAAGGAGGAAGGTTTATGGAATGGGAATTTGCAATTATGCAGGAGACAAATCTGAATCAATTTGCATTGAGAACCATGTGCTGCCAACGAGTGATGAAGCTGAATCAATATGGACAAAATTTGGTTTTATTAGACCAAGATGAGGTAGGCGTCTTTTCAACATTTTGTTTGAGGTTTGTGAGTACAAAGAAGTTAAGATTAATTAATATGTACATCTTTCTGTGTTGCAGCTGAATCAGTACAAGAAACATTACCATATGCTCTCATCTTTTGAGGAACAATAGTGCTGCTAGCCAATCCTCGCACGTTGAATTATTGGTGCTTAGGTGTTGGGAGTAGCCCAAAAAAATTTGTGAAAATAGACAAGTGATACAAACCAACCTAGAAATGGCCTCATGGAGGATCTTGATTGGAGGAAGGTTTTTGGAGTGGGAATTTGCAATTATTTGGGAGAAAAATCTATTGAGGCGTGGAGCCTGGGTCTTTAAAGACATGTTATGAGCCTGTGATGTTATGGGAAAAATTGTGGGAACACTGAGACATCTTTTATAGGTTTTGTATACAGGAGTTTGAGAATTGAATAGTTTAATCAACGTCTCTGGATTGTAAAAGTCTCTTGTATTATTTTCTCTATCATAGTGAAATCTCTTGCAACTTTGAGGACGTAGCCCTTATAGGTGAACCACCTAAATCTTGTGTTCTTTTGTGATTGTCTGTTTATCTTTCTTCCGCTTTCTTCTTTCTCGTGTCTCATGAGTATTGGAAAATAGGACATTTTCTAACAAAATCTTGTGTGACCTTTGCACGAGCAAGAATGAGACTAATCATATAATAGAAACTTCGTGTGACATTGAGGGAAGTTGCGACAATTTTTAATAAAGACTACTTTTTTAATTTTACTTTTTGCGTTGAATCCTATTTTTTTTTTTAATCACAATAATGTTGGTTTGACCACCGAGTTGTTATTGTTGTTCAGTTTTCTCAATAAAAATACTCCAAAGATAATTTTTATTTTGTTTTCCTATATTCCTATTATAAGATTTATAGAAGGGTTAAGTTTGATCTAATGATCACAGATTCAACTTCCCATATTACAAGCTTTATAAAAAGGTTATGTTTGATTTAATGTTCGCAGATTCAACTTACCATACGTCACGCCGCATCGAGAAGACACTATTATTACCTCAACTTACAAATATGTCTACCAGTCTAAAACAATGGACATGGACTTGGCCTTGTTCCTTCCTCTAAGCTACAATAAAATTTAGTTTAACGTAGTCATCATAAACAATTTTATTCTTATGGAAACTCTCTCTCATTTCCAACCCAAGTTTGGACATCTGCCAAATTCTCCATCTTTTTAAATTTTGATATCTGTTTTTTACAATCCTTCCTAATGGGCCAATGGGCATCTGCAAAAATGTATTTTGGTCCAGCCTCTCAAGCAAGGAAAAAAGAAGAAGAAAACATTGACCCAGCATAATTCTGCCCCATACAAAGTAGGAAACATCCAACAAGTTGCCTGCTTTCCTTTTTCTTTGATGGAAAATGTTAGATTTACAACATCAATACAACAATTGCACAACAACCTCTCACATGAGGGTGAGTCCTACACACTAGGGCCCACCCTCATGTAAGAGGTTGTTGTACAGTTGTTGTGATGGTATAGTGTAAGAATCAAATCCCTTCTTTGATTTAATTGATTTAGTGATGACAAGATGTGGAGTCCACCACAACAAATGGCCATATATATTCAATCCACCAACGGAATCCGAAACTATCTCCTTTCGTGGTTCCCTCTCAACCATTAATTATCCTTTTTAATTTCTCAACACAAAAAAAAAAAAATAAAAAAAAATAAGGTCTTCAGAAGTGCATGGAATGGTAGATGGCACATCCTACAGAAAAGTCAAGTTTGTTAATGGTCTATTATGTTGTACTGCCCCTGCCCTTGCCCCTGCCGGGTCCATCCCTCCAATAGTCAAGTCCAATATTCATTTCCTTTGATTTCCAAAGAAGAAAACATGGCTGAGATTGCAAGTTGCAACCACACCTCTCTTTCTCTTTCCCCGAGTGTGTTTTGAAAGAAACATGTGGTTAAAACGACGGCAATATTATTCTCAAACGCTCCATACCCTCATAAAATGATATATTTAGAAGATACTAGCATTTATAAAACGCCAATATATTAATTACAATTGACATGAATAAACAATTCAATAAAAGAGAATAACTTTTGAATTGTAAATGAGGCACCAAGACAGTGGCGCATGGCAGAAGAACGGGAAGAATATGTTTCAAATCTGGTGGTGTTCTTTTGGTCGATAGTTTTAGATCAGGCTTTTTCTTTAAAGAATATGTGTGATCATGCATTTTTGTCTCAAAGTGTTTTGGTTTTTCAAGCTAATTTGTCGGGTTACTATTGGGGAGATGTAAAGAACCTTGTTTACAGCAGGTCCTTAGAGCATTCACAATGAACTTTTTAAAATTTCTCCAAATTTACTTTTAAAAATCTACTTTTGTTTATTTAGCTAGTCATTTTTAAAGCTATTAAATAACAAACTCTCTAAATGTTTTTCTACTTTAAATAAATACTATTTTTTATTGATAAAGTTAACTAGTAAAAGCATTCAATACATTAAATTCAAGTCAAGCCAAACTTTTTAAAGTATTCAATGCAAAAATAATATTAAAAAACAAATATCTAACGTTCACTTTTTGGCTATTTAGATTTAAAAAGAGATTCTGACATGTTAAATTTAATTTTTTATACAGAGTTTGTTAAATGATACTTTTTGTGTGTTTCATTAAAAATTTAGAAAAAAAAGAAAAAAAACAAATTTAAAGATCTCAATGTGAGTGCACTTATATAAGTTATTCTCTATTTGAAATTCCAATAGACAATTAAAAACTAAAATCCATATACTTTACCAGGATAGCTTACCATAACCTCACTTTTAGCAATGGCTGTTTATCAACCCCCACCTACTTGATCTACCATGCACATCCAACAAATTCTCTCAGGAAATCAAGTGGTTCAGAGTTGTTAATGATACTTACTCTTAAAATTAGCTTTTTAACATTTTTATTTTTTGTTATTGGAAATGAAATTTGCTTATGGGGTATCAAGTAGGGGTGAAAATGCAAATGTAATTATTAGTAATATTCGCATCCGCATCCACATAATGCGGTTATTAATTTTAGGTATTCGTATCCACATCCACAGGGTTATTAAATGAGGTTATTATCCGTCATCCGTATATAAGATTATGAGCGTTTTGAATTATTATCTAAATCTATATGCAAGATTAAATAATGCGGTTATTACTATATGAAAGCTTGAATATATTAAAAATTCATTTGTTACACAATTTATGATTATTAGCCATAGTGGTCTATGATAGTGGTCATTAGCTTATAGAGTAATCGGGATTTGGATTACCCAAAGAAATGAAAAAGAAAAGTAAATATAATAAGGTATAACTTTGAGATAATAGTGAAAAAAAACTTTACATAACCTAAAGGTCATAAGCTTACCAAATTTAAAATAACGTTATTTTAGTGAATTTAATTATATATATTATATATATAAAGAAAATGCCGATGTGGTTAGATTGGCTTTTCACAACATAAAGGTTCTTTAAAAAAATTGGAATTTCTCCTACCAAATTAAAACGATGACATTATTTGTATCTCCCTCGATTATGTGGTCTTATTTACACTACATTATTGTAAGAGATATCTTTGATACCTATTCTTCCACGTAAACAAGATAATGTAGTCAACTTGCTCTATTATTGATTAAGGATATGTTGATAATTCTGCACTTCTAAATTGCCGTCTCTCTTTTTCAAAAGAAATGGACCTTTCTTTCTTTATTTTTGTCTTCTTTTCCTTCTTTTGGTGGTAGGCCATGAACAGCCTTATGATAGTTATTATGACAACATTCACTTTGTCCCTCTCTCTTTCCAACTAAATCAATGGATCAATAGTTGCGTTTTAAATTGCGATTTTGTAGATAAAAAATACAAATTTTAAACTAAATTACAAAAAATAAATCGTTTATAATTGCGCTTTTAAAATATTATGAATCGAAAACATGTAAAATTTACTGTTTCAAATCGTAGGGAGGTAAATGAGTGTTTTTTTGAGAACACATAATTTTAAAAATTAAATTATAATTTTAAAAATTAAACTGTAAGTTTACCAAATATTTAACAGCATTCTTAAAAATTATTATTTTTTATATAATACATTTTAAAATCGGACTTTTAAAATAGTATATTTTAAAATCAGACTTTTAAAATATTAAACCCAAACTAACCATAGCCTAAGTAGACAAATGATTAATGAACAAACTTTATTATCGTATAGCCCCTGGTCCACTCCTACTCGTAGCTTTGCTTGCGCCTCCTGTTCTTCCATTTGTTCTTTAGTGAGATGGTGTGGAGTCCACCACGATTGCCCATATTCAATCCACCACATTTGACTTGTTTTTTATTTTTGTTTTTTTTCTTATTTTTATTTATCAAAAAGGTAATGAATGTTATCAATAATTTTTTATAATAATTTAACAGTAATTTTGTCTTAAGCAAAGATTGAACTCGAAGAACATCGGGAATGGGAGACGTCTGTTAATGATTATACTTTTTCTTTTTTATTTTTTTGGCGTTAAAAAAGAAATAAAAAGAAATAATTAAGAGATGCTTGCGGCCTCATCGGCTCATCCTCATCAACTGATTGATGATGAACAAGGATGCTAGCTAGCTAGCTAGACGTACCAGACATGATTTCAATTTTTTTACGGAATCAGCTTCAATTCCTCTCTTGAATAACAAATTTCCTTCGGTGCCCTTCGTTGTTTCGTCCATAATAAAGGGTTATGATCCATTTAAGTTTGTAATTTTAATAAGTATAACTGAAAAACAAGATTTTTAAAAAAATGTAATTAAGTGTTTGGTAAAATTACAGTTTGACCTTTAAAATCGCAGTTTAACTTTTAAAATTGTACGTGCATTTTTAAAAAATCACAATTTGCGTGCGATTTGAAAACACAAATTTTTCACTTTTTCAAGTCGTAATTTTTTTAAAAATTCAATTTCAAACAATTCATTTTCTGTAATTTGATTTAAAATTACATTTTTTATCAACAAATTCGCAATACCAAAGTACCCTTTAGTACTCTATGCATGTATGCAAATCAATTCTATTGCTATAAATGAGGTAGCATTCTTCCTTCTTAAATATATCTCCTCTAGAAAAGAGGGGGAAATGTTTCTTGGACTAGAATCATCATATTGAAATTAATTAAACACGATTGAAATATAAAATTAGATGATCAAGGGTTGAAGCATTTGAGAGTTTGATATGCCATTCCCAATCCTTGAGATCTTTTGAAAATGACGATAATTAAGGTGGATATTCTTTGGATTAAGTGCTTAGGATGAAGGAATATATCTCTGACGCTGACCAGGGACGGAGTCAGAAGTTTTTGTGGGTAGTGGCCAGTGGCCAAAATAAAGTTTTTGGTAGGGCCAATAGGCTAAATTTTTATTTTTTACCTTATATTTTTTATATTTTTACAAAAAAAAAAAAAAAAAAAATTCTCCACCTTATAATTTTTTTTTTTTAGGAAATTTGGGGGGGGGGGGGGTCATGGCCCCTGCCAGCCCCCCCTTCCCTCCGTCCCTGACGCTGACCTAAATGGTTTTGTTGAAATGTTGTTTGTTTTGCTATTTTGGCATTACGAGAGATGATCGTCATGTACCTTCTCTGTTTTTTTTAATAAGATTTTTTAAAAGACTTACGTTGTAATGATTCAAAAAAAAAGCGCTACACATATTTGCATTATTACTAAAAAATGACTAGTCAATTTTACTTAATAATTAGGGAATGTAGTATATAGTACCCATAAATATTTTTATAAACCACTCATTCTATATGAGTTATTCATTTCTTTTTAATATGGGACCGAAATATTACATATATGGTCCACATAAGATCTTTGGTACTATTCTTCTGCTTGAACACGTTAATGCAGTCCACTTGCACAATTATTGATTGAGGATGTGTTGATAATTCTGCACACCTAAAGTGTGATTTTAGACTTACCGATGGTATTGATTATTGCATACCATTAATGACCCAGAGTGTCGACCAAGAAGAAAAAAGACAACTAATTAAATATGTGATTTGAAAGATTCCCAACATGATAGCTTTTTATATTTCCCTAATATTTCATCTAGATTGTTAGGGATAAAATCAACCCTAGAGACACGTGGACTCAGAAACATCTCGGAGTTACGTCTCGGACATTTGTTCCACCCAGCAAAGAAAAGATCGTCTAGGTATAAAGACGTCTCAGAGGTATAAAGACATCTCGGAGGTATAACGACGTCTCGGTCTTAACATTCCAGGTTACGGTATATAAAATATCCCGGGATCTCCTAGTCTGAACGGAGCGAACATATTTCGGGTATTTGTGTCTCGGAGTAATAACGCCTCGGGGGTGATATCAATTTGGTGTGACAACGTCTACGTCTCGGCCTTACACAACCCTGTTATGGTGCGGCGTTACCCCGAGATCTCCAAGTCGGAGCGAACATATCTCGGGTATCATCACCTCGGAGGTTGGCTGAAGTGTGGCGCAGTCGTCTTAGAATGCGATACGGATAGAATCCCAGAAGATCAGGGATAAACCGCAATTCCATAATTAATGGGATAAGATAGTTATTGATACGGAATCAAGTTTAAAGAGGTACAAACGCAATCAACTTCGGACTCTACAATCCCTTTCGAATTCCCTGAAGATATGATTAAAGTTCAACCAAGCTAGGACTCAAACTCCTAATCCAACTAGGCGTCAAGAAGTCTGGTGAGACCGCAAGTCTGGCCTATAAATAAGACCGTCACACCAGGTATGAGATTACGAATTCTCTGAGTTCTTGAGATTAAGATTGAAAGTACTCTGCAGAAAATTGATTTAAACTGACTTAGGCATCGGAGTGGGCGTAGTCGGCACCCCCAACGAGTTGTTTGTTCTTTTTGCAGGATTGAGGTAGTAGATCAGAACCCAGCAGCAAATCACCAGGCGACACGTCACCATACCGGAAACTGTACCAACATAGATGATTCCCATCTTTAGAAATACTTAGCACACTAGAATCTCTAGAACCACAAAAGGATCTCTTATAGGTTCGAGAGAAGGTATTGGAAGAAAATCATCTGAAAGATTGCCTACAGATTCCTTGGTTGAAAAATTTGATATATGTGTTTGTGTTTCCGAAGAATTTGACATATTCAAAATAACGAAAACAATTCTGAAGGCAGTAACTTTGTAACATCGTTATGTAATAGATCTAAATCAGCTTTATCAATAATGAGAATGAGAATTAACTAAAAGAGTGTTTAACAGAAAAGAAATTTTTACTTGTTCTAGGTGACGTGTAAAATGAGAATTATGACCATTCGGAGCTCCCAAATGGTATATGTAATGTTATGACTTGACTATCAGAAGTCATGGTGGGGCCAGTGTTTTATGACTCGTCTTAACCTCTTTCTCTCAAAATTTGGTCTCACTCGTAGCTTTACTTCATAGTAAATGATGCTTTTCACTGTATAGTTGTGATAGTTCTCACTACATGACTTAGAGCATTACTAGCAGCTTCCCTACATGGGTTCCCTTCCCTACATTTTAGGGAAAATTTTAAAAAAGTCATAAAAATTACACCACAGCAGCTTCCCTTCCCTTTTCCATTCCCTGGGAAGTGAACAGTTCTTCCCAATGCATTGGGAAGTACTGTTCACCTCCCATTCAATATTATTCTCATAAAATTTTTTTCTCTCTCCTCCCACAATCCTCGACAAGGGCTGCTGACTTGCTTCGTCTTCTTCCGTCTTCATCTTCTTCCATGAAAATTGTTCAACCCTGCCACAGACAAACGTAGATTGAAGCCTGTCCACATAGATCTTCACCGTAGGCTGGAGATCTTCCGGCGAAATGCTCTCAATTTATCTCCGTCGAGAAGCTCTCCCTCCGTTGAACACGGCTCGGCCGCCTCCAGCTCTAGCAACCCAGAGCTAGCCTCAGAAAGAGAAGGATCCCCACCCGGAGCTGTACTCACCAAGGTAGGGACATCCGGTCACAGCCAGCATTGCCGCCCCTGGAAGGACACCGGAAAAAGCTGAAGAAGAAGCTGAACCAGAAGCCTCCACTGAAACCATCCCAGACCCTGCCGAAATCAAATAAGCCTTGAAAGCCTGACCTGCGGAACTCTCGGAATCAACCGCAGCGGCCGTACTGGACAGAGTAGAAAAGCACGTCGAAAAAGGAGCAGACGAGAAGCCCAACGATTCCGGTGCCGAAAAACCCAACCTGAAAGTACAAAACCAATACCCACAGCGGACGGCTTGGTGGATGGCTCAGCTGCGTGGAAGGCAGAGATGCGAGTGGGTTGTGGTGGTTTCGGTGTGACAGAGTTTGGGTGAGAACGGAGAAGATGAGACAGGGAGAGAGAGAAGAAAAGAGATGAATAAAAAAAAAGTAAAAAATAATATTTCAAGGATATAGGGAAAAATTATGGGAAGCTGCTGTGAAGTATTTTTTGATAGGGAAGCAAAAAGTAGTTTTGTTCCCTATATCTAGAGAAAATTGATGGGAAGGGAAGGGAAGCTGTTAGGAATGCTCTTAGAGGGCAATATGAAATGGTGTCGGTGGAAAGATACGTATGGTTCAAATCAAACGGGTACAATTTATCACAAACATAGCCGGCCCAGTTTTCGTTTTCACAAACAGCTTATATATATATATATATAGCACACTACTCCTTGACAAAAAGATAAAATAGTGAATCTTTCTTTGTATTGAATAAAAACGGTTCTACCATATATTCAAAATTCATAAATAATTAATGACATGGAAAAAAATCAAAAAATCTACATTCAGCATTTTGTGGCTGATATGAGTCGAACAATTTTGTGTTATTTGTTTGCATTGTATTTTAGCTCATGGCAGTTAGCAGTTTGAATTTGCGGTGTGAAATGGACAAATCATTGATGGTAACGTCTTTAAGGATAAATACATAATATTCATAATGGCTTTACCCTAAAGGAATTCAAAACTTTGTTATCTCACATGTTGCTACTTGATAGAAGAGATTTCTTTAATGATGTAATTAAAGTCACAATAGAATTTGCTAAGACCAAATGGTAGGCTATACCTGTGATTGTATGCCATCTCAGTAATCTGTAATTTGAAACTTAAGGTCCTTCCAGTAATTACTCATTGTCCTATGTTTTGTTTTGAGTAATTTCTTGTGATATATAACTGGGGCCATATACTTTTGATATTTTTTTTATATATGAATTGGTATACTTTGGTATTTATTTCATGTCTTATTAACTTTAAATTTAGTAGTCGACTTGACAGATTTTTAATCATTGTTGATCTTGATGCTTCCATAGGCCATAATTTCAGCAGAAATTTTGGTCCTCGTGCAATTATTTCCTGTTACCAGGTAGTTTATATTCAATTAATTCACATCTGGACTATTCAAAGTCCTATGTTTGAAATGATTTGCATTTCTTTTTTCTTTTTTATTTATTTATTATTCAATTAATTCACATTTGGACTATTCAAAGTCCTATGTTTGAAATGATTTGCATTTCTTTTTCTTTTTTATTTTATTTTATTTTTTTAGATAAATGCTTTGCCTTATATACTAAGATGTCCTGTAGCTGATTTTAGTGTACAACTTCCCTATTTGCTCTTTTTTTTTTCTTTTTTTTTTTGACATAATCAAACCCTTAAAAATTTGATATTTCCTATTATGATTTAAAGCATAAACCAACTACTTCCTTTTTCCATTCCTTAATAACTTCAAAGCCACAATCTTTCTCCTAAACTTTGGTACCAATTAAGCTTAGAAGCATGTTGTGCTGCTGTCGTATGTTGGCGAGGTTACGTTGATAACTATACATTGGTGAACAACTTAAAACCTTTTTACTTGAAAAGAAAGTCATATATTCCCTGCGATATCCATGAAAAGAAAGTCATAATTTTTACTAAAATTAAGCTGAATTTACTTGAAGAGATCCATGAATGGGTACTAGGAGGCATACGAAGCCTAATTTGCTAATTTTTAATACATGCTTTTAATTGTGCCAAAAAGAATATCTAACTTATTTAAAACCGTATTCTTACCAAAATGGTACTGTGTGATCATTGTTAAGGTGGCTGACTTGATTTATGGTAAAACAAAATGGCAATTTGCCGGCACTGAGTTGATTGGAAGCTAATGTAATTTCCGATTCCTTCAATTATTGAAATGTTGAAATGAGAAATTGAAAAACGTTTTTGATGGTGACATTATCTATTACTAAGACGTACGGCTAATTTTTTTAATGGAGGTTCTTTTATTTATCAGTATTACACATACATATGTAGATGAGTCCAACTAATAAAGTGTGTAGTGTATAGAGTGCAATTCTATTTAATTTACAAACTCAATGATACTGAAATTTTGGTTTTAATGGATTATTTCAAATGACCAAAGCCAGTTTTGGTTCCAAAGTCATCTGATGATGGTGCTTGAAAGTGTAGCTCATCTTAAAGAAAGAGACCGGAAGACTATCAAGAAAGGACGTATTATTGTGTTCAATGATTCCAATCACAGTTTCATTTGTTGTTTCATAATGATTCCAAACACAGCTTTAACTTCCACCTTTCTCCCACATTATTGTTTTGAAAGCAATCTAAGCTTGCATGAGTTGGTCTTTGAAGAAGATGTATTGCCAGATCGGACTAAAGTATCATATATACGAATAAGATGAACAAGCCAATTGTTTTATTTAATTAATTGAATATGCTTTTCTAATTACTGATATGTTGTGGGCAGAAATTGTTGGTCTCTTACAAAAAGGGATATGAAATCTTTTGTACTTGTTGCAGCTGCAAGGTAAATTTGCTGGAACTTGTGATGACATTGTTATCTTATTTCCTTATAAACTATTTATCTATTTAGCTCCATGTCCTGTTGTCTATGTACGTTTTGGAGACTAGATAACAAACGATGTATTCTTACTGTCAAAACTCCAGAGTTCTATATATAATCATTATTCTTTCCATCAATAGTTTACTTCTGGCCTCAACATTTTGTATATCATCTAAGACCAAATGGTAGCTATACCTTGTGATTGTATGCCATCTCAATAATCTATAATTTGAAACTTAAGGGTCTTCTAGTGATTACTCATTGTCATATGTTTTGTTTTGACTAATTTCGGGATGATGTCACTTATTCTAAATTGATCAACGTTGTTAGTGTAGGATTCACTTGCATTGAGAACCATGTGTTGCTAGCGGCTGATGAAGCTAAATCAATATGGACAAAATTTGGTTTTATTAGACCAAGATGAGATACATGTTCTTTCCACATTCTGTTTTCAGCTTTATAACTACAAGAAACATTACCATATGGTGATCTTCCGAGGAAGTCAATCCTTGAATGTTGAATTATTGGTGCTCGGGTGTCGGGAGTACCACGAAAATTTTGTAAAAATGGAAAAGTGATGCAGCCCAACATGGAAATGCCCTCATGGAGGATCTTGAGTAAAGAAGGAAAGGCTTCTGGAGTGGAAATTTTTGATTATGCAGGAGATTAGGTAGGCTCATTCCATTATAATCGATATAAATCAAATTAATATCATTATAAGGAAGATTAGGTGGGCTCATTCTGTTGTGCCTTTTGGTTTTAATGATTGCAAATTCCTGTTGTGTGACCCTTGTTTGGTATCTTATGATTTATGTTTTTTCTTTTTTTTTTGCCTGTCGAGAGATTAAAAAATTTCCTCTGCCAAGCCAAAATGTTGTATAACGGGCAATCTACCATCTAGATTTATTTTCTCTCATTTGTCATAAATTTTCGGATGGTCATTTTGTATTTATTTCCACCAGATCATCTCTTTGTCATGTATCTTTCCCAATAATTTTATGATCAGTTGCTTGTTGTAACCTTATGAATGGGCATGATTGGTAATTTCTTTTGCAGAGATAAGATAGCTAAAGACACTTCCCCTAATATATAATTCCTTTTATCTTTACAAACAAAAAAAATTAAAGTTCTATAGTGCTTTTATAGCCTATTTAGGTTTTTTTTTTTTTTTTTTTTTTGAAATGGCCTAGTGAGGTATTAAAGTAACGAGAATATATAGATGCTGTAGTTAATTAATCATGGATTAACTATGGATTAAGATAACTCGCATGTAATTGGTGCCACTAAATAGAAAATCTCTCTTTTCACAATGTTAGAAAACACAAACAACACGTGATTGGGATGGCTCCCACCAAATGGCAACATACCCACAACCCCTAAAACAGCAGCAGCCACAAAGACGACATTTATATATTATTTACTTCCAAATTTGGAATCTGACGATTTCCATACAAAAGAGATCCTCAATAACTATCACATTATAGAAACCTTCCTTCAATAGACCAAAAATTATTGAGCCATCCCAATTTACATCCAGATAGCCAATCAACAAATATTGCCTAAAAACACTAAAAATACCCGATAAACAAAATCTTCCCTCGAAAATAAAACCCAATTAACAATATTAATAGGCTAATACAGTAATCTCTCATCTATTCGTGTTAATAAAAATTGATTAATATTTTTATGTTGTGAATAAAAACTGATTTTTATAGGTTAAAATGATTGGATGAAAATATAAAACATATATGTGATTTCCGTACACGCCAAACATCGGCCAAAAATATCTTCTTAAAAAATTATTTTCTTGAAAACATTTTATGCTGAAAAAACGGAACATTATATAAATGAAATTTATAATTTCCCACTTTAGAAATCTAAACCATAGGAGACGGCTATATGTTAGCAATTTCGTGGAAAAGACAGGTTGGGATTCAGAATTGTTACTAGTCAATTTCAAATTGTGAGCCAAAAGTATGCAAGCCATCTAGAGGGTCAAATATCCTATTCCTTGTCCATTGGACAAAGCCATCGTAAGCCTTGACCCCACCCGTCCCAACCCTTTATACAAATTTCCAAGGCTCTGTGGAAAGTATATATGACTGGTCACTCCAAATCACATAAATAAGAGAAATTGATAGGATAAGGGGGGATATGAAGAGTAATGATTCACTACCACCTAAATATACAACTTTTTACCACCTTGTCTATGTGGCAAGGTGGTCCCTCACCTTAATTTATTTTTAAAAAATAAAAAAACTCAAAAAGTAGTGGGGGACCACCTTGCCACATAGGCAAGGTGGTGAAAAGTTGTATATTTGGGTGGCATTGAATCATTATTCGGATATGAATAAGAGTAAGAGTGCAACTTCTGTCCGGTCATGGCAGAATACAAGTGTTTTTTGCCCACCAATAAACATTTGACACATCAGCTAAATACAAAAAATGAAATGATGTTGATGTACTCGATCCTTTCACAATTCTCATTTTTTTCCTTCTAAAAAAAATTCCTCCCCACCGCTCAAATCACGATCAGACCTAAAGAAAAACTCCTACGGCGACTTCGGCCTTCTCGGTTGGTTGCAGGTTGCTCTTGAGATACGACCTTGTTGGAGAGTATGGCGCAAGAGCTCTGCCAGTCAGATCGGCTCAATCCTAAAAGCCAGACCAGACAAGTCGGCTGGGACCAAGTCGGGATCGAGAGGGACGATTCGTCCCCGTTAAAGACTTGAGGCTATTAGGCGCCGATGGAGCAATGGCCTGCATATTGTTTCCAGGGATTGGACTTTACCGGAATTAATTGAAAAGAAAAAAAATGGAAAAAGAAGAGACTCATGGCGTGGGTCTCTTTTATGGTTTCAGAATGTTAATTCTTTTATTTTCCTCTATGTGAGTGTTTTCTACATCTACCGTACCTTAGCCACTAAAAGGAGCATAGTTCTCTGTTTGTCTGCCAAGAAGACATGGGAAAATGAAGGAAAACAAATCCTAAAAGCTAGACCAGGACGCATAGCAATATCCCAATCCTCACTTCTGGGGGTCCCAAAAAATCCTCATTTTAACCTTTAAAACAAAGAAAAACTTCCCTTTTTACCAAATCACGAACAGAGGCGGCGGGGGTGAAGGAGAACCCGCGATTCGACATGGGGGGACGACTCGCCTCGTAGAGATGGGCAAAGGAAGGAGAGTCGGCGACGTAGAGGGCTTTGAAGTTGAAGTCCTCGAAGACGAACTCGTCAGTGGCGCATTGGACAGAGGGGAGGGCGAAGAGGGGCTCGGCCAGTAATAGGGAGAACTGGGAGGGGCTGATGTGGAGGGAGGAGAAGAGGTGAGCCCAGATGTCTCGTCGGAGGTTGGGGTTGATAAGATAGTGGCGAGCCCACGGTCGAGGGAGCGGCGGACGGCGGCGGCGGTGAAGTTGAAAGAGTCGTCGTGGGAGGAGGAAGTGGAGGCCCAGGCCGGCCTTGAGGCCCCCCTTCGCTGTCCAGGATCTCCACCGGATGAGGCAATTGGGGTTGTTTTTTTCTTTCTTTTCCGGCCAAAACGTGCTTACCAAAAATAAATAAATAAATCAGAAATCAGATCCGTGTGTTTTGATTCTATTTTAGTTTCTTGCTCTTGGCTCACGTGTTCTTGCTCAAGCTTACGTGTCAACTTTTCATTAGAAGACAAAAAAGGCTACCTTTTTGCCATGACCTGATTGAAGTTATGTCCTAAGAGTAATGATTCACTACCACCTAAATATACAACTTTTCACCACCTTGTCTATGTGGCAAGGTGGTCTCCCACTTTAATTTATTTTTAAAAAATAAAAAAAATCAAAAAGTAGTGGGGGACCATCTTGCCACATAGACAAGGTGGTGAAAAATTGTATATTTAGGTGGCATTGAATCATTATTCTATGAATAATGAATTGTCTCGTTTCAACTCGTTAGTGGTCAAATTTATTTAGGGGAAAATTAAGATTTAACAAAAAAAAAAAAAAAGAGGCTTCCGTTTCAAACATTATAACAGTGATTTTCTTCAATAATAATGTCTAATATAGGGCCCATGGTGATGGGATTGGAACGTCACGCACACATCACCATTGGCTGAAGCTCACATCAAATAGAATAATGAGTATATTCATGATTAAGTTATGCACACTCCTACGCCCTGACTTGTAGCATTCAAAAATTCATCTTTGAATAATTCACCTTCTGTGACTGAAAATAAACAAAAAATAATAATTAAAAAAAATTCACATATTCTCTCAAATTACTAATAAATTTAAATAAAAATTACTATTTCAGATATGCTGCGTGTAGCTCTTTTGCTTTACATACCAAAACAAAGTGTTTTCCATGTCTCTCAGCTCAAACCTAAACTAGGTTTAATTTATCTGTTTTACCTCTTTTGCCACCTGTGAATTTGGTAGGCATCATTTAGCCTGAATCAATGGAGATTTTCACTCGTCGATCTTGGCCAAAGAACAATTGTTCCATCCCTGAATTGTTGGTGCAATGGCTGGTCAATCCAAAGATGCTGCAACTTGGGAGGAGTACCACTCTCTAACATAAGCCTACCCCCACCTTATGGGCAAGGTGCTCTAAAGAGGGGAGAATTCTAAGGAGCTCTTCTGAGAGGGTTGAGACTTGGCAACATAAGGAGAGAAGATTGTTACGTGGCATCATAAGGGTTGATTGTTATGTGTCCTAGTTGTAACTCAAGTCATTATGTTCGTTATAACCGTTATGTTTGGTAGTTGTAACTGAATGTATTTATTGATTCAGTTGATAGGCGTAGGAAATTGCATAAATGAGAGGAAGAGAAAGAGAGAGTTATCGGATTGTTCTATATTGTTCAGATTGAACATTGGAGGGTGTGGCTCTTCGAATTGCCTCTTTTCAATGGAATTTCATTCCATTTCTTCTTTTTCAATTCTCGTCTTCTTCTTAAATTCCTAAGAGAACACATGTTCTTTTACACAGAAGGATTGATAGAGAGGTTCAGTTGTTGTATCAGTTGATCAATGTGCATATGCCAAAAACATACAATCAACGCAAATCCCAGAACCAAAAAAGCAACAGGGAGAAAAATTCACCAAATATTAACCATAATAACAAACAATAATTGGAACCAACAAATTATGAGACAGGATGTATGTACGATACAAGTTATTGTGATTATTTGACTTTTATTACTAAGATAACGAGATTTGGGTCGACACAGTCGTGATATTTATCAAGATCAATTATTCTTACATTAACAAATATATATAGTACTTGGAGTTTGCAATAAGAACATCTAAAATCAATAGGATCCATAATTACTCTGACTTATTATTGAGAGAAACACACGTTGAGAGTATCTTACAATTTCTTAACTGATATTAGGAGGGGTGTTTATGGTAAGAAAGGACAGAATAAAGGGTTTGTGAAAAAGTGAAAACTAGAATCAAGAATGCAGCCATGAGCGATATGGTCGCCCATGGGTTGCCAAAATAGTCACGCTTCAACGTTGCTCGCCATCTATTGCAAGGGCGCCTACAATATGCATTCACTTCACGGTAGAGGTCTGAGTAAAGGAAAGCACCAACTGAAGCATCACTATAAAGCCTGTTGAAGATACTTGCTACGTCCTCAGTGCCCAAATAGAGACTTAGAATTCCTTTGTCTTTTAGAAAATCTACATCTTGGCTATTGGTAATAAGGTCAGCAAAGAGCTTAGCACAAGAGGTGACTTCAAAGTCTTTGCTTGGATCACATTGTTCAAATGCAATGAAATTTCTGTATACAGATCTTGCATCGTCCCAAAGCTTTAACGGTGGGATCGTCATCACTCCATCTTTGAAAGTTACATCAAGAAGGCATTTATTTCTGTCTTCAGCTTTGAATTTAACTCCAGCTTGCACAAGTTCTATCACAGATGGAATCTGCTCCATAGACGTGATGAGGTTTCTTGGCAAAGTTTTAGGGGCCGGTATTATTGTGGATGTTCCAATTGCAGAGTTTCGTAGGCAATCAAGTATATGATCGTGTTTGAGGTTATTACGAAGGGGCCATATAAATCCATTAGACAAAAGGACAAGATTAGGTAGGGATGTCTCTTCAGCATGTGATTTGGTTAGGTAGAACAAGCAATCAAGTATGCGCCAAGGAAGCTGATTCTCAAGTAGCATCACGTCATCTGTTAATCTCCAATACATCCATGGCATATAGAACACCGGATCTTCAATGTCTGGATGCACTTGCCCCAAACCTCTGCGGAATAATTCAAGGATAAAACAACCATCAACCACAAGCATCTCTATGAAATCTTTTTCAGGAACAAGAATTTCTTCCGCGTAACATGCACGACACTCTTGCTCAATTCTTCCAATAGCTTCTACAAAGCACTTCAAAGTAGTTCTCGTAGTTGGTGCTCGATCGAGGAGGCAATGCAAATACCATAACTTAATTTTTTCCATTGCTTGCAGCTTCTCCTTCCCGTGGTGAAATGGGCCAATTGAAACTAACTCTGGCTCGAAAGCCTTTTCATTATGCCTGCGTAGTCTATCCGGAACTCTAAATATGGAACATTTAGATGGAATTGGAGATTTTTGGCAAAGCTTTCCTTGAATCGAAGATGTCACTTCTGTTACAATATCTCTAATAGTGATGGATGTTTGATTGCTACTACTCATTTTTGCCATGATTTGTTCTTTCGTATTCTTTCTTCTTGCCAATGCCAAACAATATCTTTGAGATCCTGCTTTAATAGCAAGTAAAGGAAGAAGACAAAAAAAGGTATGAAAGAAATTTATTTATAATTTTCCAAATTTTTTGATGGAACATAAAAATGAAAAATACTTTTGTGTTTTAATGAATATTTTGTCTTATGGATGGTTTGTTAATGTACCGAAGTAAATAACAAGAAACAAATGACAGGAACAAAAAAAAAATTAATCAAACACATGCATATAGCTTGCCTTGGGCCTTGTTGAATAATATACTTAATATTAATAACATTTATTTGAGTCTTTTCTTATTCTTATAAGTTACTAAGTAACTTGAAGATGTTGTCTTTCGGTTTTTTTAAGAGTTATTTTACATCCGAGTTACATGGAGAATTATATGAGATATAAATGAATGAAATTAATGTGAAAAAGTTAGAATGGTCATTTGTATCCTATAAATACTCATGTAAGCAAGTTATTTTGAATCAAGTTGAATAAAAGAATATAAAGTCCTCCATCAATTTATTGTCTCTCTTCCTTTTCATTCTATCTTAGCGTGTGTGGTTTCCAATTTTCAACAGGCCTTTGATCTAATTCTAAAGCAACCAAAGATTTAGGTTTGAAGCTCCAGAAAGAATGACAGTAAACACAACTTAAATCTTAAGAAAGAGAAGACACTAAGAAAGAGAAATAAAAAAAAATGCCAAAAAATAAAAAATAAAAACATTACGTCTGTTTTAACATGGAAGTAAGGCTAGTGTCGGGGAAGAGGGAGGAAAGCCATGAGAGAGAGAGAGAGAGAGAGAGAGAAGAGCGAGCGAGCATGTGTGTTGTCCACTGGATGAACAGTAATAAAAAGAGAGCAGATCAGGGAGCCCTTTACATAGAAGAAAGAGATCTAGTTCCACTTTGAAAGGGTTGTTGAGGAATAAAGGATTGATTAAGATTGCTTACATAACCTTCCTGGTGGAAGGAAAGTGATCGAATTGCAGCTTCCTAAAGTGATCGAGAGAAAGTTGGTTGGAGAAAATTGTTTGAAGCATGCTATCTGTTATCGGTGGCAGAGCTAGGATTTTGGTTAAGAGGGGGTTAATAAATTTTTCAATTTTTTTATAAATGAAGAAAAAAATAAAAAATCTAAAGCTCATAAAAAATTAATTAAAAATATTAAAAAATATAACTAACACAATAGCAATAAAATTTAATAATCTTTAAAAACATATAAATATAACTTACAATATATTTAGTTGTCCTCGGCAAGTCATCATATCCATGATGTATTCATCGCTAACAGTCTTGAATATTTATTCAAATGTATTTTTTTTTTTTTTTAAGATCTCTACTCTTTGTTTAAAGTTGGCTGTTCCTTTAAAAATAAAAATAAATAAATAAAAAAAAGCCTCTTTGTGTTTGTTCCATCCTAATATTCCTTGAGGTTGAGGTTGTGTAATAGTTGAAGCGAAGTTTTACATGAATCCGAACTCATTTCATTAAAGTGGGCGTTGTTGCTGAATACTTATATTTATAAAAAACAAAAACAAAAACAAAAAAGGAAAAAGGAGAAGAAGAAGAAATGGTGAGTGGGCCGCGTAAGGCAAAGTTGGCTTGTTGCTAATAATATTTAGCATTTTTCTTTAAAATGGTACAGAATCGTAATCCTCCTAAAGAGCTATATATCCCTTACACCACGTGAAACCATGTTATGGCAATATGGCTATGTGCTGCGTAAATAAAAATTCTTTCGCAGTATATGAACGCAGTTTTACATCATAATATATATATATATATATATATATATATATAAGCCATTAAATTCATCAATTCAATAATATAGCAACGATCTGAGTTAAAAATTAAAAGGAAAAATCCCTTGAGAAAATTTACCCCTCTAGATGGTGGGTCGTGGGTGGTGGCGTTCGGACCGTTCAGTACGGTGGTGCTGGGCTGTTGGTGGTGTAGATGGCGGACGTCGCTCTTATCTGCAGGTGGTGGTGTCGCTGGTGGGCGGCGGCTGCTGCTGCGGGGTGGACGGCAGGCGGAGGTTATGGAGGGAGGGAGTAGCACTTTGGTGAGAGGGAAAACTTTTGGGGTGAAATGAAAGAAAGAGTGGGTTTGTACTTCTGCAGGTCTGCAACTTGGAGTGAATGGCGTCCAGAATTTTTTTTCTTTTGAATTTTTTTCGTTTGTCTGCAACTTGGAGAGAATAATGGCGTCCAGGATTTTTTTTTTTTCGAATTTTTTGATTTGTTTGGCAAGTGACAGAGATCTGGGGTTGTTTGGCAAGCGACTTCGTCGTGTCCTGTCACTGTGCATTGCGGCATATTTACCTCAATCCATCAAGGCGCCTCTCCCAACGTCTCCATCTCCAATGCCTAGGAAATTTTTTTTCCCATTTTGCCCTTCTCCCATTAATCACTGAGAACGTTTGAAAGTTGGGAAGAAGGGCAAAATAAAATTAATAGACGGGGCTGGATGGATTGAGTTGACATATCGCAATGTACAGTAACTACAAGACACGATAGACAACAGCATTTTTAAATTGAATTTTATAATTGGTCTAAATTATAAATTAATTTTTAAATTATAAATATGAATCATTTTTTAAATTAATTTTTTATCTATCAAATTAGTAAAATTTATTATTTTGTTATATTATATAAGTAGTAAGACAACTTCTAAATATCATTTGTATTGTAATTTATTAATAAATTTTTGTTTACTTAGTAAACAGAAAACGGATTTAAAAAATAATTTGTAATTATAATACTATAAGAAGTAATTTGTAATTTAAACTAACTTCAAGAATCAGTAATGCAATTATTTTAATTAATAATTTCCTTTATTTGGTTTTTGTAAATTCACAATGCTCAATGACAGCATTTCTATATTTTCTACTCCATCAAATGCGTCGTCTATGGATTTATCTAGACAAAAGGTTTAACATAGTAAGCCCTAATAAAAAGATTAAGTATTTTTTTTTAATTTATTTATTTCCCTCTATTTGTTTTCAGTAAATTCACAAACTTGGTCAATGACAGCATTTATATCTTTTCTACTCCCATCAAATGCGTCTTTTCGAGTGAAACTTTTGGATTTCTTTAACATAGTAAAAAGATTTAGAAATTATTGCATTAAAAAAAGTTCATTTTATCGTGGAAGAAAGAAACTGAAGTGCATCTATTGGTTTAGAGAGAGAAAGTCTCGTTTTTTCTTAATTTAGAGAGAGAGCGCTTCTGAGAGTAGATTTCTCCGGTGGTGCGTCTCCCTCTAGCTTCTTTGGGAGCTAGAGTGATTTTTTGTGTTCCCTGACTTGTCCCAGTGGGATTTTTGTTCTCCCCGGCTTGTTTCCGGTGGTGGTTGTGGTTCTCCTAGCTGTTAGGGCTATGGAGCGTTGTTTATTTGTTCTTTGGTTGTTATCTTTTCTTTGTTTTGACAGATTCATTTCGTTGCAAGTCGTCCGTGGGAGTGACTTCGTTCGAGTTCTCCGGCTTCTTTTGAGTTTAGATCTACATGGCTACGCGGGAGTTCTTGCGACACGACCCCACCGTGTTGTTCACTGTCAGCCTCTGTTCCCGTCGACTCATCTTCCGGCGGTGTCGGTCCTCCACGCTCGGAGCGTGGCTTGCACGCCCAAGCAAACGTGCCTCTTTTTCGGCCGTTTGGGTGGTGTTTTTCGGGATGGTCGGCTGGTTGGTGGCGGCAGGGGAGGCTCGAGTGCGGCGGGTGGTCTTTCACACGCTGGTCCGGGTGGTTCCTCCTTCTGGCTTGGCGATTTTGTTTCTGTGTTTTTCTGTATATTCCAGCTTTCTTTCACAGTTTGCTATTGTAGTGGGCTAATTTTTACTTGGGCATTTAGGTGGCATGTTTGCTAGACCAGACCTTTTCACTTGAGATGGGTTGTTCTTCATTGTTTAGAAAGGGTCAATTGTTTGCTCTTGTAATTTTAGCATGTTGCTTTAGTTTGCTACTTCAAGCTAGGTTTGTTCCTGGCTTAGTGTTTAGGGATTCTTCATCTCTACTCACTATCTCCAGCCTTTGGGCTTCCGTTGTAGATTTGGGACAGTGTTCTTGCCTTCGGGCATTGTATTTTGCCTTCAGGCGTTTATGCTATGAATGAAATGCTCCCGTTCAAAAAAAAAAAAAAAAATTGTTGCATTATACTGCTCTTCGCAAAGAAGATATTACCAAGTAGATCCAATGAAGTAATTGTGTCAACAATGGTTAGATGTTTAACCAAAGAGTTAGAACAATGGTCAGGGTCATGAAATGGATGCTTTGTTAATATTAAATTTTTGTCATATATAATTGATACAAGCCTCATCTAATTTAAATGAATGTGCTCGATCTGTTCATCCAACACCTCTTTACCTGTCATTTTCTTTAGTACCGATATCTAATAACCAAGACATTGGAAAGTTTTCAAGTGGATTAGTTGATGACTGGTTGCATTATTATTATTTGTTAGTTGGTTTTTTCTTATTGACTTGAAGTCTTCTGTATAGACTGTATGCATGCACATCATATGAATTTGTGTCCAAGTTATTGGTAGACTAAACTTCGATTGTAAATTTCTAAAAACCTCCGTCATGAAGTCTTCTGTATGCATGACATCATAATAATAATAAAAAATGTTTAAAAATAATATTGGAAGTGATGCAATGCACATTAGCTGTTGTAAAATGGTGAAAGCTAAGGAAGTTGACATTTTTCCGCTCCAAAGAACAGCATAAATTCAAAATCACATATCACAATTATTTGAGAATCCCATACAGATAAAATAAAAAAAAAAAAATCCAATTATTTAAACTTGGAAAGGTCCAATATATGGGTGGTTGAGGTCATATATTGAAATATTAGATTAATTTTTTATTTGATTTTGATTTTGTACGATATGTCGTTGACCAACAAACAAAAAATGAAACTTGAAAGTAATTTATGTATAATCCAATATTTTTTTAATCCAATACAATATTTTGTTGTTTAATAAATTTGTCCACCATCCTAATTCTCTCCTTATGGAAACATGTGATTTTATTATTTAGTAAATACCATTTCAGAATTATGTTTATATTCAAATTTGTCTTAACCTTTATCAAGTTATACTTATTTTGGCTTAGTATTGGTTAATTATTTGATATAATATATTCATTATCGGATATTTGCATACTGTTATCTTCAGCTTTTAGATTTTAATTTTATTTTTGATTATAATCCAACCAACTTTGAAAATAAATACTTCATTCTAGCACATGAATGGGTTTTTGGGCTCTAACTAGAATAGGCCTAGGTTAGCAATGATACACAAGATTTTATCATATGACCAACATACAAGACAATGCATTGGGTCTACAGTATAACGTATAGAAACCATTTATAATTTGCATTATAATATTATTTAAATGGTATCTTTAATTAATGTTTGCAAATGTTGAATACATTTGATTGCTTTTGCATACTTTGAAAAAATGGACACTTTCAAGCGAATACAATTATTAGTATACATAAAAGATGGATTCTCTGGTGAAATTCTTTTCATGTTTTTCGTTTTAATTGATAGGCCAACAAATCGTCGATGAGTGGATATGCAGTTCTTATTAAGGATTTAGCAATATACACTGATTTTTTTTTTGTTGATAACTGCTGGTGTTTTAATTATATTATTCAAATCGATCTTATATGGTTAGAAGCATAAAATGTCTTTTTCCTTACCTATTGAAGATATAGAATCAGAAGATGATGAAATGCTGATCAAATTGCTTTGCAAACGAAAGTGATATACTCAACACAAGACTAATCAATCTTCATCAACACAAGACTTTTGAGACCTTTTCCTGACCTTTTTAAGATGGTTCATCACAAATTTACATGGATTGAGATGGTTCAAGAAATGTTTTTTCTTTTTTGCTTTAATTTGAATTCATACAACTATCTAATCTTTTTTAGGTAAGAAATTTTTTTTTTTGAACAAGCTTATGTAATTGTTCTTAATAATAGTACTATAATGTGCTTAAACCTGATAATGCTTGAGAGGGTGGGGGGAGGGAGGGTGGGAGAGTTAAACCTGATAATGTTACGTTTTCGACACTGATTACATATGCTATGATGCGTTTTTAATCTAGTTATTATTCTCAAAACTTAATTCGTAAAATTAAATTATTAAATTTTTTCATTCTTATCCTCTTAAACTTCTAGGATATGTTGTGATATAAGTTTTGAAATTAAATTATAACGAAGAATCATGCACATAGCACAACTTATGAGCTAGTTTAAGTAAAATGACGGTATTTTGATAGCGTTTTAAAAATAAAAAATAAAAAAGGCGGTATATTATTCCCAAACAATATCGTTGGCTCCATACCCTAATAAAACAATATATTTAGAGGACGCCAAGATTTATAAAACGACGATATATTATTTACAATTGACATGAGTAAACAATTCAATAAAAGAGAATAACTTTTGAATTGCAAAAGCAGCACCAAGACGGTGGCGTATGGCAAAAGAACGGGGAGAATATATTTCAAATCTAGTGGTGTTCTTTTGGTTGATGGTTTCAGTTCAGGTTTTCTCTTTAGAAAATATGTGTAATTATGTATTTTTGTCTCAATGTGTTTTGGTGTTCCAAGTTAATTTGGCAGTTTACTATCGGGGGGATGTAAATGACCTTGTTTACACCATGCCCTTAGAGCATTCAATGGGTTATGGATGAACAATAATAGGTCCCATCTTTTAAATTAAGGAAAAACATATAATTTTATATTCAAGAGTACTCCAGTAAATGTTAAGATTTGGGAATGAAATACCATGTTGTAGAAATTATACAACCTTTTTTTTTTTTTTTTTTTTTCTTTTTTTTTTATCGCGACAGCTTTTTATCTCTCTTTTGAAAGATTCAAGAAGCATTGTACAAGTCTTTCCACATCTAGTCTAGTGAGGATGCACATGGCTGAATAGTTAGGTTGTCAATTAATAAACTATTGAATTCATTTTGCTCCAAGGGAAATGTCAAGCAATATTCTATAAATTACCTGTCCATCCAACCTTCGCACATTCAAATCGAGCCTTCTTTAAAATCTGCAAAAGAGAGAAGAGGTTGTCAGTAGGACCGCTATAAGAGACAAGGTGCATGAATTGCTTCTCTCTCAAATTGGATTATAGTATCGACTCAAAAAAAATTGAGTGCACTTTGCTTGATGAAATGAGGAACGTGTAGATAAAATTAGAATGACCAAGCTGTTGTTTTCTTGTTAGTGATTTTTTGCCCTGTTTTTCAATATGGAATCATTGGCACTTGCTTGTGTTACATAATGGCTATTATGGGGCATGTGATAAAGATTGTTTTGATCTTACTTATAATTCAGTAAAATGTTTTTATAATGCTTAGTCTGAAGTTGTACACGAAAATGGAATTTATTATATAACATGTTTTTGTTGTTTTCTGTAACATAAGTGAATTGCAAAGGTTTCTTTTGCATCGTGTTACTTGGTATATATATATATATATATATATTTTTGTCTTATTAACTTTAAATTTACATCATCAACTTGACAGATTTTTAATTGTTATTGATCTTGATGATTGCATAGGCCAGAATGCAGCCAATCAATTGTGTCGATTGAAATATTCTATAATATGTGAGCAGGAAGTAGCAGACTTCCCTCGAGTATCAACAGATGCTAACTAGATGAGATATTTCTTTTCATCTGCATTCTGCAACAAATAAGATTAATCATAGAACAAATGTGCTACCCTCGTGCAAAGTTGGCTCGAGCGAAGCTGGAACAGTTTTCATATATGCTATATTTATAATTTTACTTTCAAGGTTTACAAAAAGGCTGGTTTGGCTGCCTAATTATGATTGTTGTTTAGTTTCAATAAAAATACTCAAAAGGAAGTTTTTTCTTCTGCTTTCCTATCCTTAGAATTTTTTTAGGTTATATAGAAGGGTTGTTTAATATAGTGTTAGCAAATTCAGTTGCTCTATTTTGCATAGCCGTTTCCATTAAAATGTATGTGACGTTTTTGTCTAGTGGTATACAAATACTAGATATTATTACTTGACCTGACAAGTTGATATATTCTTTTTGTAGCACAGAGATGAGAGTGGAGGGATTTTAGTAAGATAAATGATCTTTCTACATCTTCTGTATATTTTCGGTACATTTTTTTTTCTTCTAATCAACCATTGAATCTGTAGTACTTACATATATTTTTCCTAATCAACTATTGGATTTGAGTGCTACAAATCAAATAGTTGATCAGAAAATCAGATGTACATATAATATGCCGGCGCCTCTTCTAGTAATTGATAAATGTAGAAAACTAGAGCAGCTTTTTGAAAAGAACTTGCGAAATTTTGAAACATTAAATTGACATGAACCTGGAACAAGTAATATTGCTGCAATTCTTGTATTTAGCATGGGATCTGATATTTTCTCCATTTTATGGTTGGAGTTCATTACCTTTACAAATTCAATGACCAGATGAAGCACTGAAATAGGGTTTATGAGCTGATGTGGGAATAATATGCGTGACAACTTTTGCAATAAAAAAGCTGATATTTGTAGCAATTGTACAGAAGGATTGTAGCTATGATGGTCGACGCAGAGTCAAAGAGAAGCGGAATGGATGAAAAATCAAGAAAAAAAAACACACGCACAAAGGATTGATGGTACTCGTATGAGTTTTTGGGAACTATAATACATTCTATAACGTTAACACGTTAAAGTCTTTTTGAGTACATCTTTCTTTGATCATTTGACTGAATACTAAATTATATATATTTATTAGAATTTTTCAAGTGGTTTAAATTAAGTAACAGACTTCCATACTAGCAAGCTGGATTTGATCCGTACTCAACTCAATCAATAAACGCAACATCGTCTGATTTAACCAAACCATCGTAAATAGCATCGTCACATATATATTGTATGGTTTTGACCCGCCACTCAATACGATACTTGAATAAATCCAGCAAAGTAAAGCAGCTTAATTAAGATAGGACGCTCTTCAACAGTAGCAGCAAAATCTGCAAGCTCAACGTACGACAACATTCCGACATTGAATCCCATAATCCCTTGTGAGATCACGCAGGTTCTGTTTGATGCCGACACCGACAACTGTTATATATATCCTAAACATCAAGAAACTTAGCAAGGCAAGTGGGTATTTTCTTCAAGTGCACAAGGTGGACAATAACGCAATCAACTAATCCTAAATATCAGGAGTAATCCTATCAGTGGGATTCGAATAAGGGATCGCAGGAAGAGTTGTTTAACTTTCAAATTATCCTCAGTTTAAATTGAAATAAAACAAATAGAAATGCCGTATTCTCCATTCAAATAAGTTAAAAAAAGTTATGAAAAGTGTGTTTATTGACTTTTCAAAATGTGAGATAATAACCAAACAATATAGGACGGAAGAGTAAAAAATAACTAGCAAAAAGAAAGTAACGGGTATGAACTATGAACATATAATCAGGAATAATCAAAGATGAAACGGCTCCTCTCTTATTCCCTTTCAGCGAGCAAAGCTACAAAAGCGCACTTAACGCTTCCTTGACTATGTTCTTTCTTGGCAAGTGCAACATTTGGTTCTTAATGACTATTTTTTTTTTTTTGAACATGTTCTTAATGACTATTATACCCTTTAGTTATTAGGAATATATTGTGTACCTCAAGGCCTGAATTCATTATATTATAAATTCATTTGGCTTGTAAGTAAATAAATAAATAAAACGCTTAGCATTACTGATCTACATAAGTGAGGAACCTTTATTTTGTTTTGTCAAATTGGTCCATGTAGTTTGCCCCGATGACAAATTGGTATTTGTAGTTTAAAATGTGAATAAACACTTGTCGGGATAAGAAAAAAAAAATGTAAAAATGTCACTACCATCATAAAAATTAACAAAATTCGTTAATGTGTCACATTAGTAATACTCTTATTGTGACACGTTTTACTTACAATAAAAAGTAAATTAAAAAAAAAAAGAAAAAGAAAATATGAAATACATATAAAAAAGAAGAGAAAAAAAATGGAGGGGTTGGTTGAGCCACTTCCTTTGGTTAAATTGAAGGTGCCCGAACCACACCCAAAACCATGAGAGTGGTTCGGCCACCCAAAGATGAGCTCAGGGGAGGGCTAGTTGAACCAACCCCAGGCTTTGGGGTGGAATAGTTCAGCCACCTCAGATTTTACCAAAGAGGATGACTCGACTATCCCTTTATATATATTTAAATGAAAATTGTTTTTGAAATATTTTATTTTTATTGTAAATGACACGTGTCACTATATGAGATTTGCTAATGTAGTATGTTAACGAATTCTATCTACTTTTCTAATTACATGAACTCTTTTTCTTTTTCTTTTCTTCTTTTTTTTGCTTATCCTATAGGATGTTTAGTCACTTTTTAAAACTTAGGGAACTAATTGTCGCAACTCTAGACCACAAATACCAATTTAACATTTTACCGTTAGTATCAAATATTTTCCATTGAATCTGCAAAGCAATTGAATATGATTAGGCTTCTTTCATCCCCTGCCATGAGCTTGCGGGGAGGTGTTAATCAACTTCAGACAGCAACAACTTCTATGACAGTGGCAACTACAACCAATTCAAATTCACCAAGAAGCTAGGAGATCGAGAAAAGGCATCAAATTCATATTTAAAAAGGGAAGAAAAAAAAATCCCTATTCATAATATAGCACAACTTCATAATATCTCTGAATCTAGTTTATTCATCACCATTCTTTTTTTTTTGGATGAATTAAAACTTTAATAGAACAAAACACAATCCTGATACATCTCTCCGGTGAAAACTTGATAATATCTCTGAATCTAGTTTATTCATCACCATTCCAAAGTAGAGGTTGAAATTCATAAAATGTAACAGCTTATGGTGATTAAATTAGTCTTTGGTGATCAAAGACCCATTACGTTTGATCTATATTGCTTTTGGTTACGGTCTTTTGTTGTTTACCCAAATAGAAAAAAACGAAATTGAAAGGTTGTACTCAGCTGGAAGGAGATATTGTGGACTTGTGGGTTGTTTTAGACATACCCAGATCGCAAAACGTTGACAAGTTTTAGATCCCTTGATGTGGGATTTCGCTCTCTTGCATTTTCTCGGCAACCAAACATGGGTAGCTGTTGTGCCTTTTGGTTTTTGTGTTGTGTGACCCCTGGATTGGTTGGGAAGGAAACAGGGGAAAATACTTTACTGGGTATTGAAGGGTTTTGGTTGTTTTTGTCTTCTCTCATGATTTTTAGGTAGCCAAACGGAGCTGAAACTGATTTGTTTATCTTTTATTTTTGTTATATCCTTGTGTGTATTAGTCCTCGATAATGTGTTTTGTATTACACCACACAATTGTAAGGTTCACTTGATTCTGGTTGTTGGTGATGGATCTAAGATCCTTGATTTTTTTTTTTTTTTTTTTCTTATCGTTTATAGATGTCACAGGTAAACAAGCAGAGATTTTTATTGTACTTTAAGTTGCTTGGTGTTCGTAAAAATGTTAACTGTGAAAAGAAAGAAGTGAATCGTGTCTAATGAGTTGTTCTGTTTGACTACTGAGAACATGTGGTTGACGAATTGATGATATCAAAGAGTTTGAATTGTAATTGAAGTAAAATAGTTTCAAGGCTCTCATTGATTGTAAATTTATAGTATCTTATATTTTCTGCTCTTTATGGCGGTCGCAAGATAAAATTTTTTTTACCGTGGCAAGCCTTTTGTTGGGTAAAGATCTGTTATTGGGGTTTTAGCATTCCTTGTGGAATGTTTATTGGGCAACCTACTGTCTAAAATTAATTTCATTTCTTATAATTTTTGGATAGTCATTTTGTTTTTATTTCCACTAGAGCATCCATTCGCCAATCATTTTATGAAATGTGGTTGAACTATTTGTTTGTTAAATCCCCATGATTTGATTATGACACACTATAAATATAGAATATTACAATATCAACCAAATATAGAATATATGGAAAGTATATTATACTTTCCATATATTCTAATCTTTCATATCTTCTAACATTCCCCTTCAAACTCAAGGTGGAAGAAGCTTGAATTTGCAATAAATACTTATTCTTTTGGAGATGACAACGATCGATAACGATGAGCGGAGGAAGTCAACGACGGTGAAGATGCGCCTTAAATATCAATGGTCTAATTGTGGGCCAAAATCAAATCAATAGGTCAATTGTTAATGGAAAGTTGGCAACGGTGAAGATGCGCCTTGAATATCAATGGGCCAACTATGGGCCAAAATAATAGCCAACTATGGACTGAATAAGGCATGAGAGTGAGCCAACAAAGAATTCACAGGACCCTTAGATCGAACACTGGACCCTTAATATGATAGAGTTTATTGGAAAGGTGGCATTCATGCATGGAGCTAGCACATAAAATAGCTAGGCCCCGTTAGAGAGAAAAATTGTAGTTGCCTGTGCATGTCCAGAGGAAAAAGAAAAATGAAAACATTATTAACACGTACAACCCCAAAGATCAAGAAAGCAATAGTTACTTACATATCAACTAAACATTTTTTTTATTTTTTTTTTTTGTAATCTAAAATGAAATGGTTATTCAGCTGTGACAAATGTTACAGCTAACTTAATAGTGGTAAAGTGAAAAAAATAAAAAATAAAATAAATAAGTAAATGTCAAATGAAATGAGACTACACACGAAATCCTCCGCTCAAACCAAAGAGGAGGTAAAGCTGATGGTCACAACCAATGGTAACCACATCCATTTTTAAAGGGAGGACAAGACTTGAATTGAATCCGACATTGAAAAAACGATTTTAGCATCTATGATCTAATATGTGGCTTTAAGGGCTAGAAAATATTGCAACAATATTTTTAGGTTGTTGAGGGAATTGAAGGAGATTGAGAATGAAGCACGGAGGACCAGGATCTTCTCTAATTGAGAGGAACTGGAGAGGAACCGGTCCTTTATACACAGAGGTATTTTTTTTTTTTTTTTTTTTTTCACATGAATGAGAAAGGGAAGGGGGAAAAAAAAGGAGAAAATTCAAAAAAAGAAAAAAAAGAAAAGGCACTTAATTTTCATTCCCAGGAGTCGAACACCGAATTTGTTTCCCTTGGAATTACTGTGCACTTAAAATCAAAATGCGTTTTTGTTGTTTTCCGCATAGTTTCGTCATTGTATATGAGAAATGTTTTCGAAAACATCTTACATTTTGCGTTTCTTGAGTTTTCACATGTTTTCTATTTTAAAATAGGGAGCCAAACGTCACAAATGACGTTGCTCACAGGAGCAAAGCTATCTTACAACTAAGGAAAATAGCCGAGGGCGAGATAGAATAATGCTATACATCACCCTATTATAGTCTTTCAAACTAAAAAATCAATTTTTATGCATCAAATCACATGGGAGATTAGACCACATCATATAAGTTTTGGGAGAATAATGTGGTGATATATAGCATTACTTTATTAGAAGAGGACTCGATCACTAACCAAGATTCACTACTAAAAATTTGGGTTTTACTAGCAGCATAAGTGACATACTCTTAATCTTTTCGTGGCTGCCGCTAAATTATAGAAATTGCAGTCCTTAAATTTAAAGTGTTGGAAATGTGATAAATTTATCGGAGTCTTTGCGAAAACACTTATAAATTTGGGTAAAACAATGGTATTTACTATTTAGAGGGCGTTTTATAAAGTGACGGTAATTTAGCTACGTTTTATAAAAATTAAAAAAAAAAAAAAAAAAAAAAAATTCTACATACCTTCCTCAAACTATAACTCAATATAATGCATTCTCCAAACTTTCAATTGGGACAAGTTTTTCCCAAACTACGAAAAATAGTCAATGTACTCCTAAGCCCACCAAAAAGACAAAAATGATCACAAATTTTTTTTCAATAATACAAAAATCTCCGAATACATTCAAAAAATAGAAAAACTACATAGTTTGTTTAAAAAATTAAAAACTAAAAACTACAAATTAAAAAAAAAAAAAAAAAAAAAAAAAAGAAAAATCAAAAAATCAAAAGGTGTCCGAGCCACTCCATTGGCCAAACCACCTAAAATGGTCAAGATGTGGTTCTTCCACCATCTCAATTTCAAGATTTTTTAAAGGTATTTTAGAGGACATTGACAATTTTTTGATAGTTTGAAAGTAGACATCAATTAAATGGTAATTTGAGAAGAGTATGTGAAATTTTTCCTAAAAAAAACAACGATATATTATTCCCAAATGATAATGTTGGCTCCATGCCCTAGTAAACGATATATTTAGAAGATGCCGGGGTTTATAGAATGCAAATATTATTATTATTATTATTATTATTATTATTATTATTATTTCACGTTTACAAAACGTTGACAAATTTCAATTCATAGAATGCCCACTATTTTAACGTCTTTTTTAAGTATTCATCGGCAGTTAAATTAAATGTCGACAAATGATTTACCGGCATTGTAAATTTTAATATTTCCCTCCGGTGGGAATACAGTAATCGAGTTAACTCCTCTTGCTCTTTGTTCTTTATTATGTATATCTTTCTTTATTAAGTATGGAACTTTGTTTGTACGGTGGTTTTCGTTGTTAATAATAGTGATTACTTATTCATTGAAAAAAAAGAAAAAAAAAATGAGAGACTTAACTACCTGGGAGTACTTGGAGGTTGAAAGGGCTGAGTGGACAAGCTGGGGCCGAGTAGTGTTGTAGCAGAAAAAGGGTATCGAGGCTATCGACAAAGAGAGGAGATGAGAAGGTTTTAAAACTGGTTTTTTTTTTTTTTGGTTTTTCTTGGATTAATTAAGTGAGGATATTTCCAGCAACTCGTCTGATTTTTGTTAAACCTTCGCTGTAACGATCCGTTTTAAAAACATAATAATTCAATCTAAAATATGAAGTATAATAAATGGACAGATTGGGGCAAAGGGTAATTAGAGTAAGGGAAGTGTACGTCAAACATTTAGAAGAATTTCGATCACACTAAGAAGTCATTTTCGAACGGGATATAAATGAGGCCATGCACATGTGCGTAAATTTAAAAGGGCACATTCGAATGGGCCTAGTCCGGCCCGTTCGAACGGGAGCATCCAGACATGCGAAACAGACGCGTCCAAAAGATGAAAATGGGGAGAGTAAGGTTTTAAAGCATGCAGCTATCCCTTAATTCCCCTCATTTAATTTCCACTTAACCAGCGACCTAATAGGAGAGAAAAAAGAAAATTTTACTCGTTAACTATTTGATAAAATCACAATTTAAACCATTAAAATTACAATTTTTTTTAAAGTACACCAATAAACAAAAGTATAAGAATATAAAAACAAATAAATAAATAGGTAATTATCTTTTTTTTCCTACCAACTACATGTCATTGTCAACATGCCACCACGAACTGACATTTCAAATAAAAGAGAGTATGAAACTATCATTTTCATACCGTTGCCCCATTCCATCAGAGAATCTAGTTAAATCAAATGAAATTTTCTATTTTTAGATGTTAAATTTTGTTTAAAGACAAAAATGTTCTCAAACAATAATTTAATAAAAAATATTAAACGTAATATATATATATATATATATATATAGAACAAAAAAAAAAAAAAAAAAGGAAAGGGGGTAATTTTATGTAAATTCTGATTTTAAGTTAGGGTATTTGAGTCTTTTCACGAATTTGACTGACGGAAGGGAGGTAACGGTATAAAAATGGTAGTACGTTCCAGCTCTCTTTTGGTCGATGTTTCAGTTCGTGATGACATGTTGATAATGACCAATAACTAATAAGAAAAAAGATAATTACCCGTTTATATATTTATTTTTATATTCTTGTACTTTTGTTTATTGGTATCTGTTATTGCTGGAAATATTCAAATTTATCGTATTTCCTACTACCTCCAGAATTTCAGTGTTTCTGTATGACTACCATTTGAATCTGGAGCTGTATCTTCTAAATTTTGTGTCATGGATGTGTATCTAATGAGTGAACAAAGAAATTAAGGATAAACATAATAAAGAACAAAGAGTAAGAGGAGTTAACTCGTTTGCTGTAATCCCACCGGAGGGAAATATGGAAAATTGCATTATTAATCTTTGTAGCTGGTCTAAATTACAAATCACTCTTTCTAGTATTAAAATTAATTCAAATTTGACCCTAATCTGATGATAAACAGACTGCAGATACAACTTAGAGATAACTTTAGCCCCAAACAATTCATCAAGTAGTTGATCTATGACTAGAAAAATGATAGTTTGAGATTGTATTAACTTAAAGAAAAATTAGTGGTTGATGTGGATTATGGCTGAGCTTGGCCCTTTCGCTTAAACTAAGAGACACTTTCCTTTCATAGAAGGTAAATCGTTTGTCGTTCCTTGAGTTTGAAGTGAAAAAGCATTACTAATTACTAATTTGTAGAGATAAATACATGTTTTTGAATTGATGGTTTATATACGGAATTGAGGTGTCAAATTTAGTGTTCTAATGCTTCAAAAAACGAATCTGAAGTAGGGGGAAATTTGAATTAAATTGGAGAAATTTGAATTATGAAGTATTTATTTTGGAATTTATTGTATTATTTCTCTATTATTATGTGTTCTTTATGACAATTTCAAATATGCCAAACATATGGTGAGAGTCCTCGCTATATTTTGTTGTTGAGGTGCAAATATGTACGTTGTACCAAGTGAATATTTATTTAAGAAAGTAGATTTTACCATGATTTGATATAAAATTAATGCCTTTTCTTTTCTGTTATTATTCCCAGCTTTGGGTAATAGAGGCAGAAAATTTCATCTGTCAGGATTATAGCTCCTGCCATAGCCCTCTGCTTCAGTTTTTAAAGCAAAAAAATGCACGTGAGGAAATGCATGACTTATCTTCTTCTTCTTCTTCTTCTTCTTTTTTTTTAAATGAATCATCTTCATTTCAACCTATTCTTGCTCATTTGTGGGGAGATGACAAAGAATAAATAAAAGGTCAAACTTAAATTTTTTAGTCTACAAAAACATATTTATTTAACTTAATAAAAATTTTCAAAAGAAAGTTTGAAAGTCAAGGGGGTCATGGCCCCTAATTTGTATGTAGTTTCATCTTGCATCTGAACTATCAAATTTTATTACTTAATTTTCTACCCATATTGCGTCCCGCGGCACTCATGTGTAGGATACCATGTGAGTTTTTAAGAAAGTTATAATAAAAATTTAAATATCCCAAACATTTTTAATTTGATGGGATACAACAACAACAAACGAGACTATATTATATATAATTTGATTCCTTTCCTTTCTTTTATTATTATTTTTTTTCCTTAATTTGTTAAATGGCGTTGTGATTTGTGAGGAGTCCAACACAAGTGGCAGACCAACGGAATCCACAACTGACAAACCAATGGCCAACGTTAAATAGTTGGTTTCCACTTGCACAATTATTTACTCATTTTTTTAGAGTTGACTCGATTAGATAACATGTCCTGTCCACGTGGATGGATCCGGCTAATATGAACTTGTTTTAACTACAACGCACGTGCCTTTTTTTAAAAAATTTATAGGAAAAACTAATATTTAATTCTTAAGTTTTCATATAATTTGAATTTAATTTAGTTTTCAATTTTAAGAATATAGTTCTTAGGTTTTGCCCAAATTTTAAATAAGTCACTCTATCACTTTATCGTCAAAATTAACAATTTTTTATTTGTCACATGTGTTTTATTTGACATGACGTACAATGTCAATCTCATTGCCAAAGTTTTTTTTTTTTTTTTTTTTTTGTTAATTGCTACAAATCTATAAGATTAAGATGACAGAAAATATGATTTTTGTTTTGGATTTAGGGCCTTTTTTTGTCTTTTTTTGTCTTCTTTTTTTTTTTTTTTTTTTTTTAAGTTTACATATAGATAGTTTGATGCTTAATGATTTGACATTAATAATAAGTGTTAATATGAACGCTAACGTGTCAATTAAGACACACGTGGCATATGACAAACTATTGAATTTGATGGATTCTAAACAAAACTCGGATAGAATGACCTATTTAAAATCTGAACAAAACCTAAAGACCATATTCTTGAAATTAGAAACTCAATAACTAAATTCAAATCAAACAAAAACATACGGGCTAAATCTGATTTTTCCCAAAAACAAAAACCCTATGACTAAATTTGGACCCTACATTTTTTTGTCCTGATCCCCATGTCTATATTATAAGCAAGAAGATGGCGATATTAGGTGAGAAATTAGGTAATTAAGGATCATATTATAATCAAGAAGATGCTTGTACGTGTTAGGTGAGACTCATTGTATTATTATTATTATAAGCAAGAAAATGGATGCTGATAATGCTGATATTACTTTATCAAATTAATTTTTATGTTTCCTGCACGATCAAAATGAGTACACTTCTTCCTTGTTAAAGCAAAACACAGCTTGGAATCTAATTTAATTTAATTTGCGATCGTCTTCCTTCATTTCCTTTGATTTCCAAATAATAAAATATGGCTGAGATCGATTGGAAGCATTTTTCTCTCTCCGATCCCTTCCTGGCCTCCAAGGGTTTTTTGAAAGAAAGGCCTATTGTGACGACCCGTTTTTTTTTTTTATACAAACATAAAACGAGTCATCGCAGTGGCACGACTATGTGTCGCTCAGCCAACATATGGCACATGCCCCATAACATGTACCTGATAATCAGAGTATAACATACATCTATGTATGCAGCGGAAAACATAAATCTGAATAGCAGAAATTACAACTTATACATCTATCACAAATTAATTACAACAAAGAGCCATTTAACATCTATTTGTTTGAGTCTTATTAACACTATAACAATAATGGCTTAACAAAGAATAAGTGACACAAATGTCACAAGCCATACCAAACCTATAAAATAGTGGACAACCCGTGGTCCGACAATTACAACTGTCGCGGCGAGCTTCAGTCATAATATCCCAAGCACACTGCTACCGACCCATCGACTATACCGAAGTACCTGCAGCCAAAGAAACATCATCTACACGGTTGTGGTGGTATCCACATCCGCATAGGTGAAATTATGAGTTCACCGCCTTAGTATACCTCATACTAAGACCTCAGTGGTATAAGACTAATTGAGTTTTCACAAAGAACCAACCTCTATTTATTTTTAGCCGTGCGAGCACTATATTAGCCACAATTTACCAATAGCTAATGTAGCAAACACCGACTATTCAGAAATCATTTAAAACATACTATATAGCTGTGAAAACATGTAGAAGTTCCAGACATCCCTCCTTGGAAGTTTCTACATATAGACCCATCTATAATAATACTTTTCACCGGTCGCTTGGATGTATGTGCACACGATCACTCCATCACAGATATCACGTATACACATAGGTCTTAAGCAAAGAACATGGCATCTTACTTTTCCGTACTAGGATAACATCCTTCAACAAAACACTCGCAACACCATCTATAATCGTATTCCAGCTTCGTGCCTTAACGTCAGTAGATCATGAGAGCACTAGAGTTAAACTCAATCATGCTAACACGTCTTTCCTGAAGAACAAGAACAGTCAACCTTCCTACTCATAGACATGCCATTACTCGCACCTGGGTAATCATGTATCCATGTACTTTCAAGTTCAATGTATGCTATTAACACATGTGACCATCCGATAAAAATATACATAAGATCTTTTTCATGAAGACTCTTATGCATACTAATACGTCTAGCAAAACTACTCATAACATAAAAATCTCTCTCACAAAACAATGCTATAATGCTATGCATGAACTGGGGCTAATACTGTTATGCTGCTGATACTGATACTGCTGATACTGATACTGTTATGCTGCTGATACTGATACTGCTGATACACTGATACTGCTGGTATGTATGCTCTATACTACATGCTCAATGTTCCGTGCTTGACCAATATATATTGCACTACTGTGTCACGCTGAAATCATGCAGTTGTTAAATCACGTCCTTTTAAAACTAAACAAATCCAGCATTTTACCCAACACTTTGAAATCATTCAAAACTTAGTTTCTTTATCAAATCTACGCAGTTTCAACATGACATGTTCTCAAACAATTTGCATAATTTAAATCTCAACCGCAGAACTCAACACTTTAAATCTAGTCAATACTTTTCACTCTTACACTATCTCTTTAACATCATTGATATAGTTTAAACATAATCGAAACTAAACAAATCATCTCAAAGCATATACATTTCATCATATGGTTGGTTCAGTTTCATAAACAATATATATATTTTTATCAATCCAATACATATAAAAAATATATATTTTCTCAGTGAGTGGAATACCCACCTCGGCTGCATTGGACTCCAACTCGAACACTCTTTGGACTCTAGTCACTTGGACTCTACATTGGAGAACCAATTAAAGTCTCCAATCCGAACATGATCCTGCAAACATTGGTATCGTTAGACTACACTATTGAATCACATACTCTATGACATCCTAACTACCCGCATGCTCACACATTGCATTACCCGCTTCTAAAGCTAGCTAGGTATCCTAAACTATTATTAGGCTAGTCGTTGGTTATAGGTTAATTCCACTTAAATCTTTTAAACACGTTTACTATTTTATTTGTCTCCTTATTATACTTACAGCATATTGTCTTTATTGCTAATCTTTTTATAGCTTATTGTTTATTTACTAACTTATCATTATTTACCGAATTCATATTCATGTATATGACTATGTATGTATATAGAATGCTTAAACACTTGGTGTACGTAGATAGGTAAATTGGGTATCAAGTTACCTTATTCTCATTTTTAACTACAAGTCTTATAACTGTTTATCCATTTGAGTTAAGTGTATTCGGTCCATACACACACACACACACACACACACACACACACACACACACACACACACACACACACACACACACACACACACACATATATATATATATATATACATATGTGTATAGAATGCTTATTAAGCTAAGCACAACCTCCTAACGCACTTATGTATTTTATAATACTCACGTACGCGCATTAATACTAAGTTACATTACCCAAATGAATCCAGAGCATATATATGTATCTCCATAACCTTACTAATTTATATTTATCGACTTAGAGTTATTTAGATAATTTACAACTCTTATTACCTTCTAATCTTGACCATTGTATTTAATACTTTACTCTTTATTAAACCTATAGGCACAAATGAGTTTTAGAATTTATTTTAGCTATCTTTTATTTATTCACTTGTTATCCGCATCAAGCCCTATACTTACATACCTTTTTATCATTCCTCCATTAGCGCCAATATTAAAACCATACTAATTACAACCACAATCTAACACAACATAACCACAAAACTCACCCGATAGGCACCACACCAAATCAGCCCATTAAAACCCGTAAAATATAATCCAAAGTCAATGAATCCAATCTCATTCCTAGACAGGATAACCAACAAACCAAACTCATAAACACAACTAACTAAACCTCCTAGCACCCAAAATCACATAACCTTAATTCACAATTCAATACAAATTCATATATAATTTCCAACTAAGTGAAAGCCTCAAAACATGATCAAAACACTCATTCGGGTATAAAGAGTAACACCCATAATATTTAACCTCTAAATAACCCTAAGATGTAACTCTAAATCTTGTCAAAACTTATTCCAAACCAACCCATCAAATTTACACTAATCAGCCCATCATCTCCCAAAAATCACCAACACTCAAGAATCCAACCAATCCAAACATCATAACAAAAGCCCCAAAATTCACAAACAAAACCCTAGATTCAAATTTAACAAAAGCCATAGCAATCCACCAAATTTCTTCCCAAAACTTAACCCAATACTGAAAATCATCTACCAATACCGGGGAAATAAATCCAAGCTACAACACCCACAAATTCGGCCAAGTCACAATTAGAATAGAGAATTTCTTCAAAACAGGGTATATATTACTATCCACATAACCGATCAACCACAAAACCAACACAGATCCATCAACCAATTTCAGATTTCAATTAATTAAAACAAATGATCTAAGAACCCCAAATACTCAAACCCTAATTCAATAATAATCAAATCAATCCCCAAATAAATCATCATAGTTTATAAGAAATTACCCCAAGGATTTTCATAGTAAATCCACCGAAAAAAACCACTGATTTCGCCGGAAAAGTCGCCGGAAATTGTGCCATGGAGAACCGGGTTTTCTCACGGGTTCAACGGGTCGCGGGTCGTACCGGTTCTGGGTCACGGATCTACAGGGTTAGGCCGGAAAACACCTTGGCAAGTCGGAAATCGGCTTCTGGCCGTCATACATGGAGGATCGGACCTCCGGATGGTTCGGGTTTGGCTCACGGGTCCACGAACAGCCCGGGTTCTCCCTTCACGGGTCAAGCGGGTTGCGGGTCACGGCACATGGGCTCCGCCGAAAATCGTCGGCTTTGGCTCTGCCGGCGACGACCCAGCACCACCAACCAGCAACCGGAACCCTGAGGGGTCGGATTTCTCCCCAGCCCCGTCGGGTCTCCCCACACGGATCCACCGGATCCGCTCTTCACTCCCTCTCCCGAGTCTCATCTCTCTCTCAACATCTCTCGATCTCTCCCTCTCACGTCACTCTCTCTGTTTCTCTCCTCCCTCAGTCTCTCCGACTCTCCCTGTTGCTCAGGTAGAAGAAGAAAGAACGAAGAAGAAAAGAAGAACAGAGAAGGAGAAGTAGAAAGAAGAACAAGCAGTCGTGGACTGCTGTCCACCGAGGAGAAATAGAAGAAAAAGAAAAGAAAGAAAAGAAAAGGAAAAGAAAATGGATAAGGGAGAAAAAGAGGAAAATTACTAAAATGCCCCTCAACTTTAATTCTTTTATTTGTTAATTGCTATTTAACCCCCACATTTAATTTTATCAACACATTGGTTAATGTGCTTAATTATTTACTCAAATGAGACCTCCTATAATTTATTCATCTTAACACCATGGTATTTTATTTCCATCATATAAATATCGAGCACATCAATTTAATAAATATAATCTTATTAGTCGTTAAACTCCCTATTTAATTTCTCGGTCTTCACACCTCTGATGAATGTAACTGCATGTATGAAACACGTGTTGAATGAGCTGTAATTTAATTACAAGTCTAGTTAATTTAGTTACCCAGCTGGAAGTTAGTTAGCCTTTTAGTTAATAGCTTTAGTTCATTAAGTTCTTTACTCTAACAGGGAGTTGTAATATTTATACTCGCTCTTTGTAAACTCTGTTTTCATTAATGCAAGCTATTTTGCATTACGAGAGATGAACATAAAATGCACCTCCTCTGTTTTTTTTTTTTTTTTGTTTTTTTTTTTAACAAGATTTTTGTAATGTAAATATCTATATTTGTCTGAAAATGGAAGACTTATTTGTACAGTCAAGACTTGATAGCAGGCATGTGGGCCGTCGGATGGAGGATGATGCCGTCGGAGAAAGGATGAGTAAGAGTTTACTGATGGGTTGACCTTTCAGTACTGAGATTTATTATTGCATATCATTAACGACCTATAATGTAAAATAAGATAAAGAAAGAGTATTTAATTGATATTGAAAAAGTTAAGGAAATTTATTGTGGGATAATTTTTTATGGGGAAGTAAAAAAGTAGTTTTATTTCTTAAATATAAGAAAAACAGTTGGGAAACTGATGTGAATACTCTAACAGAGCTTAAACAAAAAGGCAAAAAATAAATAAATAATAATAATAATACAAACAACAGGCAATGATTTCTACTGTGATTCCAAAATAACCAAAAAAGAGTTGGACTTTTCCAACTGCCGCACGGTAAAAAGGGCTTGGTAAAGAAATCCTACCAATAAAAACAACATCCATTGTGAAGAGGTTGTTGCAAGAGAAAGACTGCCGAAAACGACTTTTATTTTGTAACCAATACATTGGATCTCGAAGCCCAAATGGATCATAAAAGCTTTTGGGTTAAATTTTTATTTTTATTATTATTATTTTTTAGTACATTGATATGCCACGTCATTAAATAGTCTTATAAAAAGTAGTTGGTATTTTTATTCATTTTCTATCAAAAAAATCTAACAGCTAGCCTTCCATATCAAATGCATTAAATGCGCGTGACATTAAATAGTTGGTTTCCACTTGCATAATTATTTACTCATTTTTTTTTAGAGTCGACTCGATTAGATAACATGTCCTGTCCATGTGTATGGATCCAGCTAATCTGAACTTGTTTTAACTACAACACACGTGCCTTTTTTACAAATTATAGGAAAAACTAATATTTAATTCTTAAGTTTTCATATAATTTGAATTTAATTTTAGGGTTTTCGTTTTTAAAAATATAGTTCTTAGATTTTGCCCAAATTTTAAATAGGTCTCTTTATCATTTTACCGTCAAAGTTAACGATTTTCTATTGTCATGTGTGTTTTATTTGACATGACAAGGTCTATCTTATTGCCAAAGTTATTTACTTATTTTTTTTTTAATGTTACAAATTTGGAAGATTAAGATGGAAGAGAATATGATTTTTGTTTTGGATTTAGGGCTTCTTTTTTTTTTTTTTTTTTTTTTTTTTTTTTTTTTGTTTACATATGGATAGTTTGATGCTTAATAATATGACATTGATATTATGTATTGATATGAACTCTAACGTGTCAATTGAGACACACGTAACATATGACAAACTATTCATTTTGATAGATTCTAGACAAAACCAGGATAGAGTGACATATTTAAAATCTGGACAAAATGTAAAGACCATATTCTTGAAATTAGAAATCCTATAACTAAATTCAAATCAAACAAAAACATAAGGGCTAAATCTGATTTTTCCCAAAAACAAAACCCAATGACTAAATTTGGACCCTACATTTTGTTCGTTATTAGGTGAGAAATTAGGTAATTAAGGATTCTATACAAATTCTTTATATTTTTATATCACATCAATTACTTCTTACTACTACTAAAAACCTTCAACACTTTTGTTTTTTTGGTAGGTATATGTAATCCAAAAACAAACAGAAAAGAAAAAAAAATTACAAGAGGGAAGGTGCCAGGTCTTTTCCACTAACAATTTGGATAGAGGTGAAATGAGAAGGATAGGTGGGAATATATACGCCTAGAGTGAGATTTGATTGCCGCCTATTTTGTCACTTAGTGGGCGCATAAGTTTGTACTTTTGTTGAGAGTTTCCCAAAAGAAAAATAAGCTGGAATTGGGTCGATAACATCTTAGATTAGAAAAAAGTTTCCCCAATCTTAAATGATAAGAGGATTCTATGAAGCCATAATAACAATAATTAAGTCTCCTTCAAGAATAAAATGATTATTCTAAAGTGAAACTGTTAGCTAGAGAAATAGCTAATTGAGCTGCTAAAGCTAGCTTTGCCAAAGCATGAGAATGAGGGCTACAGATTTGCGAAATCATCTTAATAATGTCACCATTTCAATTTCAACAAACAGTAGCTTGAACAGAAAAGTTATTCCTAATAACGGTGTTAAAGTTGATCATCGATCTTGAACCAATTTGGCGGAGCTGGGGTCCATTTTTTCCACAAAAGGCCGAACGTAATTACATATAATTCTTGCCCTTTTTCAAGGGGGTGTCAATTAGCTGGACCATACGTACGTTATTGGTGCCGGATGCATATGAAGAAAGAAAACACTTTTGCATTATATTGCCAACCAAATTGAAGGTCCCTTACAGGCTTGCAGCCATGTGTAAGAACCTACCTTAACCGTGCTCTCTCAATTAGCGGGCCTTAGGGCTACTAGCTAGTTAATTAATTATAAATAGCTGCTTGCTTGATACATGTAAATCAGCTTCGTTGTAAATTACCATGCAAGTATAGGACCATTTCTTGACTATCAGCTCACTTATTTCTGGCTTACCGAAAACATATTTAATGTACTGGATATCAAAACGCAGAAAGTTTTCATATGCGGAGAAAACCCAGAAATTTCTTGTGCTTAATTAGTGTATTATAACAAGCCAGAAAGCATAAACATATTAAAAGAAAGAAATCTATATTATAGAATAACGCTGCTGGAGGCAGTTGCTCCTTAATTTACATTACAAAAACTAGGATACGCTAGTTCATTGGGTACATGATTTTCTAGATGCATATATAGTATGACTTGGCAACTGCATGCTCTTATTTCTAGCATCTGATTTATCATATATATATATATAAACTCTATCAGTTTGGATGGACTGATGGTGGGCGCTTGTAGGGTGGGGTGGGTGGCTTCTTAGATGGTGACGGAGGAGGGAACACTTTTCCAGGCGGGTGTCTTGGGAAGTGTCCATGAGGTGGTGGCGGCGACAGCAGCGGCGGCAGATCCGGCTTCTTAGAACGTGGTGGCTTAATCTTATAAGGTGGCCACTTACGAGGTATAGGTATATGAGGAATGGAAATAGCAGATGGGTTAACGTTGTGCCCATAGTTGGGAGGCTCAGAGTAAACAGCAAGAGCTGGAGTGGTGAGAACCACCAAACCAAGGAACAAGTAGAGTACTGGCAAGTATGCAGATGACATTTTGGATGGCGCAAAACAAGAAGGCTGGATACCTTTTTATACTGGTGGCAGTGGACGTACATGTCAAAAGATTCAGGAAAATGCTAGATGTACAGACGAAGAAATTAAATAAAGAGTTTAGTAATTAGTTAATTATATTTATTAAATAAATGAAATAAATAATTATATTATTGATAATAATATTTATGTAAGAAAATAAAATAAGTCTATTTAGTATGGTAAAATAAAATAAAATTATTTTTATGAACTTGTAAATGGTAACCATAAAAAGAAAATGTAATAGAATATTTTAGGTCCAAAGAAAATAAATTATAAAATAAAATAGAAAAGAAATAAAAAAAAAAAGAAAAAAAAAAGAAAGTAAATAATATATATATATATATATACACACTATTTATGTGAGGGGCGACTAGCGCCCCACGTGAAAACTATTTATGTGAGGGGCGACTAGCGCCCCACGTGAAAAAGAAATGAAGGGCCCTTCCCCATACTCATTGGCCAAATGGCCATTAAAGAACACCAAAAAAAAAAAAAAAAAAAAAAAAAAAAGAGAAGAGAGAAAAAAGAGTGGTGAGATTTTCTCTTAGTTTTTAAGGGAAAATTGTGATCCATAAAGATCCAACCGTCCAAACTCAAATTTGATTTCAGAAACGTGATTTTTGAAGCACGATCTACATGTGAATCGCTAAACTTGTATTTTTTAAGTTTTTGGTTAAATCTTGTAAAATTGAGTTTAGTCTTTATTATTCTTTAGGTTTGGTATTATTAGGTTTGGTATTATTAGGTGTGGAAAGTCGGGTGTATGTGTAGCAGCTCTCATAAAAAATGGTTCATTTTGTTTCACATATGCAAGGGGGTGGTCCCCCCAAATTTCTTAAAAAAAAAAATTATAAGGCGAGAAAAAAATAAAAATATAAGGTAAAAATTTATCTTATTAACTCCTTTCAAAAAAACATTTCGAGCCATTGGCCTGCGTCTAAAAGAACTTACGATTCCGTTCAGTCGCACAATTTGATTGTAAAGCAAATTAAAAAAAGGTTCACACTTCACATCTCGTCCTGGTTCGATTCATTAATGTGATAGGTACTGTTAGGTCCCATTGCGTCGTAAAGTTGAACCACTGGTGCAAAGTTAGATCCAAAATGGAGCGGTAAGGAGCCGATGGAGGTACGTGGTAAACTCAAAGAACAAATTTTGACATGTATCATGTATCTGGGCCATATTAGGGCATTATGTATATATGGTAAGCAGCCGTTGGAAACTTAATTTACTCCTAGAACAAATTTTGACATGTACGTACGTGGACAATATTTTAAGGCATTATATATGCATGGTAAAGAGAGTATGGTACATTCAAATGGTGCGGCTCATTTGGTATTAATCTACATGCATAAATGTTTTCCTGTTTGGCAACCTCCTCCCCTCTCCTTCTTTTTTCTTTTTTCTTTTTTTTTTTAACTTTTTATATCGCATTAATAACTTTTTATTATTATTTAAAATTTCACTTTTTCATATAATTTTTTTTTTTACTTTATATCACATTAATTACTTTTTACTACCACTAAAAAAAAATTCCTCAAATATGAGGGGAAGGAATTGCCAAACAAATTTGTGACTATATAAACAAATTTGTGGAGAATTTTCGCCATCACACCTTTCACGATACAGACATCTGATTATTGATTTCAAAAATAACTGTTAAACTTGTAAGGTATCCAATAGAAAAAAGGCACATGAGATTTTAAAAGGTATAAATCACTGTTTGTGGTAATGTGGTGTGTATGTAACAAATTTCAGCCATTTTTCAGTCAAAGTCATTGTGAAATTATACCCAAAAAAAAAAAAAAGGCACTGGGGTGGTTGGCCAGACCACCCCCAACTCCTTTTTTTTTTTTTTTTGATGAAAAAATGACCCCAACATAATTCTACCCCAATTGAAAAGGGACGCAAGCAAGGAAAAAAAGAAAACATTGACCCAACATAATTCTTGCCCTACACAAAGCAGGAAACATCCAGTAAGTTTCCTTCTTTTCTTTTTCTTTGATTTCATTGATTTAGTAATGACAGGGTGTGGAGTCCACCACAACAAATTGCCATATTCAATCCACCAACAAATGGCCATATTTAATTTCTCAACCGAACCAAAAAAAAAAAAAAAAAAAAAAAAAGTCTATAGAACTGCATGGAATGGTAGATGTTACATTATATCACTTTTTTTTTTTATACAATTTTTTTTTTTACTTTATATCACATCTATTACTTTTTACTAACTCCAAAATTAACATTTTGTCAAACATACCCATGTAATTCATCCATCTATTCATAACGACTTTCACATCCGCTTACAAAATTATTGGTTTGCTTTACTGTTACATGTGTCAACCCTCAAGGGTTGACAAGTGGCGGACCGTTAGTTTTTGGATTGAAAACTTAACTGATGTATTAATTTGGTATTTTCTCAAAACTGAGGTAGCATCTGTGATGCGTATTGAAACTCAGGGACTAAAAAATAAAGTTTCCAAAACTCAAAGACCAGAAGTGTATTTAACCCAAAAATTAAAAACTAAAAACTACAAATCAAAAAAAAAAAAAAAAAAAAGAAATAGAAAAATCAAAAAATCAAAAGGTGTCTAAGCCACCCCATTGACCAAACCACCAAAAATGGCCAAGACGTGGTTTGTCCACCGTCTCAATTTCAAGGCTTTTTAAGGGTATTTTGGAGGGATATTAACAATTTTTTGATAGCTTGAAGGTAGACATCAATTAAATGGTAGTTTGTTATGAAATTTTTCCTAAAAAAAACAATGATATATTATTCCCAAACGATACCGTTGGCTCCATGCCCAAGTAAAACAATATATTTAGAAGATGGCGGGGTTTATAGGATGCCAATATATCTGGATTTTTTTAAAAAAATAAATAAATAATATATATATATATTTTTTTGACGTTTACAAAACGTTGATAAATTTCAATTCATAGAATGCCCACTATTTTAAAGTCGTTTTTAAGTATTCATCGGCAGTTGAATTAAATGTCGACAAATGATTCACCGGCATTGTAAAAATTTTAATATTTCCCTCCGGTGGGATATATCGGAGCAAACGAGTTACCTCGCATTTGATTTCTGTTGCTCTTTGTTCTTTATTATGTTTATCTTTCTTTGTTCACTCATTAGATACGCATCCATGACAGAGAATTTAGGATACCATTCTTCCACTTGAACATGATAATGCAGTCCACTTGCACAATTATTGATCAAGGATATGTTGGTAATTCTGAACTCCTAAGTTAATGACCTGGAGTGTGATTTTAGACTTACCGATGATATTGATTATTGCATACCATTAATCACCTAGACAGCTACACTGTCGACCAAGAAGAAAAAAGACAAGTAATTAAATATGTGATTTGAAAGATTCCCAACATGATAACTTTTCATATTTCCCTAATTTTCCATCTAGGTGATTCCCTCTCTAGAGATACTTGGCACACTAGAATCTCTAGAACCACAAAAGGATTTTATAGGTCCAAGAGAAGGTGTTAGAGGAAAATTATCTGAAAGATTGCCCACAACTTCATTGGTTGAAAATTTTGATATTTGTGTTTGTGTTTTCGAAGAATTTAACATGTTGAAGGTGACGAAAACAATTCTGGAGGCAGAAACTTTGTCATATTAGTATGTCACGGATCTAAATTAGCTTCAACAATGAGAATGAGAATTAACTAAAGGAGTGTTTAACGAGGAAAAAAAAAAGTTTATACTTGTTTTAGATGATGTGTGGAATGAGTATTATGTCCATTAGGAAACACTATTATAAACCCTTCAAATCTGAGGGTGCAAGGAAGTGAGGTCATTGTAACAACATGTAGTGATCGGGTTGTATTAGTTGCTAGAACAATGTCTTATTGTCTAATGGAGTTGCCAAAAGAAGACTGCTGGTCACTATTTGCAAAACATGCATGGAATATTGCTCACTTCCTTATATATTTTTTATTTTTTGTTTTAATATCCATTTTCCAATTAGTTTGCCTAAGCAAGTTTAAATTTCATTGGGTAATTGCAACAGAAATTAACCATTAGTTGATTAAAAAGTTGATGAATAGTGATTTCATAGAGGGCAGAAAGAAAATGTAGATCATAAGATGTCCTTAGGAATTGATGCATGGGATAAGAACTTAAAACTATCCCCCCCCCCCCCCAAATGTGTTTTTTTTTCAGTATTTGATTCTTTTGCCTATGAAATTCAGTGCCCTAATAGGTTTTTGTACAACCATCTCTTCTATGCAGATGTTCTGAGTGCTCTCAAATGGTATATGTCATGTTATGACTGTTATGACTTGACTTTCACAAGTCATGGTGGGGCTAGTCTTTTATGACTTGTTTTTACCTCTTTCTCACAAATTTGGTCTCACCCGTTGCTTTACTTCATGGTGAAGTTCTCTTTGACCGACTTAACCACTCTAGATTAAAGATACAACATTCGGTGCTTTTGGAAGAGTGGCAGTAACTTCATGCTAGAGAAACAGAGAGAGAGGCAGCAACTAAAAGGAAGAAAAGAGCAACTTTAGTTGAAGAGAACAACAAAGCGTGCATCTCACTTTGTAGATTCTCACTATTTGTGTTGGCCACACGATGGCTTAAAGAATTCAAAGTATTTTCTCTTTTGTATAATTTTCGTTTTGAGTGAGTGAGATTTGAGCTTTTGAATTTGAATGATTTTTTCTGTATTACTCTTTGTACTCCATCTAGATGTAGGCTTATTAAGTCAAACCACTTAAATCTTCATGTCTTGTATTATTTTTTATTCAGTTATTTTCTACTTAATTGGGCATCCCTAACTTATTATTGTCACAACAGTATAAATGTCCATTTTTTAATCATTTCTGCTCTTATGATCAACTAGTTGGATCATGTTTTCTTTTTTGTCAGGTTTATGTGCACAACTTCGTAATAAAGGCAGCTCGGTCATTTAATTGGCGAAAAACAGATTCCTCTTATCAGATTATTACAACTTAATTTTCATACAAAATAAGGTAATAATCTATAATTGATGAAATAACTAAGAGGATACTGCTCACCTTATTGATGTGACACAGCTAATCAACCCTTTGATCAACTATTTTCTCAAATACATATATATTCAAAGGGTTGATTGGCAACAACACATCAACAAAATATGGGAAAAGAGAAACATATAGCATTAATTTCTCCTCAATCTAGAGATACAGTGTTATCCCTTGAAGGGAAAAAGACACCCACCTAACTTCTTGTTACGTACTTTGGATTTGCCCCAAAAGTAACTTTGGGGCTTATCTATTCTAGCAGTTGTAGGCCGGAGAAGAAAACAAAACCAAAACTTTATTATTAGTTTGGCCATTTGTCCACACCTGGTCGGTCGAGAGAGAGAGTATACAATGCATCAGTGAGTGTTTGATTATTTGATAGAGTACTCCCGCTGTATGTGGAGTGGTTTTCTATTAGCAATTAAGTTTCAATTTTCGTGTTTTTAGTCTCTTTTTCAACCTTGCTATTGGGGATACTGCCCATGGCTTAAAACAATTACAATAAGAACCCATTTGATTTGAGCAGAGTCTTGACCCAGCATTGGAGGGTGGTGTCTGATGTGCTTTCATTGTTGGTGATCACAAGGGGGCAGTGGCATAGTGGATATCTGCACATAAAATGGCTGATGCTTTTAGTTATTTCTCACATTGGCGGTACCGGTGCCTCTTATGGTAAAGCATGTGAGATCGATACTTTAAGAAGATCCCTTCACCTTACCTAAAGTTGGTTTAAATATCCACTTTGGGGAGCTTACCATAACCTCACTTTTAGCAATGGCGGTTTATCCGCCCCACCTACTTGATCTACCATGCACATTCAACAAATTCTCTCGGGAAATCAAGTGGTACCAAGTTGTTAATCATATTTACTCTTAAAAATTTAAAATTAGCTTTTTAAGATTTTTTTTTTTTTTTGTTGGAAATGAAATTGCTTTTGGGGTATCAAGTAGGGTTGAAAATGCGGATGCGGATTTTAATTAGCAAAATTCGCATCCGCATAATGCTGTTATCATTTTTAGGTATATGTATCTGCGTTCACACGATTATTAAATGCAGTTACTATCCGCTATCCGCATATGAGGTATTGAGCGTTTTGAATTACTATATAAATCTATATGCAAGATTAACCAATGTGGTTATTATTATATGCAAGCTTAAAGAAATTAAAATTTTACTTGTTACACAATTTACGATTATTAGCTATAAATGATCATTATCTCATAAAGTAATTAAGATTTGGATTATTCAAATAAATGAAAATAAATAAATAAATATAATGAAGTATGACTTTGAGATGATAGTGAAAAAAGTCTTAAACTTATCAAATTTAAAATAATGTTATTTTAATGAATTTAATTAAATATATTATAATAAAAAAAATGCAGATGTGGTTAGATTGGCTTTCCCCGGCATAAAGGTTCTTTAATAAAAAAAATTGGTATTTCTCCCACCGAATTGAAACGATGACATTATTGATTATTTGTATTAGGGCTGGCAATTTTGACACAACCCGACATAAACACGACACGAAATTAACGGGTTTGGGTTTACCATAAACAGGTTTGAGTCATAAACAGGTCGACCCGTTTGGTTCATCCTGACGGGTCATGTCACGGGTCATCCGTGGGTGATCCGCCAGACACGATTATGCTTTAAAGGAAATGGGATTATTAGAATATTAGCCGATTATTAGGTAGAGACTGTAGAGTCAGTCAATTTATTATCATCTCGGCCACCATAGAGCAGTGATAATCATCTCGGCCAAAATCTGATATAAATGCAATATGAATAAGGTTATCACAAGGACAAGGCTATTCAATTACAAGAAAATAAGGTCCAGGATTAGCACCAGTTACTGGAAAGAAAAGCAAATATATACATCAGTGACATCTCAAAAATCTGTACGCTAGATAACGCGAAAATTGCTTGTTAGCGACAATAACATCACATGAACCTCGATTCAAAAAAAAAAAAAAAAAAACATCACATGAACCTTTACATTCATTGTCAAGAATATGTAGATACCCACACCATTTTTTTTTATTATTTGATTAGATAATTAAGCATATTAAGTGATTTAGTGTTAGCCTATTAGGAATTTAATTTCTAGAGATGAATTGCTAAACTATTATTATTTCATTTAAATAAATAATAAAAAAAAACTTTAAAAGCTAAACAGATTAAACGGGTCGTGTCGAGTTGTTTCGACCCGATACGACACATTATACTAAACGGGTTTCACAAGTCGTGTCGGGTGACCCGTGAAATTACCATGTCATGTTTTGAGCTACGACTTGTTAACATAAACAGGTCTTATTTGGGTCTATTTTAAACAGGTCGACCCGTATACCCGTTTTGCCCGTCCTAATTTGTATCTCCCTCGATTATGTGGTCCTGTTACATGACATTATTGCAAGAGATATCTTTGATGCCTACTCTTCCTCGTGAACAAGATAATGTAGTCCACTTGCACAATTATTAATTGAGGATATGTTGGTAATTTTGCACTTCTAGGTTGTCGTCTCTCTTTTTCAAAGGAAATGAATTCATTGAAGTTTTTTTTTTTTTTTTTTTGTCTTCTTTTTCCTTCTTTTGATGGTAGGCATGAACATCCTTATAATAGTTATTATAACAACAGTCACTCTCTCCCTCTCTCGCTCTCCTTGACTAAATCAATGAATTAATAGGTGTATTTTAGATTGCAATTTTGTAAAAAAAAAAAATGCAATTTGAAACTAAATTATAAAAAATAAATTATTTATAAATGCGCTTTTAAAAAATTACGATTCGAAAACACAAAAAATTTATTGTTTCAAATTGTAGGGAGGGAAATGGGTTTTTTTTTTTAAAAAAAAGCAAAATTTTAAAGGTTAAATTATAATTTTAAAAGTCAAAATATAATTTTATCAAATACTTAATTACGTTTTTAAAATTTAATTTTTTTTTTTAAAAAACTTTTGAAATCTTAAACCCAATCTAATCATAACCCAAGTAGACAAATGATTAATGAACAAACATTATTATCATGACATAGCCCCTGTTCCACTCCTACTCGTAGCTTTGCGCCTCCTGTTCTTCCATTTGTTGTTTAGTGAGATGGTGTGGAGTCCACCACAATTGGCCATATTCCATTGAATCCGCCAAAGTCAATTAAGTTTGTCGGGCTGGAAAAAGAAAAAAAGTCGACCGTTACTACTGGTGCTATCACGTGATACTGCCCTTGCCCGCGCTGGTCCATCATTCCAATAGGCTTTCCTTTTCCTATCTTCATTGTTAAACCAAAACACACCTTCCTGTCTGCTTTTACTCTGCATTTTGCATTCCTCTTCCTTCATTTCCTTCCATTTCCAAAGAAGAAACCATGGCTGTGATTACAAAATGGCATCTGATGGGTTTGTTGACTTCTTTCGGCGACGAAAACTCTTTGATGGACTCTTAAGTCAATAGTTATGTCATGAGGTGATAACATATCATATCTCTTTTACATCAAGCAGCTTAAAAAAAAAAAAAAAAAAAAAGATTATTCTTTTACTTTAACAAGATAATGTGTATGTTTGGCAAAGTACTGTCCCGAACAGAATAGTGTTTTGTCAATTTTCACATTTTCCTACTTTAGTTTCACATTTTTCAAAAATAATTAACATCAAAATATATATATATTTTTTTTTTACTTTTTATATCGCATCAATAATTTTTTATTACCATTCAAATAAAAAAAATTCACTACAATACAAAACGTTTTTACTTTTTTATACAAATTCTTTTACTTTATATCACATCTATCACTTTTTACTAACTCCAAAATCAACATTTTGCCAAACATACCCATGTAATTCATCCATCTATTCATAACGACTTTCACATCCGCTTACAAAATTATTGGTTTGCTTTATTGTGACATGTGTCTATTGTGATATGGGCACGTGGTGGACCGTTAGTTTTTGGACGGAAAACTTGACTGATGTATTTATTTGGTCTTTTCTCAAAACTGAAGTATCATCTGTGATGCATATTGAAACTCAGGAACTAAAAAATAAAGTTTTCAAAAAAAACTCAAGGACCAAAAGTGTATTTAACCCAAAAATTAAAAACTAAAAACTACAAATTAAAAAAAAAAATAGAAAAATCAAAAGAAGATGCTGGGGTTTATAGGATGCAAATATATCTGGATTTTTTTAAAAAAAAATAAAAAATAAAATTTGACGTTTACAAAACGTTGATAAATTTCAATTCATAGAATGCCCACTATTTTAACGTCGTTTTTAAGTATTCATCGGCAATTGAATTAAATGTCGACAAATGATTCACCGGCATTGTAAATTTTAATATTTTCCTCCGGTGGGATATATCGGAGCAAACGAGTTACCTCGCATTTGATTTTTGTTGCTCTTTGTTCTTTATTATGTTTATCTTTCTTTGTTCACTCATTAAATACACATCCATGACACATAATTTAGAAGATACAGCTCCAGATTTAAATGGTAGTCATAAAGAAACACTAAAATTCTGGAGGCAGTAGGAAATATGATAAATTTGATTATTTCAAGCAATAACATACACCGATAAACAAAAGTACTAGAATATAAAAAATAAATAAATAAACAAATAAACAAAGTACAAAACAAAGCGGACTTGTAATTTGGTTCATTGGCGTTGTGAAGAGCCCAACACTTCCTCTCATGTTCAAATGAACGGGAGGGAAATCAGTTAATTTTATTTGAAGGATAAAATTATTATTTTATATTTGTGTAAACAATTTTACCCTTCAAAGAACACTAATCAGATCCTCTCCTGTTCAAATGTGAACCAACCGAATCCAAAATCTCACAAATTAATCACAATAGTTAGAATTGCATTTATATATGACGTTAAAAAGTTAATTGGCCGGTATCCACTTGCAAAATTATGTACTTTTTTTATTATTATTATTTTAAGTTAGCCGAGTAAATTGACTGATTTGACTCAATCAAATAACCTGTCTATGTACCTCTATATATATTATAAGCAAGAAGATGGCGACATTAGGTGAGAAATTAGGTAATTAAGGATCATATTATAATCGAGAAGATGCTTGTGTTAGGTGAGATTCATTAATATTAATTAATATTAATGAGTTGGTCTCCACGAACCCTACCTCTCATTACTATATCAAATTAATTTATGTTTCCTTTACTATCAATATAATTAAGCCCAGTTTTTCCGTTATAAAAGCAAGAAAAAATTACACTATTGATTTTTGTGGTTAGCTTAAATTACAAATTGCTTTTTCTGAGATCAATATTAGTTTAAATTTAACCCTAATCTGATGACAAACAGACTGGAGATACAACTTCGAGAATAATTTAACCCCAAACAATTCATCAAGTAATTCATTTATGACCAGAAAAATGATTGTTTGAGATTGTATTAACTTAAAGAAAAATTCGTGGTTGATGATTGGCCCTTTCGTTTAAACTAAGGAAACACTTTCCTTTCAGAAAAGGTAAATGGTGTGTTTTTTGAGTTTGAAGTGAAATAGCATTACTAATTACTAATTTGTAGAGTTAAATACATGTTTTTAAATTGATGGTTTATATACGAAATTGAGCTGTCAAATTTAGTGTTCTAATGCTTCAAAAAACGAATATGAGGTAGGGGGAAATTTGAATTAAATTGGAGAAATTTGAATTACGAAGTATTTATTTTGGAATTTATTGTATTATTTCTATATTATGTACGTGTTCTTTACGACAATTTCAAATATGTCAAACATATGGTGAGAATCCTAGCTGTATTTTGTTGTTGAGGTGCAAATATGTTGTACCATGTGAGTATTTATTTAAGAATGTAGATTTTACCATGGTTTGAAGTAAAATTAATGCCTTTTCTTTTTCTGTTATTATTCCCGGCTTTGGGTAATAGTGGCAGAAAATTTCATCTGTCAGGATTATAGCTCCTGCCATTGCCCTCTGCTTCAGTTTATAAAGAAAAAAAAAATGCATGTGAGGACATGCATGACTTATCTTCTTTTCTTTCTTTCTTTTTTATTTTTTTCATAAAATGACTCATCTTCGTTTCAAACTATTTTTTTCTCATTTGTGGAGAGATGACAGAATAAATAAAAGGTCAAACCTAGATTTTTGTTCCTTAATTTGTTCAATGGCATTGTGATTTGTGAGGAGTCCTACACAAGTGGCAGACCAACGAAATCCACAACTGACAAACCAATTACCAATGTTAAATAGTTGGTCTCCACTTGCACAATTATTTACTCATTCTTTTAGAGGTAACTCGATTAGATTAACCTGTCCTGTCCATGTGCATGGATCCGGCTAAGCTCTGTTTTTCTTTTTTTTTTCTTTTTTTTTTTTATTTTCTTTTTATTTTTTTCCTTTTTATTTTTTTTCTAATTGGCTAATCTGATATTGTTTTATCTGTGTGTGGGACTCAGATAGTCCCTATTTTTTACAGATATTTTGTATGTGATACTTATAATGTATAGCAATTTTTGATGTAGACAATATTTGATTTAAGTCTTAAATAGATTGACAGATGTATGACTCTGATGTTGTATTTACACTCTTAAGTTAATTAATTTAGTTCCATTGCTAAAGGTTTATCTTTTATATATTATGCATAGGTTTTGATATATCATGTTGATGTTGACTTAATGACTAATCATCATACCACTATGATGATTCTGTTTTATATATATATATATAAAAAAAAAAAAAAAAAAAAAGTTGTCACAACAACCTTTTGATGGCTAAAGTTTCTTCTCTATTTTCTTCATTTCGATCTATTGCTGCAAATTCTCGGTATGATAAACCGAATGTAATTCGTAAAGATCGTCCTACATGCACTCATTGTGGTGTTTATAGACGCACCATTGAATTATAAGCTACATTATTTTCCTCCTAGTTTCAAGTTCACTACAGGAAAATTTGTTGTTGAAAGTCATGCTGCTAATCAAGTTTCAAAACTTAAAATCTCCATTTGTCACATTACCAATCATACAAGAACAGATTCAGCAATTATTTGTGTTGTTACACCAAAATTCACAATTTGATGTGATTTCTTTGGTCAATCAAGTAGGTGCATCTCACAATCATCTTGCTACTCACATCTCAGGTAATTTTTTTTTTTTTTTCCTCTTGACATAATCAGAAATCATTCTCAACGCTCTATATTTTTTTTCCTCTTGAACTCCTTCAACATGTTAATAATTCATAAATTATAGATAAGTGAAGTTTTTTCTTCTCTTCTTCTTCTTTTTTTTTCCTTAGTTTGCTCAATAGCATTGTGATTTGTGAGAAGTCCAACACAAGGGGCAGACCAATGGAATCCGCAACTCACAAACCAAGGGGCAAATTCACTTGGTTTCCACTTGCAGAATTATTTATTCATTTTTTTAGAGTCGACTCGATTAGATAACATGTCATGTCCATGTACATGGATTCGGCTAATCTGAACTTGTTTTAACTACAACACACGTGCCTTTTTAAAAAATTATAGGGAAAGCTAATATTTAATTCTTTAAGTTTTCATATAATTTGAATTTAATTTTTAAGTTTTCGTTTTTAAGAATATAGTCTTTTGATTTTGCTTAAATTTAAAATAGGTCTTTTTACCACTTTACCGTCAAAATTAACGATTTTTTATTTATCACGTATGTTTTATTTGACATGACAAGTTCTATCTTATCGCCAAAGTTATTTTTTTTTTTTTTTAATACTACAAATCTAGAAAATTAAAATTGCAGAGAATATGATTTTTGTTTTAAATTTAGGGCTTTTTTTATTTATTTATTTTTTAGTTTACATATGGATAGTTGACGCTTAATGATATGACATTGATATTAGGTATTGATATGAACGCTAACGTGTCAATTGAGATACACGTGACATATGACAAACAATTCATTTTGACGGATTCTAAACAAAACTCGAATAAAGTGACCTATTTAAAACCTGGACATTACCTAAAGACCATATTCTTGAAATTAGAAACTCAATAGCTAAATGCAAATCAAACAAAAACATAAGGGCTAAATCTGATTTTTCCCAAAAACAAAAACCCAATGACTAAATTTGCACCCTACATTTTTTTCGTCCGGATCCCCATGTCTATATTATAAGCAAGAAGATGGTGATATTAGGTGAGAAATTAGGTAATTAAGGATCATATTATAATCAAGAAGATGCTTGTGTTAGGTGAGACTCATTGTATTATTATTATAAGCAAGAAAATGGATGCTGATAATGCTGATATTACTTTATCAAATTAATTTTTATGTTTCCTGCACGTTCAAAATGAGTACACTTCTTCCTTGTTAAAGCAAAACACAGCTTGGAATCTAATTTAATTTAATTTGCAATCGTCTTCCTTCATTTCCTTTGATTTCCAAAGAATAAAATTATGGATGAGATCGATTGGAAGCATTTTTCTCTCTCCGATCCCTTCCTGGCCTCCAAGGGTTTTTTGAAAGAAAGGCATCTGGCAACTTCATCGGCTTCTTTTGGCGACAAAAACTATTAAACAACACACGATAAATGTAACTGCATTTATGAAACACGTGTTGAATGAGCTGTAATTTAGTTAAAAGTCTAGTTAATTTAGTTACCCAGAAGGAAGTTAGTTAGCCTTTTGGTTAATAGCTTTAGTTCATTAAGTTCTTTACTCTAACAGGGAGTTGTAATATATATACTCACTCTTTCTAAACTCTGTTTTCATTAATGCAAGCTATTTTGCATTACGAGAGATGCTCGTAATGCCACTCCTCTGTTTTTTTTTTTTTTTTTAACAAGATTTTTGTAATGTATATATCTATATTTGTCTGAAAATGGAAGACTTATTTGTACAGTCAAGACTTGATAGCGGACATGTGGGTCGTCGGATGGAGGATGATGCCGTCGGGGCTATGATGAGTAAGGCCTCGTTTGGTTCGCGAAATGAGTATTCAATTAGGGAATGAATAGTTATTACTAAAAATGAGAAAAAGTAGAATGAAATAATTATTCTAATTCCTTAATTTGATGATAACACATATACCACAATTGGAATTGAACCAAAATTACAAAAAAAAACCACATAATTTATTATTTTTCTAAAAAATTAAAAAAAATATATATATATATATATATATATATATATATATATATATATATATAGGAGGAATAGCTATTTCTCTTCAAGCTCCAAAATTTGGGTCCTTTAAAGTTTTTTCTTAGTTCGGAGATTGCTCGGTCTACTGTTGAAATTTCTTTGTGCCAACACAAGTATGTTTTGGATATTTTAAGTGATACTGGTCACTTGGCTGCTAACCCTTTTGCTTTCCCAATGGAATCTAATACTAAATTTTCTGCTTCAGATGATGAATTGCTTGATGATCCTAAGTTCTATCGCATGTTGATTGGAAGACTGTTGTATCTCACTATAACATGCCCTGACTTAACTTATGTTGTCCATGCTTTAGAATGCTCACGAAGGATATAGAAAAAAAATTGCAACTAAAAACTATGAATAAGTAAATAAATTATTAAATTAAATTAAATTTTCATCGTATGCTAAAGTAGTACTTTCTTAATTTAGTGGGTTATGAATGAACACTAATAGGTTCCATCTTTTAAATTAAGAAAAAACACATAATTTCATATTTAGGAGTAGTCGGGTAAATGTTAAAATTTAGGAATGAAATATCATGTTCTATCCTTACTATGTTGTTGAAATTATACAACTTTTTTTTTTCTTTTTTTTTTTTTCTTTTTTTAATCACGAAAGCTTTTGATCTCTCTTTTAAAAGATTCAATAAGCATTGTACAAGTCTTTCCACTTCCAGTCTAGTGAGAACTCACATGGCTGAATAGTTAGGTTCTAAAATAAACTATTGAATTCATTTTGCTCCAACAGAAATGTCAAGCAATATTCTATAAATTACCAGTCCATATGACAAAATTGAAGTTTTGTAACCAGTTAAACCATTTTTCACCAAAGGGATTACAACTTGTGGTCCCGGAGATCCAACCTTCGCACGTTCGAACCAAGCCTTCTTCAAAATTTGCAAAAGAGAGAAGGGATCGTAAGTAGGCCGCCGATCATTTGTGAATGCATTATGTGAGCAATGTGAATGTGAATGCATTCTTTCTCCTTATGCCTTAAGAAAATCAAACAAAAGGAAATCTCCATATTGCTATAAATGTGGTAGCATTCTTCCTTCTTAAATCTGTCTCCTTTAGAAAAAGAGGGAGAAATGTTTCTTGGACTACAATCATCATAATTCAAATTAAACACAATTCAAATATATAATTAGATGATCAAAGGGTTGAAGCATTTGAAAGATTGCTATGCCATTGCCAATCCTTGAGATCTTTTTAAAATGACAATATTTAAGGTGGAGATTCTTTGGATTAAGTGCTTAGGATGAAGGAATATATATCTGACACTGACGTAAATGGTTTTGTTGAAATGTTGTTTGGTTTGCTATTTTGGCATTACAAGAGATGATCGTAATGAACCTCCTCTGTTTTAAAAAAAAAACAGTTAATAGTTCGATATCCTTTTGTGAAATTATTCTTTTAATCAATAATTGTCTACTTGCACAATTATTAATTAAGAATATGTTGGTAATTCTGCACTTCTAGATTGTCGTTTCTTTTTTTCAAAGTAAATTGACCCATTAAAGTTTCTTTCTTTCTTTCTTTTTGTCTTCTTTTTCCTTCTTTTGGTGGTAGGCCATAAACAGCCTTACGATAGTTATTAGGACAACATTCATTCTCTCCCTCTCTCTCTCTCTCCCCGACTAAATCAATGGATCAATGGTTACATTTTAGATTGCGATTTTGTAGATAAAAAATATAATTTTAAACTAAATTACAAAAAATAAATCATCTATAATTGCTCTTTCAAAAAATTACTATTCGAAAACACAAAAAATTTACTATTTCAAATCTCAGGGAGGCAAATGGGCATTTTTTTGAAATCGCAAAAATTTTAAAGACTAAATTATAATTTTAAAAGTCAAACTATAATTTTACCAGATACTTAACTGTATTTTTAAAAATATTTTTTTAAATAGTACATTTTAAGATGGTACTTTTGAAATCCTATACACAAACTACCCATTACCCAAGTAAACAAATTAATGATTAATGGACGAACTTTATTATCACATAGTCACTGTTCCACTCCTACTCCTAGTTCTTCCATTTGTTATTTTTGGAGATGGCGTAGAGTCCACCACAATTGGCCATAATTCAATCCACCAAAGGAATCCGAAGCTCTCTCTTTTCGTTATCTAAAAGAGAAGTCAAGATTGTCAGGTTGGAAAAAGAAAAAAAAAAAGTCGACCATTACTGGTACTATCACACATTCACGTTGAATTTTTATTTATTATTATTTTTTTAAGAAATGATTTAAATTTTTATAATTTGAGAACCTAAATTTATAAGAATTCTTATCCATAATTAAAATAGTCCTTTGAGACACCAAAGACCCATTACGTTTTTTTTATCTATATCTCCCAGGATTATGTTCTCCTATTACATGGCATTTTAAGTCGAGAAATTATATTTTGCCATCCAAAAATATAATTATTTACCTTTTATATTTTTTTTTTTAAAAAAATAATTTTTATTTTTTTTTAAAAAAGAAAACACAAAATCTTACCACAACTCATTTACATAGTTTTGTGATTTTTTTTTAATAATAATAATAATAAAAAGGTCAATAGTTATTAGTTACGTCAATAATTGTATCATGGGTACAACATATCATATTTCTTTTAAGTTGAACTGGGCAACAAAAAGGAAATTGTTCTTTCACTTTAACAAGACAATTTAATTCATCCATCTATTCATACAACTTTCACATCCACTTACAAAATTATTGATCGAGGCCATTAACAGTATTCTTTCAAAATTAGTCTTCTCTTAAAATGATGAAGTGTTAAATCAGTTTTCTATTTTCCTTTATCTTTTATTCCTTAGATTCAATTCACTAATTAACGGAATCCAAAGCCACCTCTCCTAATTACTATTTCACGTGCCACTTGTAGCTGTTTTCGTTTTACATATCAAAACGGAGTGCTCTGCTGTGTTAAATTTTCTCTCTATTTAGAACATATGTTTCTTAAATTATATTATGTCCTCCTTTTTTTCTTTTTCAAATTTTGAGTTCTTATAATCAAATCAAAGCACAGCCAATGCTTTAAACAAATAATAAAAAAGTTTTCTATATATCCTTAAAGTATTTTATAGGAGGTGGATAACAAATAATAACAAAGTTTTTTCTATAGGAGGATGATCATAATGCAGCTCCTCTTTTTCTGTTATAACTTTTCTGCCAAACTTGTTTGGACTTGTGTTTTCACCACAATTGTTGTGGAGTCCACCACAATTGGCCATATTCAATCCACCAATGGAATCCAAAGAAGATCTCTTTCTTTTCATTATCTAAAGAGAAGGAAAGAAACAAAAGAAACAGATTGTAAAGCAAAAAGATTGTTATATATTTGACGTCAATGAGTTGATCTCCACTTATTACAAAAGAAACATATTGTAAAGCAAAGTAATTTCTTTGGTGTAAAAGTAATTCCTTGTGTGAGAAACTGCTTAGTGCTGCCCCTGCCCCTGCCCCTCGTGGGTCCATCACTCCAAACTGCATATAACCTCACTTCTTCCTTGTTAAACCAAAACGCACATTCCTATCTGCTTTTACTCTGCATTTTGCATTCCCCTTCCTTCATTTCCTTCGATTTCCAGAGAAGAAACCATGGCTGAGATTGCAACCACTTTTGTCTCTCCCTTCCTTGAAGTGTTTTTTGAAAAAATGGCATCTGGTGACTTCGTTGACTTCTTTCGGCAACAAAAACTCTCCGATGGACTCCTAAAGAAGTTGAACACAACATTCCTGACCCTCAATGCAGTGCTTGAAGACGCGGAGGAGTTGCAAGTTACAAAGCCTGTTGCGAAAAAGTGGCTTGATCAGCTGAAAGATGCAGTCTATGAAGCAGAGCATGTCTTGGATGAGATTGCTACTGAAGCCTTGTTAAGCGAGTTGGATGCTGAATTTCAAACCACCGCAAGTAAGGTACGAAAGTCCATCTCTATTTCTCGTAATTCTTTTGTCAAAGAGATAGAACCAAAGATAAAAGACATACTTGAAAGACTAGAAACTCTGGCACAACAAAAGGATCATATTTTTGGTAGGAATTATGAAAAGGAGGCAATCATGAAAAGGGGTCTGAGCGACGGTGTTGGAGGGAAATCATCTGAAGAATCACCCATGACTTCTTTGGTTTTAGAATCTGATATTTGTGGCAGGAATGAAGAAAAGGAGGCAATCATTAAAATGTTGCTCTCAGATGATGCACGTGGCAACGAGATGGGTGTGATTGCCATAGTCGGTATGGGGGGATTGGTAAGACCACCCTTGCTCAACTTCTATACAATGACAACAGAGTGAAAAACTCTTTTGACCATCTCGCTTGGGTTTGTGTTTCAGAAGATTTTAATTTGTTCAAGATAACAAAAAAAATTGTGGAAAAAGTAACTTCCTCAACTCATGATAATAAGGATTCAGATCAACGTCAAAAAGTAACTTCCTCAACTTACGATAATAAGGATTTAGATCAACTTCAAAGTGAACTAAGCCAGAAATTGATGGGGAAGAAGTTTCTATTGGTTTTAGATGATGTTTGGAATGAGAATTTTTTTCAGTGGGATGCACTATGTAAACCCCTTAAATCTGGGGCACAAGAAAGTAAGGTCATTGTAACAACACGTAATAATAGGGTTGCATTAGTCATGCATGCTAGTGCAATTTATCCTCTAAAGGAGTTACCAGAAGAAGATTGCTGGTCACTATTTGCAAAACATGCATATCATGATGGCAACTATAATGCACATGGTGAGTTAGAATTAACAGGTAGAAAAATCGTTGAAAAGTGCAGCGGCCTTCCGTTAGCAATCCAGGCAATGGGTGCTCTATTAAGATATAAACCGGATGTTGACGAATGGGATAATATATTGAAGAGTGAATTATGGGATTTGCCAATTGATGAGATGGGCATTCTTCCGGCTCTAAGATTAAGTTACAAACATCTCCCTTCACATCTAAAGCGATGCTTTGCTTATTGTTCAATATTCCCAAAAGATTATCCTTTCAAAAAAGTTCAGTTAATCATGTTATGGATGGCAGAAGGTTTCCTCCAACAATCGAAAAACAAAACAATGGAAGAAGTTGGTAATGAGTATTTCCTCACTCTAGAATCAAGATCGTTATTCCAAGAATTTAGTGACGACAACTCATGTTTTGTAATGCATGATCTTGTGAGCGATTTAGCAAAATCTATATCTGGAAATTTTATGATAAGGTTGGAGGGTGATTGTTCTCACAGCATTGTAAACAATACTCGCCACATGTCCTATTTTTCTAAACAAGAGTTTCATAACTCGAAAATGTTTGAGACCCTTCACAAGGCTAAGAGGTTGCGCACTTTCCTACATTTAAATATGTTCAGCAATTGCTGCTTGACTAAAAAAGTAGTACATGATTTGTTGTCGACACTAGGATGCTTACGGGTGCTTTCTCTGTCGGGCTATAGGAACATTACTGAATTGCCAGATTCAATTGGCAAATTTAAATATCTACGTTACTTGGACCTTTCTTTAACTAAAGTGAAAATATTGCCCAATTCTATATGTAAGTTGTGCAATTTGCAAACATTGATCTTATTTGATTGTATAGAGCTCGCTTCATTGCCAAGAGATATGCGAAAACTCATTAGTTTACGCCATCTTGATATTATTGGAACTGGCATAAAAGAGATGCCAATACAATTTGGTGGATTAAAATGCCTCCAGACACTGACTAAATTTATCGTCGGCAAAGGTAGTGGGTTGTGCATTGGAGACTTGGAGAAACTCACAAATCCTTGCGGATTGCTTTCAATATTGGAGCTCCAAAATGTTGAATCTGCTACTGATGTTCAGAATGCAACAAACTTAAGGGATAAAAAGTATCTCAAAAAGTTGGTATTGGAATGGAAAGATGGTAATACTTTTTCAGAAAGTCAAAGAAGTGTACTCGATAGTCTCCAACCCCATAAAAACTTGGAAAGTCTTGATATCCGATCCTACGGTGGTAATAGCTTTTCAGATTGGGTAGGGCATCCTTCATACTCTAATGTTGCATCTCTTGATCTAAGAAGCTGTAAATATTGCAGCAGCTTGCCACCGCTTGGGCAACTACCCTCTTTGCAATACCTCTTTATTGTTGGGTTTGATGAAGTTGTTAGAGTGGGTCATGAGTTTTGTGGCAGTGGTTCTTCATCAGTTAAGCCATTTGGTGCCCTTAAACTTCTTTGTTTGAGTAACATGCCAAAGTGGGAGGAATGGGTTTATTTTGGTGACGAAAATGGAGGTGGAGCTTTTCCTCTACTTGAGGAGCTTTATATTATAAACTGTCCTAAGCTAATAGGAGGGTTGCCAGTCCATCTTTCTTCTTTATCCAAACTTGATATTACTAATTGTCCGCAACTGGTGGCTCCACTCCCATTGCCTCCTACTATACGTGAATTGGAGTTCAGCGATTGTAATGAGATGCTGTTAAAGGAATTGCCAACTGGAATGGAGAAGCTCGTAATTAAGGGATTTAATGCCCTGGAGTCCTTACCGAAAGGAATGATAAACTCTTACGGCAGTCTTCCCTCTGCATTAAAAACCCTTAAGATTAGAGGTTGTATGAAGTTAGAGCTCTCAACACGCCTGGACTACTCATCCCTTGAAAGATTGTGTTTGTGGGATTGTGATTCTCTCAAGTCCTTTCCATTAGATTTATTCCCAAAGCTTTATCGCATCAAAATCGATGAGTGTAGCAATCTGGAATCTCTTACCATTCCAGAACATTATGAACATGATTTAGTCATCTTGGAGATTGAAATCTTGAGTTGCCCTAATTTTGTATCTTTTCCAAAAGGAGGATTGTGTGCCCCCAGCCTTACATCGTTATGGATCGAATATTGTGAGAATCTGAAATCACTTCCTGAAAAAACGCACATACTAAAATCTCTCGAGAGCTTGGATGTTTGGAACTGTCCAGAAGTTGAGTCGTTTCCTGAAGGGGGCTTGCCTTCCAATCTGAACTCAATTAACATCATTGGTTGTGAGAAACTCATTGCGAGTCGGATGGGATGGGGTTTGCAGAACCTGTCCATTCTTAAACGTTTCTCAATCAGTGGCACAGTTGAGAAATATTTCGAGTCTTTCCCAGAGGCACAGTTGCTGCCCACCAGTCTGACCTCTCTTTTCATCTGGAACTTTCCAAATTTGAAATGTTTGGACAAGAAGGGGCTTCAACACCTCATTGCTCTTGAACAATTGCATATCTGGAGTTGCCCTAAGCTCAAGTTCATGCCAGAACAGGGGTTACCCGCCTCCCTTTCTATTCTAAAAATCTACGAATGTCCTTTGTTGAAGAAAAAGTGGCAAAGTAGAAAAGGAAAAGAATGGCGCAAGATTGCTCACGTCGAACAGATATGGATTGATGACCAACCGTTTGAATAAGCTATAAGTATAGCAAGATTTCTCCAATTTCGGTACGTGCACTTTTCAACCATTTAATTTTATCAATATATTTACCCAATCTCTTCTAATTTGCTTAGTTGCTATCTTTGATAAAACAGAATGCTATGCCCACTTCGCCGTCTATCGTTGCTTTTAGATTCGTTTGTTTTGGTGTTGGCCTGAAATGGTGGATTCTGAGAGTCTAAACGGTTCTTCGCTACAGACGGCAGCGAAGTACAGCATCACAAAGCCAATCTCTCTTGCTGGACCCATCGAGGCCGATCTTCAGCTCAATATGGAATTGGAAAAGGTAAAGATTCGTTCTGATTTCTTTTCTTTTTGTTGGATTGGTTAGATTCTCATTATAGTGAATTTTCTTATATAAATAAACAGCAATATTGTTCGTAGTTCTTGATTGATTCGGGGCTGTATGAGAGTGAGGAAGAAGCTGCGAGGAGAAAAGAGGTCCTAGGCCACATCGATCGGGTAACTCATTGTTTTTGTGGTTTTTCTCACTACCTATTTGAGGAAAAAAATGTGTCCGTGATGTTTACATTGAATATGGAGATTGGAGACCATTCTATGCATTGGTATTGGTGGATGCTTTACGGTAAAAAAGTTTTCATTTTGCTGGCTCTGTGAGTTTCAAACTGTTCTCTTACATTGATAGAGAATTGGGTATGTTCCCATGATTTGTCTTTCTATAAATCTTGACATTACTGTAAATCATTAATTCCTTGTTTGTAGGATCGCTTTTTGTTGTAAAAAATAAGTGTCATATGCTTGGAATCAAATCATGTAAACAAACCGAGCATGCAAACTTGCAGTTGCACAGTAAATTGTCCAAATTTTTTTAGATTTGAACTTTTTCTTAGAATAGAAAGACCGAGACATGTAAGTCAATGATTGGCCTTATATACCCAGTTATTTTGCATATTTGTTTGATTTACTAAGATGTCTTGTTACTGATTTTTTGTGTACAACTCGGTTTGCTCTGTTTTTTTTTTTTTTTTTTTTTTTTTTCCGTTGCTCATAAATCATCAAACCCTTTAAAATACATTATTTCCTCCTATGATTTGAAGCATAAACAACCTACTTCCTTTTTCCATTCCTCAATAACTTCAAAGCCACAATCTTTCCCCTAAAATTTGGTTCCGATTAAGCATAGAAACATGTTGTGTTGCTGTCCTATCCATGAATATATTCGTATATATCTATTCAGGTGCTACAAAATTGTTGATTTATCCATATTTTCGATTCCCTGTGCAGAGGTGTGTAGCAGACATTAATTTACTGATTTTAGACTTTATAACACAACAACAGCATCAGGAATAATAAATATGATGATAATAAGAATATATATATATTTTTTTTATTTGATCCACTTAGTGCGTCACTTGTTTGATCCAAAGCTTGCGTAAATCTACTTCAGAATTTTTGACTACTAAGACCTGCACACATCATGGATATCGTAATAATATTATGCATATTACATATTTGCACTGTTCATTGTTGCCTTGCTATATTTAGACTGCATTGCATATGCATCTTTCTATATATTCATGATAATTACTTTCTTCAAGTTGTAGATCTTGTTCCACAGGGTATAGATATTGTTTGCAGTTAATTTTTGAATGTGCCAACCAGGTTTTTTCAAGCACGATTAGAATTTTTGTTGATTGTGCTTGCAGGTAGACATAACAATTAAGTGTAATAGTAAGTTGTGGAAAAAGCTCAACCAAGTGTCGACAGTGAGGAAATGGATCAAGAAGATAATGTGAACCACAGTGATGATGTGCATGACATTGAAAACGAGGCTTTGTGGGATGGGAAGGAGATTAAGAGGCACTGGTCATAGGTATCTCACAAAAACATTTTTGGTGAAAATGACGAACACCACCTCTCATATTGCCATTGTTGGTGCCAATGTTTGCCCCATTGAGAGCCTTGACTATGAGTCAGCAACCCCAATAGCTCCTGTTTTTTTTTTTTTTTTTTCAAGACTAATTTTACCATGCAAAACAAGTTATATGAACACCAGAAGTAATACCTTGACAGTATTACTTCTTGTTGATTTGAACCCATATTCTTACCAATTGCATGAAGTGTTTTATTGGAATCTACATTAGTGAAAGATATTGAAATATTTCTTGTATTGCTTGATGATTACAAGTGAATGCCTAAGGGCATTATATACACAAAATGTTGAAGTAAAAGCAGAAGGTAAAAATGTACACAAGGAATGAGTATAAATGCAATTCTTTATAAGGCTGACTTTGGAAGGAACCGTGGCTTGATATGTGGAGATCTTTGGTCTACTTTCCTTGCTACTGATGTGCATAATCTGGTGACGGGTGGCTTGCCTTGTGGATGATTTGGTTTCCTATTATGGACTGCTGCATTGGCTGTGAGTCCATAATGAGAGGCATGATATGCGATATCTTGTCTAAATGTGGAGTCAGGAGCTGTATTAGGAAAGGTTGTAGCTGCATTAGGAATGTGATCAATGTGATCAATGGCTGTGTCATCATTGCCGTGAGCTGGAAGGGAGGATTCTCTAACAGCCCCCCTCAAGCTAATGGGGGAGGAGACCACCATGAGCTTGGAACGAAGAAGTAAAAACCTGGCAGAGGATAATCCTTTGGTAAAGGCATCAGCAAGTTGGTCATGAGTGGAAATGAATTTAAGCATAATGTCACGATTGATAACCTTTTCCCGCACAAAGTGATAGTCAATTTCTATGTGTTTGGTGCGAGCATGGTAGACAGGATTGGAAGCTAATGCCAAGGCACTGACATTGTCACACCAAATGATGGGAGCTTGAGAGAGAGCAAACTGAATGTCACAGAACAGCATTCTTAACCAGTAGACTTCAGCAGTGGTGATGGCAAGGGATCTGTACTCAGCTTCAATGCTACTTCGAGAGACAACGGGTTGCTTTTTAGCACACCATGAGATCAGATTAGGCCCAAGAAAGATAGCAAATCCAGTTGTGGAACGTCTATCATCAATGCTGCCAGCCCAATCACTATCACAGTAGGCAGTGGGATGGAGAGAACCTTTGGAGTACAGGAGTCCGTGATTAGCAGAGGATTTGAGGTATCTTAAGACTCTCTTCACAGCAGACCAATGAGTAGTGGATGGTGCATGCATGTGTTGGCAGAGCTGGTTGACTGAGAGTGAAATTTCAGGACGTGTTAAGGTGCAATATTGAAGAGCACCAACAACCTGCCTATATTCTGTAGGGTCCGGCAGTGGATCACCATCATATTTGGAGAGTTTCAAGCCAGATGGGGAGGGTGACTTGGCTGGTTTAGCATCCTGCATATTGGTGCGATGAAGTAAATCAGAGATATATTTGGCTTGACATAGGTGCAGCCCTTGATCAGTGTGAGAGACTTGAATGCCCAAAAAGAAATGAAGAAGCCCGAGGTCTTTCAATGGAAATTCTTGCTGTAATTGAGCAATGATTGATTGGATTAACTTGGCATCAGTCCCTGTGATGATGATATCGTCTACATTAACCAACATGAAGATATGAGTAGACTTCAGATGTAAAGTAAATAAGGAGGAATCCAAGAGAGAAGCAGTGAAGCCAATATCCAGTAGGAAGGATGAAAGGCGATTGAACCAGGCTCTAGGAGCCTGTTTGAGGCCATAGAGGGCCTTTTGGAGCTTGCAAACAAAATCTGGATGAGCAGGGTCAGTGAACCTTCTTGGTTGCTCCATGAAAACATCTTCGAGTAGGTGACCATGAAGAAAGGCGTTGGAAATGTCCAATTGCCTTATAGTCCAATCAAATTGAACAGCTAAGGAGAGAATGACACGAATTGTAGCTGGTTTGATGACTGGACTGAATGTTTCAGTGTAGTTGATGCCATCTTTTTGTTCAAACCCCTTAGCAACCAACCTGGCCTTAAACCTCTCAATTGATCCATCGGCTTTCTGTTTAATTCTATAAACCCACTTATTGCTGATGATCTTTTGATGAGGAGGACGAGGACAAAGTGTCCAAGTGGCATTATTCATGAGTGCTTGGAATTCTTCTGTCATGGCTTGAACCCACCTAGGATCAGAGGCTGCCTTTCGATAGCAAGATGGTTCAGACTCAGTGCTGGTAATGTGGAACATTTGAGGAGGATATTTGGTGGTTTTATAGGCTTGAAAATTTGGGAACTGTTTAGGTCGAGTAGAACCAGTTTTGGACCGAGTAGTCATAGGATGCTGAGATGAAGGTGCAGAAGTAGTGGTTCCTGGTGGTCTTTCAGAGGTAGAACTTGAAGGCATGGAAGGTAAGGTAGTAGGCTGTATATTGGACACTTCAATTGAAGGTTGATGGGATGAGAGAGGGGGTTCAACATTAGAAGATGATGCAGGTTCAGCACTGGAAGTGGATGCAGGTTCAAGATGCAGTACGGGAGAGTTACTGCTAGGAACAGAAACTGAGTTGCCAGAATTAGAATTTGACATGAAAGGTGATGGAGAAGGAAGTAAACTTACTGGGAGAGTAAAGGGCAATTCACCAATTGCACTAATCTTGGAGGGCAAGTGAGATGAGGCTTGATCCTTGGCTGGAAAGTTCTGCTCATCAAAAACCACATGTCGTGACAAGTAAACTTTGTTAGTAATAGGGTCTAAGCACTTGTATCCAGCATAGCTATAACCGAGGAAGATGCAAGGTTTGGAATGATATTGGAGTTTGTGTAGGCCAAAGGGACGTAAGAGTGGAAAACATTTGCAACCAAAGACCTTGAGAGATTGATAATCAGGTTCTTTGTGATAAAGCTTGAGATAAGGGGAAAGATTGTCCAGAATTGGTGTAGGCAGCCTGTTTATGAGGTGAGTGGCTGTGAGGAATGCATCAACCCAATAAACATTAGAAAGGTGAGAATGAGCTAGGAGAGTCAAACCGGTTTCCAGAATGTGCCTGAGTTTCCTTTCAGCTAGGCCATTCTGTTGAGAAGTATAGGGACATGATTTTCTGTGGACAATACCATTTTTGGTGAGGAAAGATTGAAAATGCAATGATGTGTATTCACCCCCTCCATCTGATTGAAGTTGTTTGATGGAGGAGGAGAATTGCTTCTCAACAAGAATTTTAAATTTGATAAAGCATTCATAAACAGCAGATTTTGTGTGAAGAGGGTAGAGCCAAGTGTATCTTGAGTGATCATCTACAAAGATAACATAGTATTTAAATCCACTGTTAGAAGTGATAGGTGAAGTCCATATATCTGTGTGAATTAAATGTAATGGGAGAGAAGTTTGACGATTTGAGGAGGAGAATGACAGTTTCTTACTTTTTCCCATTTGACAGGAATCACACAAGCCAATTTTATTTGAACTGAAAGATGAGACAGGAAGCTTGAAAGCTTTATGGTGTGTTTGGGTATTGAATTTTGAGAATTAGAATTGAATTCTAATTCTATTTACAAATATCGAGGTAAAAAATTGTGTTTGGATGTTGAATTTTGAGATTGAAAAATATTATATTTTAATGGTAAGAAATGATTGGAAGTTTAAAAAGTTGTGTATAATGATTGGTATTTTGAAAAGTTGTGTAAAATAATAATTTAAATAATAATAATTTATTATATATTGATTATTTAATTAAAAAATAAATAAATAATTTTTTTTTAAAAAAAATTAAAATTAAAATTTTTTTTTTAAAAAAATATGCAGGGGTGGCGCGCGGCCACCCCCATTGCCTGGGGGTGGCCGCGCGCCACCCCCGGAGGTGGTCGGGGGAGGCCGCGCGGCCACCCCCAAGGGGTGGCTGCCCGGCAGCCACCAATTACTTTTTTTTAATTTTATTTTTTTATTGAAATTTGTATTATTTTATTATTTAAATGTGGGACCCACGCGTTTTTTTGAGACAAGTTGTCCTGCGCGTGGGTCCCAGCCATTAAACAGGTTGTCAGCTTTGAATTGGTGTAAAATTCGGGTTTTGGGCGGGTGGGCGGGTTTTAGAAAAAACCCGAAAAGAATAAATATTTGTTTCCAAATCCAAACACACCATTAACAATGCGAGAAACAACATCATTTGCTGGGTGACCTAGTCTAAAATGCCAAATCAAGGCTGAGGTCTTTATTCCTAACAAAGCTACAAATGCACGACTGGATTTGTGTGAGTTCCCTTTAAATCGCAAAGGATAGAGCCCATTTTCACACTTGCCTGCCAAAAGGATTGCCTTGGTGAGATTGTCCTTCACAAAAAAATGAGATGATGTGAGTTTAAAATAACAATGATTATCTAAACAAAATTTTTGAATAGATAAGAGGTTAGCAGAGGCATCTGGACAGTGAAGAACATTTTTAAGATGAAGTTCAGAAGATGAGTTTGGAATAGGGATAAGAGTTGAACCAGCATTGTCAATCTTGAGGCCAGCTCCATTGCCTACAGCAACCATTTCATTTCCTTCAAAAGGCTGCTGATCTGAGAGATTTTCCAGATTGTTGGTGATGTGTGCATTTGCACCACTATCAGCAAGCCACTCTTGTTCTTCATCATAAAGGGCATTTGTTTGAGCTGCCATGGCTGCCAATTGAGGTGGAGGATGTCTGCCTTGATATGAGTAGTTCATCCTATGGAAGCAATCTAAAGCTTGGTGGCTTGATTTTCCACAAATCTGGCAAGGAGCACGATTTGAGTTGGATGAATTGTTGGGAGAAGAGTGCTGACTTGTCTTGTTGTTGGGAAATCCCTGAATTGCTGTATTTGGGAGCACCAGATGAGTGATTTCCTTGCTGTGATCTGAATGCAGGAAAGCCATTTGACTTGGCATATTGGTTGTGATGTGACTGCTGTTTGCTATTGGACTGGTATGGTCCTTTTTTGAAATTGCGAGGACCTGTCTTGTGATCAAATAAAGCAAAGGTGGAGGCATCAGGAACAACAACTTGATGATTGTTGAGTAGCATTTCGTGATTCAGCAACATATCCTGAAAATCATCAAAACTTAGGACTTTGTCCCTAGTTGCAAAGGCAGGTTAGTCACAAAGTGAATAAAATTTGGATTGAGACCATTGGTGATGGAAGATATAAGATCATCATCCAGTGGTTTGCCAATGACTGCAAGTTGGTCAGCCATGTTTTTGGCAAATTGCAGATAATCTGAGCATGATTTGGAACCTTGACGCAGGTTCTGTAACTGCTGCTTGATGTTGGAAACATGAGTGCGAGACTGACTGGCAAATCTGTTGGCCAATGCAGTCCATACCTGCCTAGAGGTATTTAGTCCATAAACAGTTGATAGGACTTTTTCTGAGAGAGATGCATTGATCCAGCTTAATAAGTGCTGGTCTTTCTTGATCCAGATAGAGTATTCTGGATTAGGAGTATCTTGACCTTGTGCATTGGTCAGATTCTTTGGGGGACAAGGTTCAGTCCCATCGATGATGCCTAGCAGTTCATTGCTGCGTAAGACAGGCAGAAAAATGGACAGCCATTTTAGGTAGCTGTTGGGGCCTTCTAATTTCACTCCAGACATTTGAGTGTAGTTGGGCAGGACAAGTGATATGGTTGGTGAAGGTAAGGATGAAGCAGGAACATCGGAGGAAGCCATAAGGAATTGAAAGAAGAAGCAGGAAAGAGAGAATTTTGAGATGTGGCGTTTGCCTAATGCTCTGATACCATGAAAGATATTGAAATATTTCTTGTATTGCTTGATGATTACAAGTGAATGCCTAAGGGCATTATATACACAAAATGTTGAAGTAAAAGCAGAAGGTAAAAATGTACACAAGGAATGAGTATAAATGCAATTCTTTATAAGGCTGACTTTGGAGGGAACCGTGGCTTGATATGTGGAGATCTTTGGTCTACTTTCCTTGCTACTGATGTGCATAATCTGGTGACGGGTGGCTTGCCTTGTGGATGATTTGGTTTCCTATTATGGACTGATGCATTGGCTGTGAGTCCATAATGAGAGGCATGATATGCGATATCTTGTCTAAATGTGGAGTCAGGAGCTGTATTAGGAAAGGTTGTAGCTGCATTAGGAATGTGATCAATGTGATCAATGGCTGTGTCATCATTGCCGTGAGCTGGAAGGGAGGATTCTCTAACAATTAGCGCTACGATAAACTAAGTTATCTTTATTTGCATAAACTATTCATATCATCTGATTCACGTGTGTATATGTTTTCCATTTCAATCTACTATGCGTGTGTCGTTATTTCTTTGTTGATTCAGACGTTAAGCTATTTTGTTAGGTGCTGAAAAGTTAGTGAACCTGTGGACCTTGTAAAACTGTGGTGCCATATTGAATAACGGGGAAATTTTGGTTTCTTTTTTTTTTATCTGAAGTATAGGCTTTGAATTACCATTCAGTACCTTTTCTTCTGCAAGCTGCTATAAGGGAAAAGGTAATCAATGATTGAAAATGATTTTCTTGTGGCTGTCGTGTGATCATTGTTAAGGTGTCTGACTTGATTTATGGTAAAAAATGGCAGTTTGCTTGATATCTAGGTGGCATTGAACCAATTGGAAGCTAGTTTTGTTTCTGATACCTTAAATTATTAAAATGTTGAAATGAAAACTTGAAGCTGGTTTTAGAGGTGGAGGTAATTTTTTATTGGTGGTTCTTTTCTTTGTTGGTAGTACACATATATATATGAGTATTGGTTGTCTCTTTGTATTGTTGGCGAGAGTCCCCAAATCTCATTATAATGACTCCGTCCGAGCTGAAATAGAAATTATAGAATGACACAAATCAAAATTCTTTTCTTTATAATAGAACGACACAAATCAAAATTCAAAAGTCAGGCTTCTTTTTTCCTTTTTTTTTTTTTTAATTTTTTTTTTCAATTACTAAACATAGCATTACTTTAAATTTTAGAAACTTTCCGTAAAATATTTCAGAACAAAAAGAGCTGAAATAATGCTCTGTTTGAGCTGTGAAATATTTCAGGACAGAGAAATCATTGCTTTTAGGATATCCTGTAATAGAATTAGCACTACTCTTATTCTACTTTGCAACCGTTGAATTGGTTTTAGATCTAGCTATAGATAGAATTTCATTTATATGTAGGCCTGAAGCTACTTGAAAGAAAGGTTGGTTGGAAGAAATTAGTGAATCTTGTTTGATATGATTTCTGGTTTTGTGATGTGCCCCCATTACAAACACATTTTTCAAAACAAACTACAAATTCTTCTCAAAACACTTCTAAGAAAATAAAACACTACATTTTTATAAATCTTCATTTTGCTATCAATCATCAATTCCTGCCACTATCACTCCTATTAGGTATTTTTCTGCATATGTGCTTGATGACTAAAATGTTATCTGATCGATGCTTTTAGTTGATTTTTATTGCAAAACTTCCTAGTTTGCTCTATATCTTCAATGATTGCTCATACATATTCAAACGGTTCAAAATATAATCTTTCCCCTAAACTTTGGTATTGATTGACCGAGAAATTGTTTGGTTTTGCATTGCAGGATGTTTGAGCTGTTTAATGGGTTACAAGACATCTTCCTAAAGCTGATATTGGGAATTCGATACCACTATTAAATCATGTGTAGACTTAAAGGAGTCTCAAGCTAGCCTTGCTCAAACAGATGTTGCTAGATTGCTAGTGATGGCTATGCATTGTTAGAGTTAAACGAGTCTGAGATCACTTCCTGACAAGATGCACATACTCCTTTCGTCTCTTAATGAAGTAGATGTAATTATTTGTTCAGAAGTTAAGTGGTTTCCTGAAGGGGGCTTGCCTTCCAATCTAAAATCAATTAACATCTACGTTTGTGACAAAGTCATTGCGGGTTGAATGGGAAAGGGTTTGCAGAACCTCTCCTTTCTTGGACATTTGACAATCAGTGGCAATTCTAAAGATGTGGAGTCCCTCCTAGAGGCATGATTGTTGCCCACCAGTCTGACCTCTCTTTCCATCTCTGGCTTTCCAAATTTGAAATAGTTGGACAAGAAGGGGCTTCAACACCTGAATGTTTTTCAAGAATTGCTTATGTTTAGCTACCCTAAGCTCAAGTACATGCCAGAAAAAGGGTTGCTTGCCTTGCTTTCTATGCTGCTGATCTTGGAATGTCCTTTGTTGAGGAAATAGTTGCAATGTAAAAAGAGGTATAAGGATGGTGTAAAATTGCTCACCTCGAACAGATGGATTGATGACAAATTGATTGAATAAGCTAAAAGGCTAGCAAGAGTCCCCAATTTTCTGTATAATATTAGCTTCTACCGTTAGGTACATACATTTTCAACCTGCTAGTTCATCAATATATTCACCCTCTGTGTTTTAGGTTTCCTTGATTCCTATCTTTGATAAAATAGAATGCTTTGCTCACCGGTTAATTCTTTCATTTAATTCACTATGCCAGAACTGAGTAATTGAGTATCTCTCATGTCATCACCAAAACTGATTGAGAACTCTATAGAAGGTATGTTCCCAAAACATGGCAGGCTGTCTAATATCCAACCAGCACTAAACCAATGGCAAGCGAGTACTGGTTTTGATACCTTCAATTATCACACTATTGAGATGAGAAACTGAAGCTGGATTTAGATGGTGACATTATCTGTTGACGAAGTGGTGCTGGTATGTCATCAATGTTGATAACTTGAGGGAATCGCGCACCAATAGAATTCAATATGGAGTGCAAGATTCAATTCTTTGGGGGGCAATCAAATTGTGTATTAACGTTAATCTCTAGGTGTTGTCTTTTATTTTAATCTGTTTTCTGGGCACCCAAAGCATATTCTTTACTTGCCTTTAATTGGCCTTTTGGGTATTGAAGTTAGTGTGTATATGCTGTAGGTACATCTGATGTGGGCAATCGATCCTCTTTTGCAATGGAGGGAAGGAGTTGGGCTTTGTGCTAACAAGGATAATTGGTTGTGGTCATTGCCATCACCGTCCAATCTTTTGCAGGTCAAGGTACCTCTTTGCAGACATGGAAGAGTTAATAATCATTGCTTATGGCATATCCTGTGACCACAGAATTAGTACTTGGCTTATTCTTGTCTATAACCTTAGCATTGGTTTTAGATCTAGCTACTGATAAAATTTAAATCATATGTTGGCCTGAATTTGCAGAAATAAATTTTAAAATTTAAAATTTAAAACAAAGTGTTCATTACAATTACTTGTTAATTGATCACCTAGAAGATGTTTTCTCTTTTTCTTCTTCTTCTTCCTTTTTTTTTTTTTTTCTTTTCTTTTAATTTTTTTTTTTTTTTTTTTTTTTTTTTTTTTTTTTTTTTTTTTTTTTTTTTTTTTTAACGAGCAAATCCTATACAAGATGTACATGTTCAAACCTTTTCCTAGAACTTAAATAAATTCACGAACTACTAATCTTTTGGCAAATTCTCTATTTTCTTTTTATTTTTGTTACTTGTTAGAGTGTAGCTTTGGATGTGTCATCACATCATACAAAGAGAGCAACTCAACCTTATCCGATCCCAAGTCCCAACCTTGGACTTGAAGTATTTTGCCCAAATATTTATGCTTTATTCATAGCGTCAATTGTCAAACCAGCGTTCTGATGGTCCAAATATTTATGTTAGTTGGAAGAAATTAGTGAATGTGTTGGATGTGGCTTCTGGTTTTGTGATGTTTGAGTGTTGCTTGTAAGTCGTATTGCTATATATTTTGTTTTTTGAAATTTGGTTATTTAGTTGTTTTATTTTCAAAAAATTGATGTGGATGTGGCTTGCATTATTTGCAAGTTTCATTAAGTTTCTTTGACCATTGCATTTTTAGCTCCCTTGGTGATTAGTTTCAATGATTTTCTTGTACTTTTGTTTACTTTTATTCAAATCATTCAAATTTCAATCTTTCCCACCCTGATTAGAAGCATAAACCTAGCACTTCATTTTTTCCATCCTTTATAAGTTCAAAGCTACAGTCTTTAACCTAAAATTTCCTAATTATGATGTCTGCTGTCCTACATCCGCTAGGTTGATGACTATCAGTGAACAAAAATTAAGCTTTATGTACAGTAAAGTGGTAACAAGAAACTAAACTCTTCTCTACTTGAAAAGAAAGTTATATTTAACATATGAATTCATAGAACTCAAATTAGTTGAATTTAGAAAAACTATCAACTTGGAGGGAATTTTTGCTGCCTAAGATTTATTCTCACACTTGAGCTATTTTTAGCTGCCATACTTTAATTTAATGTCATGAGAATAAGAATATGAGTAGGGCTGTTGAGTTAATTGTACGATTATGGTGCTATTTTGTTTTATGCTCCAGGAACCTTGTATGAACCTTTTTCATTTGATGTTAGATAATGAGTTGTGGAATATAAATTCGAGGAAGATCACAATAATTTGATAAAGACATGCCTAAGGAGCTGGCTATTTTGCTTTAATTTTATACTAGTGAGAATGCTCAATTCCTTAAAGACAGTGAACTGGTTTGGAGTTGAGTCAAGGTTACATACTCATGCATAGCCTTCTGTTTACACTCACTAATCCAAAATTCTAATAACAGCTATATGGCAGATTTTTCCTCATGATTTTGGATTACTTCTCTAAAATTGTTAATATTCTACAATTGTTATTGATATTGTTCTCAGTACTCATGATTATAATTTTATCATTACATTCTTTTATTTAGAAATTTTAGATGACACATTAAAAATACAATCTAGTGTGGACAACAAAACCACAATAGAGAAGGTCCATGCTGTCAGTTTGAAAATTTACCAAAACAGAAGATCTACTTCCAAGTTGGAAATCTACACCAAAACATTTCTAATTGATTTGAAACTAGGTTAGTAACTGCGTTGAATATTTTATTGCAATCTGGATTAGCACTACCATAAACTATTCTGTGTACATCTTCTGTTTGAATTTATTATGCATGTGCTGTTATTTCTTAGTTGATTTAGATGTTTAGCTATTTTCTAATGAATAGGTACTAAAAGTTCAATGGCAACCTATGGAGCTTGTGAAAGTCTTGTCCCAAATCGACATTGTGGGCATTTCGGTTTCTTTTTCCTTTGTTTGAAGTGTACCTGATCTCCTGAGAGCCTCACATGGGAAAAGGTAATCAGTGGCAGCAGAGGATTTTCTTGTGGCCATTGTATGATCCTGTTAAAGTGGATGACTTCGTTTATGGTAACAAAATGGCAAGCTGTCTAATATCCAACCAGCACTAAACCAATTGCAAGCTAGTACTGGTTTCATACCTTCAATTATCAAACTGTTGAGATGAGAAACTGAAGCTGGATTTAGATGGTGACATCATCTGTTGACTATGTGGTACTGGTATGTTATCAATGGGGCAGTTGAGTCTCTCTCACTATGCCATAACTTTGCAGTTGAGTCTCTCTCATGTCATCGCCAAAAATTGTTGAGAGCTCCATAGGGAATTGGGGATGCTCTGAATCAACAAGGTATGTTCCCATCTTTTTTATTTCTATAACTCTCGATTTTGCTATCAGTCCTTAATTCTTTGTAGATTCTTTTACGGGGTCACTTTTTATTGTCAATAATAAGAGTCATGCTTGGAATCAAATCTTGTAAACTGTTTCCTGCCATTTCCAGTCCTATTGAGTATTTTTTCGAGTTTTAAATAATTGTTGATAACACACCAGTGTCGGCTAAAATGTTCCACATTTATTAGTGTACATTGTGTCAACAAATATTGATTATCATGGAAAGGTAATTTTCATCTATTGATGGGATGCATTTTTTTTTTCTTTCTTTTCAGGACAATGTCACCTATTCTAAATTGATCAACGTTGTTAGTGTAGGATTCACTTGCATTGAAAACCATGTGCTGCCAGCGACTGATGAAGTTGAATCAATATGGACAAAATTTGGTTTTATTAGAGCAAGATGAGGTACGCATCTTTTCAACATTCTGTTTGGGGTTTCTAAGCGCAAAGAAGTTTAGATTAATATGTACATCTTTATGTGTCGCAGCTGAATCAGTACAAGAAACATTACCATATGCTCTCATCTCATCTTTTGAGGAACAACAGTGCTACAGCCTGCAAGTCAGTCATTGCACATTGAATTATTGGTGCTTAGGTGTTCGGAGTACCACAAAAAAATTTGTGAAAATAGACAAGTGATGCAAGCCAACCTGGAAATGGCCTTATGGAGGATCTTGAGTGGAGGAAGGCTTTCGGAGTGAAAATGTGCAATTCTTCAAGAGACAAATCTGTTGAGGCGTGGAGCCTAGGTCCAGACAGGCTACAAACCTTGTCTGGACAAGAGCTCCAGGGACCAACTTGGAGCCAAGCTCGTTTGGACAAGAGCTCCAGAGAGCGACTTTTGTTGAGGCATCTATGGACAGCGTGTTGGTGTGACTGGACACATGGGGCATTGTGCTACCAAACCATAGTGGCGTCCGAACACTGCCACCTAAAAACTGTAGTTTTCTATTTAAAGACTTGTTATGACTCTCTAATGTTATGAGAAAAATTGTTGGAACACTGAGACGTCTTTTCTAGGTTTTGTATAAAGGAGTTTGAGAGTTGAATAGTTTAATCAACGTTTCTGAATTGTAAAAGTCTCTTGTATTATTTTCTCTATCATAGTGAAATCTGCTGCAACTCTGTAGACATAACCCTTAGAGGTGAACCACGTAAATCTTGTGTTCTTTTATGATTGCATGTTTATCTTTCTTCCGCTTTCTTCTTTCTCTTGTCTCACGAGTATTGGGAAACAAAACATATTTCCTAACCAAATCTTGTGTGACCTTTGCTTGACCTTGGCATGAGCAAGAATGAGACTAATCATAGGATAGAAACTTCTCGTGACATTGAAATGAGCGAATGTGCGACAATTTTTAATCAAGACTGCTTTTGTTATTTTACTTTTTGCGTTGAATCCTAAATTCTATTTAATCACAATAAGGTCGACTTGACTGCCTAGTTGTTATTGTTGTTCTGTTTTCTCAATAAGAATACTTCAAAGAGAATTTTTCTTCTGTTTTCATATATTCCAATTATATGCTTTATATAAGGGTTAAGTATGATCTAGTGTTCACAAATTCAGCTTGCCATACGCCACGCCGTATCAAGAAGCCACTATTATTACCTCAACTTACAAATATGTCTACCAGTCTGAAACAAGAGACTTGGCCTTGTTCCTTCCTCCAAACTACAATAAAATTCAGTTTAATATAGCCATCATAAACAACTTTGGTGTTTTCAAAACTCTCTCATTTCCAACCCAAGTTTAGACATCTGCCAGATTCTCCATCTTTTAAAATTTTGATGTTTGTCTTTTAAAATCCTTTCTAACAAACACAATGCAGATCTCAATTTGGCCCAATGAGCATATGCAAATATGTATTTTGGTTTAGTCTCTCACACGCGCTTTAATGTTTTTGGAAAAATTGAAAAATTGGTTCTGAAATTTGATTGTTTGACAAATAGCCCATTAAGATTTTAATAGTTACAAATCACTCGTTGTGGTAATGTGGTTTGTGTGTGTAACAAATAATTCATTCCCTACAAATTCCGACAATTTTTCCGTCAAAGTCATTGTGAAATTATACAAAATAAAAATGAAGAACAAAAAAAAGGCACTAGGGTGGTTGGCTAGAACAACCCCAACACCCTTTTTTTTTTTATACCTTTTTTATTTCTTTTCTTTTGTTTTTTATTTTTTTTGGGAAAAAAAATACACCAACATAATTCTGCCCCCATTGAAAAAGGACGCAAGCAAGGAAAAAAAAAAGAAAACAAACATCCAACAAGTTTCCTGCTTTCCTTTTTCATTGATTTAATTGATTTAGTGATGACAAGGTGTGGAGTCGACCACAACAAACATTCTACAGAGAAGTCAAGTTTGTTAATGGTTTATTACGTGGTACTGCCCCTTCCCCTGCCCCTGCCCCTGCCCCTGCCCCTGCCCCTGCCCCTGGGGGTACATCACTCCAATAGTAAAGTCTACTTCTTCCTTGTTAAAGGAAAACATAGCTTGCTCAGAACTTTTATTCGCCTTCCTTCATTTCCTTTGATTTCCTAAGAACACCTCTCTCTCTTTCTCCAATTGTGTTTTGGAAGAAAACATATGCTTAAAGCCCCGATAATTTATCGGTGTCTTTGCAAAAGACCCCAATAAATTTAAGAAAAATGACGGTATTTCGACAGAGTTTTATAAAAAAAAAAAAAAAAAAAAAAAAAAAAAAAATTGTTGTCGTTAGCTCCATACCCGAATAAAACAATATATTTAGAAGATGCCAGCATTTATAAAACGACGATTTATTATTTACAATTGACATAAGTAAACAATTCAATAAAAGAGAAAAACTTTTGAATTGCAAATGCAGCACCAAGACTGTGGCATATTGCAGAAGAACGGGGAGAATATGTTTAAGATCTGGTGGTGTTTTTGTGGTCGATGGTTTCAAATCAGGTTTTCTCTTTAGAGAATATATGTGATTATGTATTTTTGTCTCAACGTGTTTTGGTGTTTCAAGCTAATTTGGCGGGTTACTATTGGGGAGATGTAAAGGACCTTGTTTCACCATATCCTTAGAGCATTTAGTGGGTTTTGGATGAAAACTAACAGCTCCATCTTTTAAATTAAGGAAAAACACAAAATTTTATATTCAGGAGTAGTCGGGTAAATGTTAAGATTTAGAGATGAAATACCATGTTCCATCCATACCATGTTGTAGAAATTATACAACTTTTTTTTTTTATCACAAAGCTTTTAATCTGTCTTTTGAAAGATTCAAGAAGCATTGTACAAGTCTTTCCACTTCCGGTCTAGTGAGAATTCACATGGTTGAATAGTTAGGTTGTCAAATAAACTATTGAATTCATTCTGCACCAAGGGACATGTCAAGCAATATTCTATAAATTACCTGTCCATATGACAAAATTGAAGTTTTGTAACCAGCTAAACCATTTTTCACCAAAGGGATTCCAACTTGTAGTCCTAGAGATCCAACCTTCGCACGTTCGAACCGAGCCTTCTTTAAAATTTGCAAAAGAAAGAAGGGATTGTCAGTAGGACCGCTATAAGAGACAAGGTGCATGAATTGCTTTGAACTTTGATTGATGAAATGAGGAACGTGTGGATAAAATTAGAATGGCTAAGCTGTTGTTTTCATATTAATGATTTTTTGCCCTGTTTTTCAATATGGAATCATTGGCACTTGCTTGTGTTGCATACTGCTATTGTTGTACTGGTAGTTATGGGGCATGTGATGAAGATTGTTTTGATCTTACTTGTAATTCAGTAACATGTTTTTATAATGCTTAATCTGAAGTTGTACAAGAAAATGGAATTTATTATCTAACATGTTTTTGTTGTTTTCTGTAACATAAGTGAATTGCGGAGGTTTCTTTTGCAAATTTGCATCATGTTCCTTGGTATTTATTTTTTGTCTTATTAACTTTAAATTTACATCGTCAACTTGACAAATTTTTAATTGTTATTGATCTTGATGATTGCATAGGCCATAATGCAGCGAATCAATTGTGTCAATTTAAATGTTCTATAATATGTGGGTAGAAAGTGGCAAAGCTCCCTCAAGTATCAATAGATACTAATTAGATAATATGTTTCATTTCATCTACATTCTACAGCGAATACAACTAATCATAGGACAAATGTGCTACCCTCGCGCAAAGTTAGCTCGAGCAAAGCTGTGACAGTTTTTGTATAGGCTATATTTGTAATTTTACTTTCAAGGTTTACAGTAAAGCCAATTTGGCTGCCGAATCATTATTGTTGTTTAGTTTTAATAAAAATACTTCAAATGAAGTTTTTTCTTCTGCTTTCCTATATTCCTAGAATTTTTTTAGGCTTTATACAATGGTTGTTTAATATGGTGTTAGCAAATTCAGTTGCTCCATTTTGCAGAGCCTTCCATTAAAATGTATGTGATGTTTTTGTCTCGTGGTATACAAATACTAGATATTATTACTTGACCTTACAGGCTGATATATTCTTTTTTAGCATAGAGATGAGAGTGGAGAGATTTTAGTAAGAGAAATATCTTTTTACATCTTCTATATATTTTCAATACATTTCTTTTTTTAATTAACTATTAAATCTGTAGTACCCGATATCTTTTTCTAATAAACTATTGGATTTAGGTACCACAAATCCAATGATTGATCATAAAAAGAGATGTACATATAACATTTCTTTTCTAGTAATTGGAAAATGTAGAAAACTAGAGTAGCTTTTAGAAACGAACTTGCAAAATTTTGATATATTAAATTGACATGAACCTGGAACAAGTAATGCTGCAATTCTTGGATTTAGCATGGATCTGATATTTTTCTCCATTTCATGGTTGGAGTTCATTATTACCTTTGCAAATTCATTGATCGGATGAATCTCTGAAATAGGATTATGGCAAACAGATGTAAAAATATTTGATGTGGCAATAATATGCGTGACATTAACAGGTAGGAACAGGCGAACGTTAATGTCATGTCAACATTTTTAGACAATTTTGAACGAAAAGACCCAATTCAAAATCACGAATAACTAAGATTTTAAAACACATTGAATAGATTAAAATAACGCATTTATAGATTTATTTCATACTTTCACCTCTTAAATTTTGGTTGTCCACTTGTCCTTGAAATCCCTCGTACCACAAATGGTGCAGCCCACAATTTGGCCCAGTCATTTGCAACATTGGGGGTGGATTTTTTTTTTTTTTTCCCCTAATCAATATGGGGAGAAGAAAAATGGGGAAATATAACATTAATGGAACACAAGTAAGGTGGGCAACCCCAACAAAAGCATGTAAACAATCCAAAGATCGTGCAACAAGGAAATGATAGAGAATAGTCGAGAATGGGTCAATTACATGACCCGGCCCATCAAGAGAACAGAAGCGGCTATAGAGGCTGCTAACAGTGGGAAAGCAAAGGGTTCTGGAAGGAGCCATTGCAAAGAGCACAACAACTGAGCAGGCATCGATCGAAAGAAGCTGAAGCGGAGCCAAAAAAGAAAGCCTCCACAGTAAAATAAAACAACACAAGAGCAGAAAAACTAAATCTAAAGCCCATACTACACAACAATAGAAATACAAGGAAAAACACATAAAAACGGCAAAAAGCCCCCAAAATTAGTAGTGGCGGCAAAGGAAACGGTGGCAGTCGAAGGAAAGGTACTTGCTGGCGCGTAACACCCACACGCAAGCATATATATGAAATTCACGCGCCCCCGTGGATGTCAGACAGTGGATCAGCGAGCTGCATCAAGTAGCTGGGAGGCCGAATAAGAGAGTGGACAAACGCGTTAAAGGCCAGCACTAACCGAAAATAGTAGATTGATCTTTGAACAAATTTGACAACCTTTTTAATCTTGTCTCAAATCTTTTAAAAATTTGCAATGTATTTCAATAAAATTTTCAAATTTTTAAATATGATCAATCCGTTAGTAATTTCCGTCTGTTTTGACGGAAATCTATTTTTTGCAATCATATTGAAAGCTATATTTTGCATTTACACCAAAAAAAAAATATGGAAAAAACTGAGTTTCATTAATTAGATGGGACAGAGTCCACTCAGACTTTATTTGATACTGAAAATAATTTTCTTGAAAAACAAATACAAATTCATCACTTACCAATACAACTAATTTTCGAATCCGTCGTTACTTTGACATTCAATAAATTGGATGAATGTTAATGCCTCTCCTTTTTTCTAGACTAATTTAATGTTAACGCTTTATTAATTATGTTCTTTCTTGGCAAGTGCAACATTTGGTTCTTAATCACTATTATACCCTGTAGTTATTAGGAATATATTGTGTACTTCAAGGCCTGAATTCATTATATTATAAATTCATTTGGCTTGTCAAAAAAAATAGAAAAAAAAAAAAAAAAAAAAAAAAAGCACGCTTAGCATTACTGATCTACACATGTGAGGAACCTTTCTTTTGTTTTGTTAAATTGGTTCATGTAGCGTGCCCTGATGACAAATTGGTATTTGGAGTTTAAAGTGTGAATAAACACTCGTCGTGGTAAGAAAAAAATTGTCACTACCGTCATAAAAATTAACAAAATCCGAACTGAACTTGAACCACATGAACTTGTTTGTTTCTTTTGCTTATATCATAGAATGTCTAGTCACTTTTTAAAACTTAGAGAACTATTTGTCGTAACTACAAACAACAAATACCAATTTAACATTTTCCCCCTTAGTAGCAAATATTTTCCGTTTAATCTGCAAAGCAATTGAATATGATTAGGCTTCTTCCATGCCCCATGAGTTTGTGGGGAGGTGTTAATCAACTTCAGACAGCAGCAACAACTTCTATGACAGTTGCAACTACAACCAATTCAAATTCAGCAAGAAGCTAAGAGAGAAAAGGCATCAAATTCATATTAAAAAAAAAAAAGGCCCTATTCATAATATAGCTAGCACAACTTCATAACATCTCTGAATCTAGTTTATTCATCAGCCTTCCACTATTATTACCCTTCACTATAGTAGAACAAATCAAAGTAAAGGTTGGAATTCATAAAATGTAACAGCTTATGGTGACTAAATTAGTTTATTGGTTGTGAGACAAGTAATAGGTCATTCCTGCAGAAGAAATCAGAAATAAGGTGAGCCATAAAGCAAATCTCATTGGCGGTGCCTCTTCTAGTAAAGCATGTGGGATCGATACTTTAAGATGATCCCTTCACCTTACCTAAAGTTGGTTCAAATATTTACCTTCGAAAGCTTACCATAACCTCATTTTTTAGCAATGGCTATTTATCCGCCCCACATACTTGATTTACCATATGACGCATAGTGAAACAAGAATAAATTTGTCATTCTAGTTTATTTAAATTAATAGTTTTATTTGAATTTAATTATGGATTGGTCTAAAGTTTTAAGTTATTTGTAATTCAATAATGGGCTTAACCCAAAAGTGAGTCACATTAGCTTAGGTTATTTGTTATTTAATAATGGACTTGACCCTTGGCCCAAAGTCAATCACATTAGGGTTAGGGTTAGAGTGTCTATTTAAGCATAATGTTCTTTGTAATAAGACAGATTATGATGAATTAAGAAAACAGTTTTGTTCCTATGAGGTGTGACTTCTCTCTTCTTTCTTAGTGGTGAATCACTGCCAAGGCTAGTGAGACGCTGGTTTGTTCTTTCATCTTCGTTAATTTGGTGAGACTATGAATTAAGGTAGATTTATTTTAATTTTCTGTTTGTTTTGAATTCTGCTGCGTCAAAGTAGTATCAGAGCACCCTGCAATTGTTTCATTCTGCTGCGTCAAACTTTAGACCAATCCATAATTAAATTCAAATAAAACTAATAATTTAAATAAACTAGAATGACAAATTTATTCTTGTTTCATTCTGCGTCACCATATGCACATTCAACAATTTCTCTCAAGAAATCAAGTGGTACAGAGTTGTTAATGATACTTACTCTCAAATAGCTTTTTATTTTTATTTTATTTTATTTTATTTTTTGTTGGAAATGAAAATTGCTTATGAGGTATCAAGTAGGGGTGAAAATGCAGATGCGGTTATTAGCAATATTTGCATCTGCATAATACGGTTATCACTTTTTAGGTATTTATATCTTCATCCGTGCGATTATTAAATATGGTTATTATCAGCTATCCGCATATGTAGTAATGAACGTTTTAAATTACTATGTAAATCTATATGCAAGATTAAATATTACTATTTGCAAGCTTAAATAAATTAAAATTTTACTTATTACACAATTTACGATTATTAGTCATAGATGGTCATTGTCTCACAGAGTAATCGGAATTTGAATTACCCAAATAATAAAAAAAAAATGTAGTGAGGTATGACTTTGAGATGATAATGAAAAAAACCTAACACAATCTAAAAGTCTCGAAATTTATCAAATTTAAAATGACGTTATTTTAGTGAATTTAATTAAACATATCTTATATATATTATATGTAAAGAAAATGCGGATGTAGTTAGATTAGCTTTCCACAACATAAAGGTTCTTTAATAAATTAAAAAAAAAAAATGGTATTTCTCCCACTGAACTGAAACTCCAGTTGTTACAACTTTGTATCTCCCACGATTATGTGGTCTATTACATGACAATGATGACATTATTACAAGCGATACCTTCCACTTGAACAAGATAATGTAGTCCACTTGCACAATTATTGATTGAGGAAATGTTGGTAATTCTGCACTTTTAGATTGTCGTATCTCTTTTTCAAAAGAAATGGATCCATTGAAGTTTTTTTCTTTCTTTTTTGTCTTCTTTTTCCTTCTTTTGGTGGTAGGCCATGAACACTCTTATGGTAGTTATTATGACAACATGCACTCCCTCCCTTTCTCTCCAACTAAATCAATGGATCAATGTGTGCGTTTAAGATTATGATTTTGTAGACAATATATATATATATATATATATATATATATAAAAGAAATCATTTTAGAGCAAAAATTAAAAATGATATATAAATTAAAACTGAAAATAAGAACAAAAAGAAGAAACAGAGGAACATAACCACAATTAATAAAAGACAAACTGGAAATGAAAAAAATACTAATACAATAGAAAAAATTGTCTTTTTGTATACTTTCCTCTATTTCAATAAAATTCATAAGATTTTGGAGATAAGATTATATTGTAGGCATTGCCTGTTGGATACATAATTCAATGCAACGCAAACGAAAGCAAACAAAAAACGACACATATAAGTGTATGGGTACTACAATTTTTGTTATCGATCGGCACAAACAAAAACCACTATATGTTCATGAGGATTGCAGATCAATTGTTGATTCTTTGTTTTATGCATCATCTTAAGATTGAAATAAGATAAAGTAAAAAATCATCACTTGCTACATGAATTCCGGTAAATTGCATAAAGACATTCATTAAACTCTATTTTCTTTGGTTTCTACATATGGTGCATAATATTTGTTTAGAAATTGCTATTATTTTGTTTTTTGCAGATTTGCCTTAAAAATGGAATGCTAATATATACGAAACATAAAAAATAAAAATAAAAATAAATAAATAAATAAAAATGTACAAACGGTTATTTTGTTGTTTGCCAAAAATTGACTTCAACTTTTCACTAAGAGCGACACATGGGAGGATGGGAAAATGCCACATGTCATGATTTTAGACAATCCTAGCTCTTATATGATTCTCCTATTATATATATATGATATATGATTCCACTATAGCAGAACAAATCAAAGTAGAGGTTGAAATTCATAAAATGTAACAGCTTATGGTGATTAAATTAGTCCTTGGTTATGAGGCAAGTAATAGGTTATTCCTGCGGGGGAGGTCAGAAATAAGATGAAATATAAAGCAAATCTTCTATACAACATGATTAACAAGAAGTAAGATAAACATATTTCATGAACATATTGATCAGGGTAGTGCAAGATGAACATATTTCAGTGTCTTCAAAGTTGCTCCAAGGCGACTGACAGAAGAGTCGTCTTTTCAGTGCATGGAGAAGAACCCAATAGAAATTTCAATCTATGAATGTGTAGAATTGTAACTATTTTAAATTTTTTTTATTTTATTTAAATATGTATTTTTCTTTTTCTTTTTTACCTTATTAAAATGAATAATTGAAAATTTTCTCATTAAGAAGTTTAAGGGAAAAAGATGAATACATTCTATTATATAGTTCATCAAACTAATAAACTTCTAATCAACAAAAAAAAAAAAGAAAAAAAAAGGAAGAAGATATATATATAGTTTGCGTAAGCAAGTTTAAATTTCATTGATTAATTGCAACAAAAATTAACCATTAGCTGATTATAAAGTTGATGAATAGTGATTTCATAGAGGACAAAAAAAGAAACTATAAATCATAAGATGTCTTTAGGAATTGATGCATGGGATAAGACCTTAAACCTATCCTCACCCACCCTTGTGTGTGTGTGTGTTTTTTTTTTTTTTTTTTTTTTTTTCAGTATTTGATTCTTTTGTCTGTGAAATTCAGTGCCCTAATAGTAATAGCTCTTTGCACAACCATCTCTTCTATGCAGATGGTCTGAGAGCTCCCAAATGTATATGTCATGTTATGACTTGACTTTCACAAGTCATGGTGACTTTGTTTTTACCTCTTTCTCACAAATTTGGTCTCACCCGTCATAGTAAATGATGCTTTTCACTGTATAGATGCATTTCTTCTTCTTATTCTTCTTTTCTTTCCTTTTTAGATAAATGCTTTGCCTTATATACTAAGATGTCTTGTAACTGATTTTTAGTGTACAACTTCCCGATTTGCTTTTTATTATTATTATTATTATTATTATTATTATTATTTTAGACATAATCAAACCCTTAAAAATTTGATATTTCCTATTATGATTTAAAGCATAAACCAACTACTTCCTTTTTCCATTCCTTAGTAACTTCAAAGCCACAATCTCTACCCTAAACTTTGGTACCAACTAAGCATAAAAGCATGTTGTGTAGCTGTCGTATGTTGGCGAGGTTGATAACTATATATTGTCATATTGGTGAACAACTTAAAACCTTTTTACTTGAAAAGAAAGTCATAATTTTTACGAAGTTGAATTTACTTGAAAAGATCCATGAATGGGTACTAGGAGGCATACGAAGCCTAATTTGCTATTTCTTAATACATGCTTTTAATTGTGCCAAAAAGAATATCTAACTTATTTGAAACTATATTCTTATCAAAATGGTACTGTGATCATTGTTAAGGTGGCTGACTTGATTTATGGTAATAGCAGTTTGTTGGCATTGAGCTGATTAGAAGCTAATGTAATTTCCGATTCCTTCAATTATTGAAATGTTGAAATAAGAAATTGAAAAAAGTTTTTGATGGTGACATTATCTATTACTAAGACGTACAGCTAATTTTTTTAATGGAGGTTCTTTTATTTATCAGTATTACACATACATATGTAGATGAGTCCAACTAATAAAGTGTGTAGTGTGTGTAGTGAACTTCCATTTAATTTACAAACTCAATAATACTGAAATTTTGGTTTTATTGGATTATTTCATATGACTAAAGCCAGTTTTGATTCCAAAGTCATCTAACGATGGTGCTTGAAAGTGTAGCTCGTCTTAAAGTAAGAGACTCGGAAGACTATCAAGAAAGTACGTATTATTGTGTTCAATGATTGCAATCACAGTTTCATTTGTTGTTTCATAATGATTCCAAACACAGCTTTAACTTCCACTTTTCCCCCACATTATTGTTTTGAAAGCGATCTAAGCTTGCATGAGTTGGTCTTTGAGGAAGATGTACTGCCAGATCGGACTAAAGTGTCATATATACGAATAAGATGAACAAGCCAATTGTTTTATTTAATTAATTGAATATGCTTTTCTGAGTACTGATATGTTGTGGGCAGAAATTGTTGGTCTCTTACAAAAAGGGATATGGAATCTTTTATACTTGTTGCAGCTGCAAGGTAAATTTGCTGGAACTTGTCATGACATTGTTATCTTATTTCCTTATAAACTGTTTATCTATTTATCTCCATGTCCTGTTGTCTATGTACGTTTTGGAAACTAGATAACAAATCGATGTATGCTTACTGTCAAAACTCCAGTGTTCTATATATAATCATTATTCTTTCCATCAATAGTTTACTTCTGGCCTCAACATTTTGTATATCATCTAAGACCAAATGGTAGCTATACCTTGTGATTGTATGCCATCTCAGTAATCTATAATTTGAAACTTAAGGGCCTTCTAGTGATTACTCATTGTCATATGTTTTGTTTTGACTAATTTCGGGATGGTGTCACTTATTCTAAATTGATCAACGTTGTTAGTGTAGGATTCACTTGCATTGAGAACCATGTGCTGCTAGCGGCTGATGAAGCTAAATCAATATGGGCAAAATTTGGTTTTATTAGACCAAGATGAGGTACATGTTCTTTCCACATTCTGTTTTCAGCTTTATAACTACAAGAAACATTACCAAATGGTGATCTTCCGAAGAAGTCAATCCTTGAATGTTGAATTATTGGTGTTCGGGTGTCGGGAGTACTACGAAAATTTTGTGAAAATGAAAAAGTGATGCAGCCCAACTTGGAAATGCCCCCATGGAGGATCTTGAGTAAAGAAGGAAAGGCTTCTGGAGTGGAAATTTTTGATTATGCAGGAGATTAGGTAGGCTCATTCCATTATAATCGATATAAATCAAATTAATATCATTATAAGGAAGATTAGGTGGGCTCATTCTGTTGTGCCTTTTGGTTTTGATTATTGCAAATTCCTGTTGTGTGACCCTTGTTTGGTATCTTATGATTTCTTTTTTTTTTTTTTGACCGTCGAGAGATTAAAAAATTTCCTCTGTCAAGCCAAAATGTTGTATAACGGGCAATCTACCATCTAGATTTATTTTCTCTCATTTGTCATAAATTTTCGGATGGTCATTTTGTATTTATTTCCACCAGATCATCTCTTTGTCATGTATCTTTCCCAATAATTTTATGATCAGTTACTTGTTGTGACCCTATGAATGAGTATGATTGGTAGTTTCTTCTGCAAAGGTAAGATAGCTAAAGCCACCTCCCCTAATATATAATTCCTTTTATCATTACAAACAAAAAAATTAAAGTTCTATAGTGCTTTTATAGCCTATTTAGGTGTTTTTTTTTTTTTTTTTGAAATGGCCTGTTTAGGTATTAAAGTAACGAGAATAGATGCTGTAATTAATTAATCATGGATTAACTATGGATTAAGATAACTCGCATGTAATTGGTGCCACCAAATAGAAAATCTCTCTTTTCACAATGTTCAGAAAATACAAACAACACGTGATTGGGATGGCTCCCACCAAATGGCAACATACCCACAACTGACAACCCCTAAGGGTGCGTTTAGGATTGCGATTTCGTAGACAATAAGTGCGATTTTAAACCAAATCGCAGAACATAGATCGTTTGGAAACTGCGTTTTTAAAAATTGCGATTTGAAAACGCAGAAAATCTGCTTTTTCAAATCGCAGATAAGATGGTGCTTTTTTGAAAACGCAGAATTTTAAAGGTAAATTCGCGATTTTAAAGGCCAAACTGCGATTTTGCCAAACGCTTAACTGCGTTTTTAAAAATTACTTTTTTTAAATCGCACATTTTAAAATCGTTATTTTAAATCGCACTTTTTGAAATCGCAAACCCAAACGGACCCTAAAACAGCAGCAGCCACAAAGACGACATTTATATATTATTTACTTCCAAATTTGGAATCTGACGATTTCCATACAAAAGAGATCCTCGATAACTATCTCATTATATGTTTCAAAATAAATAAATAAATAACTATCTCATTATAGAAACCTTCCTTCAATAGACCAAAAATTGCTGAGCTATCCCAATTTACATCCAGATAGCCAATCAACAAATATTGCCTAAAAACACTAAAAATACCCGATAAACAAAATCTTCCCTCGAAGATAAAACCCAATTAACAATATTAATAGGCTAATACAGTAATCTCTCATCTATTCGTGTCAATAAAAATTGATTAATATTTTTATGTTGCGAATAAAAATTGATTTTTATAGGTTAAAATGATTGGATGAAAATATAAAACATGTATGTGATTTCCGTGCGCGCCGAACATTGGCCAAAAATATCTTCTTAAAAAATTATTTTCATGAAAACATTTTATGCTAAATAAATGGAACATTATATAAATGAAATTTATAATTTTGATGAGGCTACTGGACAAGCAAAAGTTAATTAATATGAGCTTTTGCTTTTCGATCTCTAATATAAACATATAATTATTTCTAAGCAAAAATTGCAAAGTGGGATATTGATAGACACCACATCAGTGTTCAAACTAAGAGAATCAGTGTCCATACAGGAGTACATGGTAGACACCACATCTCCATCATCCGACCCCATGGGCCCGGCTAACTCGAAATCCTTAAAATCAAAACATCTTTTCAGAATTTATTAATTTATTTATGTATCTCATCTTTCAATCATTATCTATTTACAGAATTACTAAAGTATATATGACCGGTCAGTCCAAATCACATAAATAAGAGAAATTGATAGGATAAGGGGGGATTTGAATAATGAATTGTCTCGTTTGAACTCGTTAGTGGTCAAATTTATTTAGGGGAAAATTAAAATTTAACATAAAAAAAAAAAAAAAAAAAAAGGCTTCCGTTTCAAACATTATAACAGTGATTTTCTTCAATAATAATGTCTAATATAGGGCCTGTGGTGATGGGATTGGAACGTCACGCACACATCACCAGTGGCTGAAGCTCACATCAAATAGAATAATGAGTATATTCATGATTAAGTTATGCACACTCCTACGCCTTGACTTGTAGCATTCAAAAATTCATCTTTGAATAATTCACCTTCTGTGACTGAAAATAAACAAAAAATAATAATTAAAAAAAATTCACATATTCTCTAATAAATTTAAATAAAAATTACTATTTCAAATATGCCGCTTCTAGCTCTTTTGCTTTACATACCAAAACAGAGTGTTTTTCATGTCTCTTAGCTCAAACCTAAACTAGGTTCCAATTTATCTGTTTTACCTATTTTGCCACTTGTGAATTTGGTAGGCATCATTCAGCTTGAATCAATGGAGATTTTAACTCGTCGATCTCGGCCAAAGAACAATTGTTCCATCACTGAATTGCTGGTGCAACTTGGGAGGAGTACCACTCTCTAACACAAGCCTACCCCCACCTTGTGGGCAAGGTGCTCTCAAGAGGGGAGAATTGTAAGGAGCTCTTCTGAGAAGGTTGATACGTGGCAACATAAAGAGAGAAGATTGTTACGTGGCATCATAAGGAGAGAAGGCTGATGCGTGGCCTTGGAGGAGAAGAAGATAAGCTGGAGGGGCATTGATAGCTGGATAATTAGCTGTGTCTAGTTATGTGTCCTAGTTGTAACTGAAGTCATTATGTTCGTTATAGTCGTTATGTTTGGTAGTTGTAACTGAATGTATTTACTAATTCAGTTGATAGGCGTAGGCGTTGGAAATTGCATAAATGGGAGGAAGAGAAAGAGAGAGTTATCGAATTGTTCAGATTGAATATTGGAGGGTGTGGCTCTTTGAATTGCCTTTTTTCAATAGAATTTCATTCCATTTATTCTTTTCAAATTCTCGTTTTCTTCTTAAATTCCTAAGAGAACAGGTGTTCTTTTACACAGAAGGATTGATAGAGAGGTTTAGTTGTTGTATCAGTTGATCAATGTGCATATGCCAAAAATATACAATCAACGCAAATCCCAGAACCAAAAAAGCAACAAGGAGAAAAATCCACCAAAGCTTAACCATAATAACAAACAATAATTGGAACCAACAAATTATGAGACAGGATGCATGTACGGTACAAGTTATTGTGATTATTTGACTTTTATTACTAAGATAATGAGATCTGGGTGGGTCGACACAGTCGTGATATTTATCAAGATCAATTATTCTTACATTTACAAATATATAAAGTACTTGGAGTTTGCAATAAGAACATCTAAAATCAATACGATCCATAATTAATCTAACTTATTATTGAGAGAAACACACGTTGAGATTAGCTTACAATTTCTTAACAGATATTAGGAGGGGCGTTTATAGTAAGAAAGGACAGAATAAAGGGTTTGTGAAAAAGTGAAAACTAGAATCAAGAATGCAGCCATGAGCGATATGATCGCCCATGGGTTGCCAAAATAGTCACGCTTCAACGTTACTCGCCATCTATTGCAAGGGCGCCTACAATATGCATTCACTTCACGGTAGAGGTCTGAGTAAAGGAAAGCACCAACTGAAGCATCACTATAAAGCCTCTTGAAGATACTTGCTACGTCCTCAGTGCCCAAATAGAGGTTTAGAATTCCTTTGTCTTTTAGAAAATCTGCATCTTGGTCATTGTTAATAAGGTCAGCAAGGAGCTTAGCATAAGAGGTCATTTCAAAGTCTTTGCTTGGATCACATTGTTCAAATGCAATGAAATTTCTGTATACAGATCTTACATCCTCCCAAACATTTAACGGTGGGATTGTCATCACTCCATCTTTGAAAGTTACATCAAGAAGGCTGTTATTTCTGTCTCCAGCATTGAATTTAACTCCAGCTTGCACAAGTTCTATCACAGATGGAATCTGCTCCATAGACGTGATAAGGTTTCTTTGCAAAATTTTAGGGGCCGGTGTTATTGTGGTTGTTCCAATTGCGGAGTTTCGTAGGCAATCAAGTACATGATCGTGTTTGAGGTTATAACGAGTGGGCCATATAAATCCATTAGACGAAAGGACAAGATTAGGTAGGGATGTCTCTTCAGCATGTGATTTGGTTAGGTAGAACAAGCAATCAAGTACGCGCCAAGGAAGCTGATTCTCAAGTAGCAGCACGTCATCTGTTAATCTCCAATACATCCATAGCATATAGAACACCGGATCTTCAATGTCTGGTTGCACCTGCCCCAAACCTTTGCGGAATAATTCAAGGATAAAACAACCATCAACCACAAGCATCTCTATGAAATCTTTTTCAGGAACAAGAATTTCTTCAGCGTAACATGCACGACACTCTTGCTCAATTCTTCCAATAGCTTCTACAAAGCACTTCAAAGTAGTTCTCGTAGTTGGTGCTCGATTGAGGAGGCAATGCAAATACCATAACTTAATTTTTTCCATTGCTTGCAGCTTCTCCTTCCCGTGGTGAAATGGGCCAATTGAAACCAACTCTGGCTCGAAAGCCTTTTCACTATGCCTGCGTAGTCTATCCGGGACTCTAAATATGGAACTTTTAGATGGTATTGGAGATTTTTGGCAAAGCTTTCTTTGAATCGAAGATGTCACTTCTGTTACAATATCTCTAATAGTGATGGATGTTTGATTGCTACTACTCGTTTTTGCCATGATTTGTTCTTTCGTATTCTTTCTTCTTGCCAATGCCAAACAATATCTTTGAGATCCTGCTTTAATAGCAAGTAAAAGGAAGAAAAAAAAAGGTATGAAAGAAATTTATTTATAGTTTTCCAAATTTTTTGATGGAACATAAAAATGAAAGGGATACTTTTGTGTTTTAATGAATATTTTGTCTTATGAATGGTTTGTTAATGTACCGAAGTAAAGAACAGGAAACAAATGACAGAAAAAAATAAAAAATAAAATAAAATTAAACAAACACATGCATATAGCTTGCCTTGGGCCTTGTTGAATAATATATTTAATTTTAATAACATTTATTTGAGTATTTTATTATTCTTGTAAGTTATTAAGTGACTTGAAAATGTTGTCTTTTGATTTTTTTTTTTTTATTTTACATACGAGTTGCATGGAGAATTATATAAGATATAAATGAATAAAGTTAATGTGAAGAAGTTAGAATATGTAGTCATTTGTATCCTATAAATACCAATGTAAACAAGTTATTTTAAATCAAGTTGAACAAAAGAATACAAAGTCCACTATCAATTTATTGTCTCTCCGGTGTGAGTGGTTTCAAATTTTCAACAGGCCCTTGATCTAATTCTAAAGCAACCAAAGATTTAGGTTTAAAGAGATAAAAAGAGAGCAGAGAGAGCCCTTTTCATATAGAAGAAAGAGATTTAGTTCAACTATGAAAGGGTTGTTGAGGAAGAAAGGATTGATTAAGACCGCTTACATAACCTTCTTGGTGGAAGAAAAGTGATCGAATGGCAGCTTCCTAAAGGGTCCCGACAATTGATTGAGCACTCTGTTTTAGCAGCATTCACACGCTCTTTAGAGGGTGTGAAAAGCACGAGAGAAACGTGTGGTTGGAGAAAATTGTTTGAAGCATGCTATCTATTATCGGTGGCGGAACTAGGATTTTGGTTAAGAGGCTGAGTTAATAAATTTTTCAATTTTTTATAATTGAAAGAAAAAAAAATCTAAAGTTCATAAAAAATTAATTATAAATATTAAAAAATATAACTAACACAATAGCAATAAAATTTAATTATCACTTAAAACATATAAATATAACTTCCAAAATATTTTGTCACACATATATTTATTTATCCGGTTATATTCGACTAGTCTTCATATCTTACCTTAAAACCGTTGCATGATGTATTCATCGATAACCGTCTTAAATATTAAAAACAAAAACAAAAAATAAAATAAATAAAAAAGAAAGAAAAAAGGAAAAGAAGAAAGAAGAAATGGTGAGTGGGCCGCCGCGCAAGGCAAAATTGGCTTGTTGCTAATAATATTTAGCATTTTTCATGTTATGTAAAAAAATTCACATAATTTGAGAATTTCAAATTTATTTAAAATTTTACAAGATCGTAATCCGCCTAAAAGGCTATCCCTTACACCACGTGAAACCATGTTATGGCTATGTGCTGGGCAACTAAAAATTCTTTCACAGTATATGAACGCAGTTTTGCATCATAATATATATATATAGAAAAGCCATTAAATTCATCAATTCAATAAAATAGCAACGATCTGAGTTAAAAATCAAAAGGAAAAATCCCTTGAGAAAATTTACCCCTCTAGATGGTGGGTCGTGGGTGGTGGCGTTCGGACCGTTCAGTACGGTGGTGCTGGGCTGTTGCTGGTGTAGATGGCGGGCGTCGCTCTCATCTGCCGGTGGTGGTGTCGCTGGTGGGCGGCGGCTGCTGCTGCGGGGAGGACGGCAGGCGGAGGTTATGGAGGGAGGGAGTAGCTCTTTGGTGAGAGGGAAAACTTTTGGGGTGAAATGAAAGAAAGAGTGGGTTTGTACTTCTGCAGGTCTGCAACTTGGAGTGAATGGCGTCCAGAATTTTTTTTCTTTTGAATTATTTTTTTGTCTGCACATAGGGGAAAATGCTAAAATTATAACTCCCACCTAATTATTGTACAATTCTAAGGTATATTGGGGTGGAGCCCATTATGTTGACCCACCTTAATGTGCTTTAGGGTTATACAATAATTGAGTAGGAGTCGTATGTATATCAAAGCCCGCAACTTGGAGAAAATAATGGCGTCCAGCATTTTTTTTTTTTTTTTTCTTTCGAATTTTTTGATTTGTTTGGAAAGTGACAGAGATATGAGGTTGTTTGGCAAGCGACTTCGTCGTGTCCTGTCACTGTGCATTGCGGCATATCACCTCAATCCATCAAGGCGCCTCTCCTAACGTCTCCATCTCCAATGCCTTTGAAATTTTTTTTTCCCATTTTGCCCTTCCCCCATTAATCACGGAAAACGTTTGAAAAGTTGGGAAGAAGGGCAAAATAAAAAAAATAAATTTAACTCAATTTGTCTGAAGCTTTGGTCCTTGTAGACGGGGCTGGATGGATTGAGTTGACATGTCGCAATGTACAGTAACTGCACGACACGATAGACAACAGCATTTTTTAATTAAATTTTATAATTGGAATAAATTATAAATATAAATGGCTCTTCAAATTTTTTTTTTTTTATCAAATTAACAGAATTTATTAATTTATTATATTATATAAATATTAAGATAATTTTTAAATATTATTTGTATTTTAATTTATTAATGAATTTTTATTTCCTTAATAAACAGAAAATAAATTCAAAAAATAATTTGTAATTATAATACTATAAGAAGTGATTTGTAATTTAAATTAATTTTAAAATTAAGTAATGCAATTATTTTAATTAATAATTTTTTTTATTTGTTTTTAGTAAATTCACAATGTTCAACGTCAGCATTTATATATTTTCTACTCCATCAAATGCGTCGTCTATGGATTTCTCTAGACAAAAGGTTTAATATGGTAGGGTAAAGCTTGGGTGAAGTAAAATTTTCAAAAATTATCCGAAAATTTTGCTTATCAATGGTATTTTTATAATTATAAACTATTATGGAGGAAGCCCTAATAAAAAGATTTAGCATTTTTTTTTCTTTATCTATTTGTTTTCAGTAAATTCACAAATCTGGTCAATGGCAGCATTTATATCTTTTCTACGCCCATCAAATGCGTCCTTTCGAGTGAAACTTTTGGATTTCTTTAACATAATAAAAAGATTTAGAAATTGTTGCATTATACTGCTCTTCACAAAGAAGATATCCCCAAGTAACAGATCGGTGCCGGGGGGGAGGCTTTCAAGCCTTCCCCCTCGGCTGTGTTTTTCCCCTTTAGTCTCTCTAGACTAAGGGGTTTTGTTTCCTCCCTAGGGTTTCCCTTGCGGAGGATTGAGTCTCCCAACCACTAGGGTTGTGGAGTTTTTGTCCCCCCCGGTTAGATCCGGTTGTGGGTGTCTGTTTTTCTCATAGTCCGGTTGAGCTATGTTGTTTTGTTCTGACAGGAAGCTTGCGCATGAGGTGCTCGATGGAGAAGGGCTGTCCCGGCGTGTCGACGGTGGAGTTTGGCCTTGTCTTTCATTTTCCTCATTTTGAAGGCCAGATCTGTGCTTTTCCACCGTCTTCTGCTCGACACGCACCTTCCAGCTGTGTTCGCCGACGTCTTCTGGTCCGGGATCCGCTTGCTACGACGGTGTTGAGGTGCGGTGTGCGGCGCGTGGCCACCACACGCCTGGTTTCTTTTCTCCTGGGTCTGCGCGTGCTTGACCACGCCCTGTTCTTTTAGGCTGTGGCTGGTGGAGATTGGAGGATTTTGGTGAATGCATGTTGTGGGGCTATTCTGTGCCGGCGCGTGTGTCACACGCGCCGTCACCGGCGGAGGGTTTTCACCGGAGGGCATTTCCTGTGTGGTTTTTCTATTTGTTTGTTTTGTCTTTTAACTAACAGGTTGCTTAGTGGTTTTTAATCTAGTCAGTGCTTTTAGCCCAGAATGTATGACCGACTCCTTGATCAAGCAAAGTTATATGTCAACGCAGAGGCATCATTTTGGTTGGCTGGGTTTTATGTGTAGCAATCTGTCTGAGTCCTGTTACGTTTGGGTGCACACCTTTGTGGTGGTGTAATTTGTACACCCTTGAGGTGGTTATGTACACTGTATGGTGGTTTATGTACCCTTCATGATTTAATGAAAGTATAACTTTCTCTCAAAAAAAAAAAAAAAAGTAGATCCAATGAGTAATTGTGTCAACAATGGTTAGATATTTAACTAAAGAGTTAGTACAATGGTCAGCGACATGAAATGGATGCTTTGTTAATATTAAATTTATGTCATAATTGATACAAGGCTCATCTAATTTAAATGAATGTGTTCGGTCTGTTCATCGAACACCTCTATTACTTGTCATTTATTTTTAGTACCGATATCTAGGGTTTGTTTGGCAAAGAACAGAACAATACAGAGTAGTGGGTTGTTAGTTTTGAAATTAGTAAAAGTAATGATGTGATATAAAGTAAAAATAATTTGTATAGAAAAGTAAAAAAATTTGTATTGTAGTGAATTTTTTTATTTAAATAATAATAAAAAAATTATTGATGTGATATAAAAGTGAAAAAAGTGAGAATATTTTGATGTGAATTGTTATTGGAAAATGTGAAAAATGAAAAAAAAAATAATGGGAATAGTGTTCTCCACTACCGTGTAATGTTTTGTTGTTTATCAAACAAACCCCTAATAACCATAGACATTAGAAAGTTTTCAAGTGGATTAGTTGATGACTGGTTGCATTATTATTATTTGTTAGTTGGTTTTCTTTTGTTATTGACTTGAAGTCTTCTGTAAAGACTGTATGCATGCACATATCATCTCGAATTTGTGTCCAAGTTATTGGTAGACTAAACTTCGATTGTAAATTTCTAAAAATCTCCGTCATGAAGGGCTTGTTTGGCAAAGACATGTACAAAATAGAACAGAACCGAGTAGTGGGCTGTTAATTTTAGAATTAGTAAAAGTGATGATGTGATATAAAAAAGTGAAAAAATTTTGTATTGTAGTGAATTTTTTTATTTGAATAGTAATAAAAAAATTATTGATGTGATATAAAAAGTGAAAAAAGTGAGAATATTTTGATGTTGATTGGTATTAGAAAATATATAAAAAAAAAGTACATAAACAATACACGCATTACTGTGTATTGCTATGTAACTTGGCGAACAAGGCCGAAGTCTTATGTATGCATGCACATCATAATAATAATAAAAAATGTTTAAAAATTAACATTGGAAGTGATGCAATGCACATTAGCTGTTGTAAAATGGTGAAAGCTAGGAAGTGGACATTTTTCCACTCCCAAAGAATAGCATAAATCACAGATCACAATTATTTGAGAATCCCATACAAAAAGAAAAAAAAAAAAAAAAAAAATTTCCCAATTATTTAAACTTGGAAAGGTCCAGTATATGGGTGGTTGAGATCATATATTGAAACTTGAAATAAAAAATGAAACTTGAAAGTAATTTATGTATAATCCAATATTTCTTTTTAATCCAATACAATATTTTGTTGTTTAATAAATTTGTCCACCATCCTGATTCTCTCCTTATGGATAACATGTGATTTTATTATTTAGTAAATACTATTTCATAATTATGTTTATATTCAAATTTGTCTTAACCTTTATAAAGTTATACTTATTTTGGCTTAGTATTGGTTAATTATTTGATATAATATATTCATTATTGGATATTTGCATACTGTTATCTTCGGCTTTTAGATTCTTAATTTCATTTTTGATCATAATACAACCAACTTTGAAAATAAATACTTCATTCTAGGGCATAAATGAGTTTCTGGGCTCTAGCTAGAATAGGCCTAGGTTAGCAATGATACACAAGACTATATCATATGACCAATGTACAAGACAATGCATTGGGTCTACAGTATAACGCATAGAAACCATTTATAATGTGCATTATAATATCTTTCTGGTTCCTGGATTGGTAACTTTTTCTCTACTTTTAGAAGCTGAAAGTGGAGATAGGACATTGCTGGATTGTCACTGATTGTTTTTCAATTGTTTTTTTTTTTCTTATAAAAAAACTCATAGATGGTTTGTTTGCCTTTCATGTTGGGCTGTTCAAAATCCTCTTTTGAGCTACATCAAGGTGGTTTCTGTTATAAGTAGTGTCATTTTAAAAATTAAAAAATAAAACAAAATAAAATAAAAAAATTCCATTGAACTATAACGCCCCTGTGACTTTATCCTGAATAGGAATGCAGAAATTTGAACAAAATATTACTTGATTAGTTGAGATGAATGGCATTTGAATCTCATTTTTCAGTTTGGTATGTATCTGGATTTTGAAGGAAACTAATAATATTTGTCTCTTTTTATCTTAAAAATGAAGAAAAGTCTTTGCATGGTTTGAACAAATTAATAACAAAATTTTCTATTGTTATATGAGACGATCATAGTGTACCTCCTCTTTTTCTGTCAAAACTTTTCTGCCAAACTTGCTTTTGTTGTTTTGCCATTTGAAGGACTCTTGATTCATCCAGCATCCAACATCCAATTAGTTTCCTGCTTTCCTTTTTCTTTTGTACCGATTAAGCATAGAAACATGCTGTGCTGCTGTCCTATATATGTTGGCGAGGTTGATAACTATATATTGGTGAACAACTTGAAACTTTTTTACTTGAAAAGAAAGTCATGTATTCCCTGCGATATCTAATAACTCAAATTAAGTTGAATTTACTTGAAAAGATCCATGAATGGGTACTATGAGGCATACAAAGCCTAATTTGCTATTTTTTTATGCATGCTTTTATTTGTGCCAAAAGAATTTCTAACTTATTTGAAACTATATTCTTACCAAAATGGTACTGTGTGATCATTGTTAAGGTGGCTGGCTTGATTTATGGTAAAACAAAATGGCAGTTTGCATGATATCTAGTTGGCGTTGAGTTGATCGGAAGCTAATGTAATTTCTGATTCCTTCAATTATCAAAATGTTGAAATGGTTTTAAAAGACCCATTCGTTTGTTTGTGAAACATTACATGTAAAGACCAAGAAATGAGATATGAAATTTAGTAATTAAATAAACCACATTTATATAATAAGATGGAATTAGTCTTATATTTTTAGTGATAATATTTATATTATCCATAATAAAATGAGTAAGATAAAATAATGAATATTGGAATAACAAAATGCTACCAATAAGTATTCGGGAAATAATAATAATGAGCCTAGTTGAATAATTGATAAAATTAAATGTGGGTTAAATATTAAATGTTAAATGATAGGATTAAAAGATTTGGGGGTCCTAGTATAATTAATAATAGTTGGGGGTTTAAAGAATAAGGAAATCTCCCCCACCCCCTCACGTCTCGCCACGTGTCCCTTACTTATCCTATTCTTTCTTGTCTTTTTTCTCTTTTCTTTCTTCTCTTCCTCACCCGCACAACCCCTGTTGCACGCCCAGCTCATGTTCTTCTTCCCCCTGTCTTCTTTCTTCTTCATTTCTTCTTCTTGGTTCTTCTGCTCGAGCGACCCACAGTGAGTGAATGAGAGAGAGATCGAGATACTGAGAGGGAAAGAGAGACAGTGAGACGCGGAGAAGGAGGACCCGATCAGTGGGTCGTTGTCGGTGGGTCGGCGATGGTGGAACTAGACGACGCCGACGACGGCGACTCGATTCCCGGTGGCCAGAAGTCGATTTCCGGTGAGCTAAGGAGCTCCGGCGGAACCTAGGATCCGAACCACGAAGACCCGAAGCCTAGACTCGCGACCCGTGAGCTCAAACCCGTGCGACCCGCAACCCATAACCCGTGACCCGCGGAACCCGACGGCTTGAAGGCGGGTATTCCGTCGGCTAGAATCCATTTCCGGCGACTGGGGAAACAACCGACGAACGGAGACCTCCAGTGGCGCGATTCTCAGTGAAGCCGAAGGAAACCCATTGACCCGATGGCCCGAGAAGACCCGAACCTCCATTTTTGGTGGCCGGTCCTTCATGCACGATTTTCCGGTGACTTGAATGCGATTTCCAGTGGTGATTTCTAGTAGATCCAGGAGGAATTTCTTGTGGAAATTAATGGAGATTTCGATAGAATTTCTAAGGAAATTCTCTAGGTAATTTCTTATTAATTTCTAGTTTTTATTTTGTTAATTATGTGTTGATAAGAGTGGGTTAGTTTTTATGGTGATTAGGTTAAGGTTTTGGTTGGAAGTATGTGGATTTTCTGTCTTAATAATATTGGGGTTTTGGTTTGAGATGAAAATCTAGGGTTTATGGTGAATATATGGGTTTGATTTATGGGCATGTTGAACGGTTTTATTTTTATAGTTTTTGTAGATTTGTTGAGTTTAATATGAAGATTAATTTTTAGGGGACTATGTTGAAGATTATTGAATGGGTATCCTTGGAGTTGGTTTTATGGATTTGATGGGCTGATTAGTGTAGTTTTGATGGGCTTAGGAGTGGCATCTTAAGGGCTGTTTTGGAGTAATTGGATGGGCTGATTTGGGGTTTGGTATGAACTTGTAGGTTTGAAATGCTAAGTGGCTTAATTGTGTTGATTTACTATGGGTTAATGGTACTATGCAAAAGAGAGTGCAAATGATTTATTGGAATTTAGTAGGTTCTCTACTGTGAGTTATTTTAGTGTTGTAAGCACGCTTTGAAGCTTGGATTGATTAAGGGACCATCTATGAGGATTTTGGGTGTAGGTTGGATAAACTGGAATTGATTAATGTTAGATTCTTTATTATAATCCATTTGGATGTTTAGAGGAGGATGAATTGCTAATTGTTAATTAAGTCTCCATCTTGGTACTAAGTGAGAATGAGAAACAAGATAATGGTCACTAGTGTGTCTAGGTCTTATAATCTAAACTACTTGGAAGGTTAGAAGCTAGTAAAGTATTAATGTAGTGGTCAAGGTTAAAAGAACATAGAGTTGTGACGTCTAATATAATCTTACGTCAATGAGTATATATGTAAGGATCGAATATACTTAGTTAGCTTAAATGGATAAACTAACTATAAGCCTTAATAGTTAATAGTGATAACAAGACAACTTAGTGCCTAATTCACCTATCCATGTACACTAAGTGTTTTAGTGTATTATCGGATTAGGTTTAAATGTTGAAGGTATATATCTATATATACATATGCATATATATGAGTTAAATATATATATTGTTAACTTAGTGAATGAAAGGCAAACTATACAACATGGTTAGTAATTAATAAGAATGTTAAAGAACCATTCTCAAATAACCCTAGGTTTGCAAATATAAGTTAGAGGACTTATAGAACTTATAGGTGTGTTATAAATTCGTTGTGCAACAACATAGTAACTAATTCACCTAATCATATCCACAAAGTATTTAGGTGTACTAATGGATTAGGTTTAAGCTTGTTAATCATTACATGTATATATATATATACATAGACATATACATGAATATGAGTCCGGTAAATAATGATAAGTTAGTACATAAGCAATAAGCTATAAAAAGATTAACAATAATGACAATATGCTGTAAATGTAATAAGGAGACAAATGAAATAGTAAACGTGTTTTAAAGATTAAAGTGGAATATAATAATAACCTATAACCAACGACTGACCTAATAATAGCTTAGGATACCCAGCTAGCTTTAGAAGCGAGTGATGTGACGTGTGAGCACGCGGGTAGTTAGGATGTCGTAGAGTGTGGGGTTCAATAGCATAGTCTAGTGCTACCAATGTTTACAGGATCATGTTCGGATTGGAGACTTTAATTGGTTCTCCAATGTAGAGTCCAAGTGACTAGAGTCCAAGGAGTGTTCGAGTTGGAGTCCAATGCAGCCAAGGTGGGTATTCCACTCACTGAGAAAATATATATTTTTATATGTATTGGATTGATAAAAATATATATATTGTTTATGAAACTGAACCAACCATATGATGAAATGTATATGCTTTGAGATGATTTGTTTAGTTTCGATTATGTTTAAACTATATCAATGATGTTTAAGAGATAGTGCAAGAGTGAAAAGTATTGAATAGACTTAAAGTGTTTGAGTATGTTTTGCGATTGAGATTTAAATTATGCAAATTGTTTGAGAACATGTCATGTTGAAACTGCGTAGATTTGATAAAGAAACTAAGTTTTGAATGATTTCAAAGTGTTGGGTAAAATGCTGGATTTGTTTAGTTTTAAAAGGACGTGATTTAACAACTGCATGATTTTAGCGTGACACAGTAATGAAATATATACTGGTCAAGCACTGAACATTGAGCATGTAGTATAGAGCATACATATCAGAGTAACAGTATCAGCACATTGAGGCAGTATCAGCAACACATTGAGGCATGCATAGCATATATAGCATTGTTTTGTGAGAGATGTTTTTATGTTATGAGTAGATTTTACTAGACGTGTTGATATGTATAAGTGTCTTAAATGAAAAGCGCTTATGTATATTTCTATCGGATAGTCATGTGTTAAGGTCATACATTGAACTTGAAAGTACATGGATACATGATTGCCCAGGTGCGAGTAATGGCATGTCTATGAGTAGGAAGGTTGACTGTTCTTGTTCTCCAAGAAAGACGTGTTAGCATGATTGAGTTTAGCTCTAGTGCTCTCATGATCTACTGGCGTCAAGGCACGAAGCTGAAATACGATTAGAGATGGTGTTGCGAGTGTTTTGTTGACGGATGTTGTCCTAGTACGGAAGAGTAAGATGCCATGTTCTTTGCTTAAGACTTATGTGTATACGTGATATCTGTGATGGAGTGATCGTGTGCACATATGTCCAAGCGACCGGTGAAAAATATTATTATAGAGGAGTCTATATGTAGAATCTTCCAAGCGGTAGATTGGAACTTCTACATATGTTCACAACTATATAGTATGTTTTAAATGTTTTCTAAATAGTCGGTGTTTGCTACATTAGCTATTGGTAAATTGTGGCTAATATATTGCTCGCACGACTAAAAATAAAATAAGGGTTGGTTCTTTGTGAAAACTCAGTCAGTCCTATACCACTAAGGTCTTAGTATGAGGTATACTAAGGCGGTGAACTCATTCTTTCACTTATGCGGATGTGGATACCACCACAACCGTGTAGATAATGTTTCTTTGGCTGCAGGTACTTCGGTATAGTCGATGGGTCGATAGTAGTGTGCTTGGGATATTATGACTGAAGCTCGCCGCGACAGTTGTAATTGTCGGACCACGGGTTGTCCACTATTTTATAGGTTTGGTATGGCTTGTGACGTTTGTGTCACTTATTCTTTGTTAAGCCATTATTGTTATAGTGTTAATAAGACTCAAACAGATAGATGTTAAATGGCTCTTTGTTGTAATTAACTTGTGATAGATGTATAAGTTGTAATTTCCGCTATTCAGATTTATGTTTTCTGCTGCATAGATAGATGTATGTTATATTCTGATTATCAGGTACATGTTATGTTATGGGGCATGTGCCATATGTTGGCTGAGCGACACGTAGTCGTGCCACTGCGATGACTCGTTTTATGTTTGTATAAAAAAAAAAAAAAAAAAAAAAGGGTCGTCACATTACACTTGTTCTTGTTTTTATGTTGGTTGTAGGTTGTTATGCATAGTTTGAGCTACATGTGGCAGTGCAAATAAACATTTACCACAGAGTATATTTTCCTGGAGAAGGGAAACATTCTCTGTAACTTCATGAATGCATGCATTAATGCTTTGTTGGACCGCTAGAAGAGTTTGTCTGAAACTCCATGGTTGTTCCTCTTTCAAGAAATCTACCATCAGTTTCAATTGCAGAGGTTTCTTTTGCATCGATCATGTTTTATTATGTTATAAGGTTCATGTGCACAAGTTCTTTTTTTAAAGAAAATGTAACACTTTTGACTGTTTAATGAATTACAGGACATCTTCTTGAAATTGACAATGGGAATTTGATGCTGCTGTGTAAATTATGTTTGTAGTGCTAGCTACCCTTGCTCAAACAACTGATGCTAATGATGGGTACGCATTGTTAGAGTTTGCTGAAACAACTGATGCTATTGTGGTTATATGTTTTGTCACCTAAGTGACCTATTCTGTCATTGCTAGGTAGAATTTATTTATAACATGGCTTAAACAGGTCATTTATCTTGAACTATAAAGTTTGTAACATTTGATCACATATTGAAGGAACATATCATTTACTAGTTACATGTACGTAGACATATTCATGAAACGAAGCTACTCGTTTTAACAATAATAGCAGATAAGCATGCATATATATATTGTTTTACTTTTTTATTATTATTATTTTTTTAATTAGGAATAATTTTATATTTTTTATTGTTTTAGGGGTATAAGGGACATTTCATCTAACAGTAGGAGTGACATTACAAAAGTTTTAAGCATGGGAACCTGACATTGCAACTTTTAAAACTTTGAAGGCATAATGCAAAAGTGCCGAAACGGCAGGTGTAAGTGATGTTCTCTTTCTCTTTTTTTTTTCAGCAAAATAAAGTGTGTAGTGTGTGTAGAGAACTTACACTTGTTCTTACCCTTCCCCATTTAATTTACAAACTCAATAATACTGAAATTTTGGTTTTATTGGATTATTTCAGATGACCAAAGCCAGTTTTGGTTCCAAAGTCCTCTGATGATGGTGCATGAAAGTGTAGCTCATCTTAAAGTAATATAGACTGGGAAGACTATCAAGAAAGTACGTATTTTTTTTCCAATCACAGCTTTAACTTCCACCTTTGCCCCACATTATTTTGAAAGAGATCTAGGCTTGCATGTGGTGTCTTTAAGGAATATGTATTGTCAGATCAGACCAAAAGGATTATATTATTCTCTCGGACAGGTATATATACCAATAAGATGAACAAACCAATTGTTTTATTTAAATAATTGGATTTGCTTTTCTGAGTACTGATATGTCAGGGGCAGAAATTGTTCGGCTCTTACGAAAAGAAATTGTTTTGATTAATTTCTTGTGATATATAACTGGGGGCCATATTTGCTTCTTGCTGTATATCAAGAATTGTATACTTTTGACTTTTTATATATGGTATTCCTTGGTATTTATTTTATGTCTTATTAACTTTAAATTTACATCATCCACTTGACAGATTTTTAATCATTGTTGATCTTGATGCTTGCATAGCCCATAATTTCAGCAAAAATTTTGGTCCTCATGCAATTAAATTTTTGTTCAAATAGACAGATAGAGACAAGTAAGGGAACGATTGGCCTCATGCACCCAATTATTTTGCATATGTGTTTGATGACTAACCTTTTTTTTTATTATTTGGATACTGAAATTTGGGTTTTATTTGGAGTATTGCAGATCACCAAAGCCATTTTTGGTTCCAAAGTCATTTGACAGTTGTTAGAAGTGTAGCTCATCTCAAAGTAGTTGTCAGAGAATACCAACAAGAAAGTAAGTATTTTTCTAGTGATATATCTGTGCAATGTCTTATTAAATCCTTTGCTGTTTCATAATTCTGATCACAACTAACTCTAAGTTTCAGCTTATCCCCCGAGATCTAAGCTTGCATAAGTTGGTCTTTGAGGAAGATGTGCTGCCAAATGGGACCAAAGTAGCATATTATTCTTGTGGGCAGAAATTGTTGTAGGCGGAAATTGTTGGGATTTGGAATCTTTTGTAGTTGCTGAAACTCAAAAAGGTAAATTTGCTTCTTCTGGGACTGATGTTCTGTTTCAATATTGTAGTTGCTAGAGAGGGATTTTATTTACATTTACTGAGCAGGTCAGCACCCTCACATTTTGAAGCTCCTGTTGCAAGCCGTGATTGTTCAATGTCATATAGAGTCTTTTGATTTGTTGTTTCATAATGATTCCAATCACAGCTTTAACTTTCACCTTTGCCCCCACATTGTTTTGAAAGAGATCTAGGCTTGCATGAGTTGGTCTTTGAGGAATATGTCCCACCAGATCAGACCAAAGTGTCATTATTCTCGTTGACAGTTATACCAATAAGATGATCAACAAGCCAATTGTTTTATTTAATTAATTGGATTTGCTTTCTCAGTACTGATTTGCTTTTGTATTGGGATCACAAGGTTTACAAGCAAGGCTCACATTGCTCGAGCTGTGCTCAAGAGCATGTGTTTCCAAGTCAAAAATGTGTTGGATTCTATGCACAAAGATGCAGGGGAGGAGGGTGAGGTTAAGAATGAGAAGGGGGAATTCTTGCTTATGGTAGATGGTGGTGCCACTGTTAACAATCTTTCGATGCAGATTCGGGTTTGGGCTCTCTGTGTTTCTTTTGTCATAAATTTTCCATTTTAGCCTATAGTTCAACATTACTAATACAGCATTTTTCTATTTCTTCCTCTTTTTTTCTGTTGACACCCTTTTTATAAATCTGTGCCAAGTTCTCCTTTACCCAGTCTTTCTTACTTAATAAATATGATTTTCTCACCTTTCAACCACTTTAACAATTGTTCTTTCCTTGATATTTCTGCTGGCTTTTTTGTTTATGTTCAGGGATTCAGTTGTTGTAATCTCAGAAGCGGCCATGAAGAGTTATATTTGGCATTTTCTCCTGTTTGTGTCAGATGTCATACAGTGCCTTGCTGCAACTGCAAGGTAAAACATATGCATATTCTCACATAGTATCGATGCATTATATGATACTAGCTTGTAACCCGTGCTATGCGCGGGATTCTTCCTTATAATTTAGTTTCATAATAATAATAAAAAAAAATGGAAGAAGAGAAGCATAGAAAATATAGATAAAAAATGAAAATTGAAAAACACTAATATAATATAATAGGGACAAAAATTTCTTATAAACTGGTTTAAAGGAAATTTTCTACGACTCACAATTAAAAAAGACACGTATCCTTTAAATATGTGAGAAGCACATGTTTTTTTATTAATGCTATGTTCGTACATGCTATTTAAATAACATATGATTCTCACATGCCAAATGACACATGTCAATCTTATATATGGATTGTAAGAAATTTCCTACAAACCGGTTTGTAGGAAATTTCTATCCATATAATAGTATTATCTTTTTTGTATTACACAAAGTAATAAAAAACTACTCAATAAACATAATACGCTAAAAAATCATCATACCCCGTACAAAAAACAACCATAGGAAACTCTCTCTCACCATCATTTTCTTGAATTTAGTGTAAGATTTACAAAAGATAAAATAAGCAATTTGAATGAAAAATAATATATTAATTACATAAAAAAATAAAGAATAAATTAGAGTTTTCTTTTCCATATGCTTTTCCGGTTCATATGAAACCTTGAAAATCAATATTGTCTATCAATTAAGCACGTTAACAATGTGCATTATACAGGGAAAAAAAATCAGTGAACAACGTAAATTAAAAAATCATCATACCTCGTACTCAAAACAACAAAAATAAAAAAAATAATACAAATTATAAATGCAAAAAAAAGGATAGAAAATCAAATCAGAAAAATAGAAGCACATAAAATAAATACAAACATATTATTTACAATTATATTGAACACAACCCCGACAAACTTGAAAGGCAAATTAAAAAAAAAAAAAAAAAGTTATAGCAATATTACAAACAAAAAGGAAACAACAATAACAAAAACTTCGCTCTCTTTGCTTTGAGCATCACTCTCCGTTAATGTAAACAACATTGCAGTTTTGCATAGCCACAAACCATTACTTCTCCATATATTTATTTGAGAAAGTGAGATATATTGGAGTGACTTTTGACATTTCCCAAAGAAAAGAAAAAAAAAAAAAAAAAAAAAAAAAAAAAAAAAAAAAAACTGACATTTGACTCTTTGACGTTTAGTTTGTAACGGATATTTAGTGGGAGTTAATTAGTGATATTAAATGCACAATTTATTTTACTTGAAATATACAGATCGATTTAGTTTTACTTAAATTACCAATTTTTTACTCAAATAGCCGGTTCAATATTTAAAAAGTATGGATTCATGTCACGTGTCCTAATTCTAGGCCAACTCTAAGTTGGAACTCGGCTTTTATATATATATGGTTTATAAAACATTTAAATGAATTAATACATAAGACCCTTATTTTTAGTTTAATTCATATAAATTAAAACATGTTACAATATTTACTCTCATAGGTGTAGTTTATAATAAAAATAAGTATGAAGAATAAAAATAGCAAGAAGAAAACCACAATTTTGATTATCAAAATATAAAATAGAAAATTAGTAGGAATTTTTTTTAATGTTGGTGTGATACCTACTATATTTCAATCCTATATAATTCTGAACATTCGAAAAACAAATGAAAAAAAAAAATCTCATAAACATTCACAAACAAAATGGAAACATATTTAGATTTCAACCAAAAATATAAAAATACCAAAGAGTCAGACTTATATCATTAATTGAGAGAAAGAGGCTACTTGTATCATTAATAGAGAGAGCGAGAGAGAGAGATAGAGATTAAATAGACCGGTTATATTTAGATTTAAACAAAAAATATAAAAATACCAAAAAGTCATACTTATATCATTAATTGAGAGAGAGACTATTTGTATCATTAATAGAGAGAGAGAGGGAGAGATTAAATAGACCGGTTCAATTTTATTTAAAAGACCGGTTCATTATTTAAAGGACAGGTTTAGTCACTAAAAAGTATGGGTTCATGCCACGTGTCACTATTCTATGCCATTCTAAGGAAAAACTCAGCTTTTATATATATTCCGGTAATGTAAACAACATTGCAATTTTGCATAGCCACAAAACATTACTTCTCCATATATTTATTTGAGAAAGTGAGAGATATTTGAGTGACTTTTGACATTTCCCAAAGAAAAAAAAAAAAAAAAAATGACATTTGACTCTTTGAGGTTTAGTTTGTAACGGATATTTAGTGGGAGTTAATTAGTGATATTAAATGCACAATTTATTTTACTTGAAATATACAGATCGATTTAGTTTTACTTAAATTACCAATTTTTTACTCAAATAGCCGGTTCAATATTTAAAAAGTATGGATTCATGTCACGTGTCCTAATTCTAGGCCAACTCTAAGTTGGAACTCGGCTTTTATATATATATGGTATATAAAACATTTAAATGAATTAATACATAAGACCCTTATTTTTAATTTAATTCATATAAATTAAAACATGTTACAATATTTACTCTCATAGGTGTAGTTTATAATAAAAATAAGTATGAAGAATAAAAATAGCAAGAAGAAAACCACGATTTTGATTATCAAAATATAAAATAGAAAATTAGTAGGAATTTTTTTAATGTTGTTGTGATACCTACTATATTTCAATCCTATATAATTCTGAACATTCGAAAAACAAATGAAAAAAAAAAAAAAAAAAAATCTCATAAACATTCACAAACAAAATGGAAACATATTTAGATTTCAACCAAAAATATAAAAATACCAAAGAGTCATACTTATATCATTAATTGAGAGAAAGAGGCTACTTGTATCATTAATAGAGAGAGAGAGAGAGAGAGAGAGAGAGATAGAGATTAAATAGACCGGTTATATTTAGATTTAAACCAAAAATATAAAAATACCAAAAAGTCATACATATATCATTAATTGAGAGAGAGACTATTTGTATCATTAATAGAGAGAGAGAGGGAGAGATTAAATAGACCGGTTCAATTTTATTTAAAAGACCGGTTCATTATTTAAAGGACCGGTTTAGTCACTAAAAAGTATGGGTTCATGCCACGTGTCACTATTCTATGCCATTCTAAAGAAAAACTCAGCTTTTATATATATATATATGATTCCGGTATTGTAAACAACATTGCAATTTTGCAAAGCCACAAACCATTACTTCTCCATATATTTATTTGAGAAAGTGAGAGATATTTGAGTGACTTTTGAAATTTCACAAAGAAAAAGAAAAAGAAAAAGAAAAAAAAAAAAAAAAAAAAAAAAAACTGACATTTGACTCTTTGAGGTTTAGTTTGTAACGGATATTTAGTAGGAGTTAATTAGTGATATTAAATACACAATTTATTTTACTTGAAATATACAGATCGATTTAGTTTTACTTAAATTACCAATTTTTTACTCAAATAGCCGGTTCAATATTTAAAAGTATGGATTCATGTCACGTGTCCTAATTCTAGGCCAACTCTAAGTTGGAACTCGGCTTTTATATATATATGGTATATAAAATATTTAAATGAATTAATACATAAGACCCTTATTTTTAGTTTAATTCATATAAATTAAAACATGTTACAATATTTATTCTCATAGGTGTAGTTTATAATAAAAATAAGTATGAAGAATAAAAATAGCAAGAAAAAAACCACGATTTTGATTATCAAAATATAAAATAGAAAATTAGTAGGAATTTTTTTAATGTTGGTGTGATACCTACTATATTTCAATCCTATATAATTCTGAACATTCGAAAAACAAATGAAAAAAAAAAAAAAAATCTCATAAACATTCACAAACAAAATGGAAACATATTTAGATTTCAACCAAAAATATAAAAATACCAAAGAGTCATACTTATATCATTAATTGAGAGAAAGAGGCTACTTGTATCATTAATAGAGAGAGAGAGAGAGAGAGAGAGATAGAGATTAAATAAACCGGTTATATTTAGATTTAAACCAAAAATATAAAAATACCAAAAGTCATACTTATATCATTAATTGAGAGAGAGACTATTTGTATCATTAATAGAGAGAGAGAGAGGGAGAGATTAAATAGACCGGTTCAATTTTATTTAAAAGACCGGTTCATTATTTAAAGGACCGGTTTAGTCACTAAAAATTATGGGTTCATGCCATGTGTCACTATTCTATGCCATTCTAAGGAAAAACTCAGCTTTTATATATATATATGATATGATATGGTATATAAAATATTTAAATGAATTAATACATAAGACCCTTATTTTTAGTTTAATTCATATAAATTAAAACATGTTACAATATTTATTCTCATAGGTGTAGTTTATAATAAAAATAAGTATGAAGAATAAAAATAGCAAGAAAAAAACTACGATTTTGATTATCAAAATATAAAATAGAAAATTAGTAGGAATTTTTTTAATGTTGGTGTGATACCTACTATATTTCAATCATATATAATTCTGAACATTCGAAAAAACAAATGAAAAAAAAAAAATCTCATAAACATTCACAAACAAAATGGAAACATATTTAGATTTCAACCAAAAATATAAAAATACCAAAGAGTCATACTTATATCATTAATTGAGAGAAAGAGGCTACTTGTATCATTAATAGAGAGAGAGAGAGAGAGAGAGAGAGATAGAGATTAAATAGACCGGTTATATTTAGATTTAAACCAAAAATATAAAAATACCAAAAAGTCATACTTATATCATTAATTGAGAGAGAGACTATTTGTATCATTAATAGAGAGAGAGAGGGAGAGATTAAATAGACCGGTTCAATTTTATTTAAAAGACCGGTTCATTATTTAAAGGACCGGTTTAGTCACTAAAAAGTATGGGTTCATGCCATTAATAGAGAGAGAGAGAGAGAGAGAGAGAGAGAGATAGAGATTAAATAGACCGGTTATATTTAGATTTAAACCAAAAATATAAAAATACCAAAAAGTCATACTTATATCATTAATTGAGAGAGAGACTATTTGTATCATTAATAGAGAGAGAGAGGGAGAGATTAAATAGACCGGTTCAATTTTATTTAAAAGACCGGTTCATTATTTAAAGGACCAGTTTAGTCACTAAAAAGTATGAGTTCATGCCACGTGTCACTATTCTATGTCATTCTAAGGAAAAACTCAGCTTTTATATATATATATGATATGGTATATAAAACATTTAAATGAATTAATACATAAGACCCTTATTTTTAGTTTAATTCATATAAATTAAAACATGTTAAAATATTTGTTCTCATAGGTGTAGTTTAGAATAAAAATAAGTATGAAGAAGAAAAATAGCAAGAAGAAAACCACGATTTTGATTATCAAAATATAAAATAGAAAATTAGTAGGAATTTTTTTTAATGTTAGTGTGATACCTATTATATTTCAATCCTATATAATTCTGAACATTCGAAAAAACAAATGGACAAAAAAAAATCTCATAAACATTCACAAACAAAATGGAAACATATTTAGATTTCAACCAAAAATATAAAAATACCAAAAAGTCATACTTATATAATTAATTGAGAGAGTATTTGTATCATTAATAGAGAGAGAGAGAGAGAGAGGGAGAGATTAAATAGACCGGTTCAATTTTATTTAAAAGACCGGTTTAGTATTTAAATGACCGGTTTAGTCACTAAAAAGTACGGGTTCATGCCACGTGTCATTATTCTATGCCATTCTAAGGAAAAACTTGGCTTTTATATATATATATATCATTAATTGAGAGAAAGACTATTTGTATCATTAATAGAGAGAGAGAGAGGGAGAGATTAAATAGGCCGGTTCAATTTTATTTAAAAGACCGGTTCATTATTTAAAGGACCGGTTTAGTCACTAAAAAGTATGGGTTCATGCCATTAATAGAGAGAGAGAGAGAGAGAGAGATAGAGATTAAATAGACCGGTTATATTTAGATTTAAACCAAAAATATAAAAATACCAAAAAGTCATACTTATATCATTAATTGAGAGAGAGACTATTTGTATCATTAATAGAGAGAGAGAGGGAGATATTAAATAGACCGGTTCAATTTTATTTAAAAGACCGGTTCATTATTTAAAGGACCAGTTTAGTCACTAAAAAGTATGAGTTCATGCCACGTGTCACTATTCTATGCCATTCTAAGGAAAAACTCAGCTTTTATATATATATATGATATGGTATATAAAACATTTAAATGAATTAATACATAAGACCCTTATTTTTAGTTTAATTCATATAAATTAAAACATGTTAAAATATTTGTTCTCATAGGTGTAGTTTAGAATAAAAATAAGTATGAAGAAGAAAAATAGCAAGAAGAAAACCACGATTTTGATTATCAAAATATAAAATAGAAAATTAGTAGGAATTTTTTTTAATGTTAGTGTGATACCTATTATATTTCAATCCTATATAATTCTGAACATTCGAAAAAACAAATGGACAAAAAAAAAATCTCATAAACATTCACAAACAAAATGGAAACATATTTAGATTTCAACCAAAAATATAAAAATACCAAAAGTCATACTTATATAATTAATTAAGAGAGAGTATTTGTATCATTAATAGAGAGAGAGAGAGAGGGAGAGATTAAATAGACCGGTTCAATTTTATTTAAAAGACCGGTTTAGTATTTAAATGACCGGTTTAGTCACTAAAAAGTACGGGTTCATGCCACGTGTCATTATTCTATGCCATTCTAAGGAAAAACTTGGCTTTTATATATATATATATATCATTAATTGAGAGAAAGACTATTTGTATCATTAATAGAGAGAGAGAGAGAGGGAGAGATTAAATAGGCCGGTTCAATTTTATTTAAAAGACCGGTTCATTATTTAAAGGACCGGTTTAGTCACTAAAAAGTATGGGTTCATGCCACGTGTCACTATTCTATGTCATTCTAAGGAAAAACTCAGCTTTTATATATATATATGATATAGAAAAACTTCGCTCTCTTTGCTTTGAGCATCACTCTCCCGGTAATGTAAACAACATTGAAATTTTGCATAGCCACAAACCATTACTTCTCCATATATTTATTTGAGAAAGTGAGAGATATTTGAGTGACTTTTGACATTTCCCAAAAAAAAAAAAAAAAAAAAAAAAAAAAAAAAAAAAAACTGACATTTGACTCTTTGAGGTTTAGTTTGTAACGGATATTTAGTGGGAGTTAATTAGTGATATTAAATGCACAATTTATTTTACTTGAAATATACAGATCGATTTAGTTTTACTTAAATTACCAATTTTTTACTCAAATAGCCGGTTCAATATTTAAAAAGTATGGATTCATGTCACGTGTCCTAATTCTAGGCCAACTCTAAGTTGGAACTCGGCTTTTATATATATATGGTATATAAAACATTTAAATGAATTAATACATAAGACCCTTATTTTTAATTTAATTCATATAAATTAAAACATGTTACAATATTTACTCTCATAGGTGTAGTTTATAATAAAAATAAGTATGAAGAATAAAAATAGCAAGAAGAAAACCACGATTTTGATTATCAAAATATAAAATAGAAAATTAGTAGGAATTTTTTTTAATGTTGGTGTGATACCTACTATATTTCAATCCTATATAATTCTGAACATTCGAAAAACAAATGAAAAAAAAAAAAAAATCTCATAAACATTCACAAACAAAATGGAAACATATTTAGATTTCAACCAAAATATAAAAATACCAAAGAGTCATACTTATATCATTAATTGAGAGAAAGAGGCTACTTGTATCATTAATAGAGAGAGAGAGAGAGAGAGAGAGAGAGAGATAGAGATTAAATAGACCGGTTATATTTAGATTTAAACCAAAATATAAAAATACCAAAAAGTCATACATATATCATTAATTGAGAGAGAGACTATTTGTATCATTAATAGAGAGAGAGAGGGAGAGATTAAATAGACCGGTTCAATTTTATTTAAAAGACCGGTTCATTATTTAAAGGACCGGTTTAGTCACTAAAAAGTATGGGTTCATGCCACGTGTCACTATTCTATGCCATTCTAAAGAAAAACTCAGCTTTTATATATATATATGATATATGATATGATTCCGGTATTGTAAACAACATTGCAATTTTGCAAAGCCACAAACCATTACTTCTCCATATATTTATTTGAGAAAGTGAGAGATATTTGAGTGACTTTTGAAATTTCACAAAGAAAAGAAAAAAAAAAAAAAAAAAAAAAAAAAAAAAAAAAAAAAAAACTGACATTTGACTCTTTGAGGTTTAGTTTGTAACGGATATTTAGTAGGAGTTAATTAGTGATATTAAATACACAATTTATTTTACTTGAAATATACAGATCGATTTAGTTTTACTTAAATTACCAATTTTTTACTCAAATAGCCGGTTCAATATTTAAAAAGTATGGATTCATGTCACGTGTCCTAATTCTAGGCCAACTCTAAGTTGGAACTCGGCTTTTATATATATATGGTATATAAAATATTTAAATGAATTAATACATAAGACCCTTATTTTTAGTTTAATTCATATAAATTAAAACATGTTACAATATTTATTCTCATAGGTGTAGTTTATAATAAAAATAAGTATGAAGAATAAAAATAGCAAGAAAAAAATCACGATTTTGATTATCAAAATATAAAATAGAAAATTAGTAGGAATTTTTTTTAATGTTGGTGTGATACCTACTATATTTCAATCCTATATAATTCTGAACATTCGAAAAAACAAATGGACAACAAAAAAATCTCATAAACATTCACAAACAAAATGGAAACATATTTAGATTTCAACCAAAAATATAAAAATACCAAAGAGTCATACTTATATCATTAAATGAGAGAGAGATGTTACTTGTATCATTAAGAGAGAGAGAGAGAGCGATAGAGATTAAATAGACCGGTTATATTTAGATTTCAAACAAAAAATATAAAAATACCAAAAAGTCATACTTATATAATTAATTGAGAGAGAGTATTTATATCATTAATAGAGAGAGAGAGAGAGAGGGAGAGATTAAATAGACCGGTTCAATTTTATTTAAAAGACCGGTTTAGTATTTAAATGACCGGTTTAGTCACTAAAAAGTACGGGTTCATGCCACGTGTCATTATTCTATGCCATTCTAAGGAAAAACTTGGCTTTTATATATATATATATATATCATTAATTGAGTGAAAGACTATTTGTATCATTAATAGAGAGAGAGAGAGGGAGAGATTAAATAGGCCGGTTCAATTTATTTAAAAGACCGGTTCATTATTTAAAGGACCGGTTTAGTCACTAAAAAGTATGGGTTCATGCCACGTGTCACTATTCTATGCCATTCTAAGGAAAAACTCAGCTTTTATATATATATATGATATAGAAAAACTTCGCTCTCTTTGCTTTGAGCATCACTCTTCGGTAATGTAAACAACATTGCAATTTTGCATAGCCACAAACCATTACTTCTCCATATATTTATTTGAGAAAGTGAGAGATATTTGAGTGACTTTTGACATTTCCTAAAGAAAAAAAAAAAAAAAAAAAAAAAAAAAAAAAAAAAAAAAAACTGACATTTGACTCTTTGAGGTTTAGTTTGTAACGGATATTTAGTGGGAGTTAATTAGTGATATTAAATGCACAATTTATTTTACTTGAAATATACAGATCGATTTAGTTTTACTTAAATTACCAATTTTTTACTCAAATAGCCGGTTCAATATTTTAAAAGTATGAATTCATGTCACGTGTCCTAATTCTAGGCCAACTCTAAGTTGGAACTCGGCTTTTATATATATATGGTATATAAAACATTTAAATGAATTAATACATAAGACCCTTATTTTTAGTTTAATTCATATAAATTAAAACATGTTACAATATTTATTCTCATAGGTGTAGTTTATAATAAAAATAAGTATGAAGAATAAAAATAGCAAGAAGAAAACCACAATTTTGATTATCAAAATATAAAATAGAAAATTAGTAGGAATTTTTTTTAATGTTGGTGTGATACCTACTATATTTCAATCCTATATAATTCTGAACATTCGAAAAACAAATGAAAAAAAAAAAAAATCTCATAAACATTCACAAACAAAATGGAAACATATTTAGATTTCAACCAAAAATATAAAAATACCAAAAAGTCATACTTATATCATTAATTGAGAGAGAGACTATTTGTATCATTAATAGAGAGAGAGAGGGAGAGATTAAATAGACCGGTTCAATTTTATTTAAAAGACCGGTTCATTATTTAAAGGACCGGTTTAGTCACTAAAAAGTATGAGTTCATGCCACGTGTCACTATTCTATGCCATTCTAAGGAAAAACTCAGCTTTTATATATATTCTAGTAATGTAAACAACATTGCAATTTTTCATAGCCACAAACCATTACTTCTCCATATATTTATTTGAGAAAGTGAGAGATATTTGAGTGACTTTTGACATTTCCCAAAGAAAAAAAAAAAAAAAAAACTGACATTTGACTCTTTGAGGTTTAGTTTGTAACGGATATTTAGTGGGAGTTAATTAGTGATATTAAATGCACAATTTATTTTGCTTGAAATATACAGATCGATTTAGTTTTACTTAAATTACCAATTTTTTACTCAAATAGCCGGTTCAATATTTAAAAGTATGGATTCATGTCACGTGTCCTAATTCTAGGCCAACTCTAAGTTGGAACTCGGCTTTTATATATATATGGTATATAAAACATTTAAATGAATTAATACATAAGACCCTTATTTTTAGTTTAATTCATATAAATTAAAACATGTTACAATATTTATTCTCATAGGTGTAGTTTATAATAAAAATAAGTATGAAGAATAAAAATAGCAAGAAGAAAACCACAATTTTGATTATCAAATATAAAATAGAAAATTAGTAGGAATTTTTTTTAATGTTGGTGTGATACCTACTATATTTCAATCCTATATAATTCTGAACATTCGAAAAACAAATGAAAAAAAAAAAATCTCATAAACATTCACAAACAAAATGGAAACATATTTAGATTTCAACCAAAAATATAAAAATACCAAAGAGTCATACTTATATCATTAATTGAGAGAAAGAGGCTACTTGTATCATTAATAGAGAGAGAGAGAGAGAGAGAGAGAGAGATAGA
>JAJPGS010002139.1:0-219163 GCA_028654335.1 Alnus rubra | reverse complement strand
AATTTTAATAGGTAGCATTTTTTAAGTGTTTCTATGTAAAGAAACAACCTAAATTCTGCAATTTAACAATCTACAATTTCTTAAAAATTATAAGGGATCCTAATCCTCCAACTACTTTTTCTTGAGGTTTTTTTTTTTTTTTTTTTTATTATTATTATTCATTTTAATTTGTTTTTATTTGGGGACAAAATTATCTTGTCATAGTTATTTATGTTAAAAATTGATGAAAATACTAACAAAGATCTCGAATTCATAATAGAACTAAACTCTATTCTTAAATTTATCAAATTAAAAGCTGAGATTAAAAGTTAAAAATGACAAAAAGCACGAGTCATTGCCTGATTTCAATTTTTTTTTTTTTTTTTTTATATCAATTTTAGAAAGTGGATATATTTAAAGGGCCCATTGAATTTATAAAGTGGATTTTATTTTTTATTTTTTTCAAACTTGGGTTATCTCATTCTTTCCACCATGGAAATCTATTTATTGACTCAATTGAGATCAACCAAGTATGCTTAAAAATTATAGTCAGCAAGTTTACCCCAAATAATTTCGTTATATATGTACTTTTCATATATATATATACACACGTAACAAATTAAATAGCTAGTATCAGAGTCAGCTGTGTGACTGCACCCTAGCTTGAGGAGAAGGGCTTTGAGAAACCAGAAACATGAGGATAATAAGGAAGAAGCTGCATATATGAGTGTAGGATTATTACCTCATTATTATCATTTCGAATTGGTAATCTTATTAGGATTAAGGATATATTTATTTTGAGAGGTCTTCTTAGAATTTGAGGCTAAAGCAATAACGTGAGGTTACTGTATAAGCTAGACAGCAACACGATTTTTGGAGTGGACATAATTAAGCCAAGGCATATTTTGTTGACAGGCAATTCTGTTTCTAGGTTTTTCTGGGTAAAAGATCTGAGATAGAACTTCTTTTTTCTTCTGGGTTGATAGAATGGTTTTAATCATTCTGAGTTTGCCATTGTCTCTATAGGCATTTGGTACCTTGTTCAGGCCGGATCAAAAGGCCGGTGAGCTGGGTAATTTTAAAGTCTGCTTGTATTGTTTTTGTATGATAGTATGATCAACTTGTGTTTTCTTCTATCCTCCACACGTACTGTCAGTCCATTACTACCAGTTTAGTGCGAGAGGAAGAAGATGAATGGAGCAAACACTTTTTTCATTGTATCCTAGAGAGAAATTGACGCGCCAGAGAGAGATAGAGATCGACGTCAGTAAAAAAAATCATTATTGGCTAGACGGACAAAATTTGTAGTCAACATTAATGGCTTGTTCTTAATTATAGCGTAGCAACTTGGGAACAACAATGAAACATCCTTTGAAAAATATCATGTGGATGACACAAGTAAGTCCTTTAATTTAGATGCTTTTCAATGCATGCTTGTTAGTCAATATAATTGAAAAAGAAGCCGGCCACATTAAATTCCATTTTGTCGTCGCGAATAGATAGCGGAGGCAGAGGGTCCAAAAACGGAGGTTGCTTCTTTCCACTTCGTAATTTCCGTGTTGAACTGCTGGCATGATGCTACTCGAATGAAGGTACCTTTGATGGCATTATGCAAGAGCCTTAGTCAATAAAAGTTTTATATATTGGTAGAGTCTGGAGATTTAATTACTGAAAAGCTGTGGCTGAAAACACTCTTATCCCCCAAGTTTTCATGCAATTAGAAAAGTTTCCCAAGAATAAATAAACTGTACTCCATTTCTCTTTCTTCTTCTATTCTCCTTCTGGTATGAGTTATCAAACAGGCCGGAACCATGAAAGATTTGATGGCTCATCATCTCCTCTTCACCTTCTTTCTCTTAGGCCTTTTCACTGCAAATCATGCATGCGACCAAATAGACCAGGTCTCTCTCTTGTCCTTAACCTTCAATACATCTTCTCCTCCATTAAATTGGTCTTCTGTTGATTGTTTCTATTGGGAAGGTCTTTCTTGTGATCATAACGGTAAGGTCACCCGTATTTGGTTACCCTCTAGACACCTCAAAAGGAGTATATCCCCCTTGCTTGGAAACCTCACACGGCTCACTCGCCTCAATCTCTCCCACAATTCCCTTTCAGGAGCTCTCCCTACTAGATTCTTTTCATCTTTGAATCAACTCGAAATCCTTGATTTGAGCTACAATTATCTAGCCGGTGATATATCATTACTATTTTCATCTAATGGTCTGCCTGCCTCCATTCAAATACTTGACATGTCTAGCAATCAATTCAATGGGATGATCCGATCTTCATTCCTCCAAAGAGCAAGGAACTTGATCAAGCTCAATGTTAGCAATAATAGTTTCACGGGATATATTCCTTCCTCTCTTTGCATAAATTCTCCTTTTGTCAGGCTCCTCGATTTCTCTCATAATCATTATAGTGGACAAATTCCTAACGGACTTATAAGATGTTTTGAGCTAAAGGTCTTTTGAGCAGGATTTAACTCTATCTCTGGACTGCTCTCTCATGATATATACAGTGCAATAGGATTGGAAGAAATTTCCTTGCCTTTCAATAATCTTTCAGAATCCATTAGCAATGACATCGTGAACCTTACTAAATTCACCAACCTTGAGTTATATGGCAACAAATTGAGCGGCAAACTCCCTATGAATATCAGAAAGCTCTCCAAATTAAAGCATCTACTCCTTCATATGAACTCCTTAACAGGTTCTTTGCCTCCTTCTTTGATGAATTGCACAAATCTCATAGAATTGAATCTATGGTTCAATATCTTTGAAGGAAATATCTCCGCCTTTAATTTCTCCAACCTTCGTCAACTTTCTATACTTGACATGGGGAGAAATAACTTTACTGGCAGTTTGCCAATAAGCATATACTCATGCAAGTCCCTAAGGGCAATTCGACTTTCTCGAAACCAACTAGAGGACGTATCTTACCCGCAATGCTTCAATTGAAATTCTTATCGTTCCTTTCCCTTGGTCACAATAAGCTAACCAATATCAAGGAGGCAATCAACATTCTATTGCATTGCAAGAATCTCAACATACTCTTCTTGGAAGGAAACTTTTTGCATGAGGCCATGCCAGGTGATGACTATGAAGTTGGTTTTCATGGATTCAAAAATCGACGAGCTTTAAATCTTGCTGATTCCCAACTAACTGGTCAATTGCCTATATGGTTATCTAAGCTTAGGAACCTAGAAACCCTAGATCTAAGTTTCAATCGTATAACAGGTTCAATTCCTAGTTGGTTGTCAACTCTTCCAAGACTTTTCCGTTTAGACTTATCTAATAACCTTATTTCAGGTGAATTCCAAAAGGAACTTTGTTCATTTCCAGCCCTAATATCACCAAAGGCTCTAAGAGACGACATTTATTTGTACTTACCAATTTTTCTGGTTAAAAATGATGCCCTTCTCCAGTACAATTCTCTCTCAAACCTGCAATCAAAAATAGACATTTCAAACAACAATCTTAGTGGCAATATCCCTGTTGAGATTGTCGTTTGAAGCAACTTCTTATGCTGGTGTTAGTAATAACAACTTCTCAGGCAACATTCCAAACCAAATATCTGAGCTCACAAACCTAGAAAATACTGAACCTCTCTACAAATCGTTGTCGGGCGAAATATCAGCATCATTAGCTAGTTTGCATTTCTTGTCTTTGTTTAGCGTTGCAAACAATAATCTGCATGACCAATACATTAGCCACTCAACTCCAAAGCTTTGATGCCTCTGCATATGAGGCAATCCTCTTGTGGCCCACCACTTCCAAATGGTGTGCCGATATTGTAATTAGCAGCAACGTTGACAAGACTTCAGGATGATGAAGATTGCTTGAATGCCATGGTTCCGGTTAGTTGTTTTTGGCTTCATCACAGCTTTTGGGAGTCTTGGGTCCTTATTTTTAGCTACAATTGGAGAGTGGCATATTTTCAATTCCTGGACAATGTGAAAAGAGGCTCTATGTCACACTAGAATGTTTGACTGGATTGCACAGAAGGTTATGAGTGTAATATATTCTTTAAAAATATATTTGTGGCTCTGAACTCTAAAGACTATTACCAATTTGGTTTCTCATGTTATTCGTCTATGGTCCTTTAATATTTAACTATTATTGGAGAGTTTCATATTTCCAATTCTTGGACAACGTAAAACATGGTTTAATGTGCTAATAGTTGCTTGTATGGGCCGATCGATTGTATGGAAGCCTGGAAACTAAATTAGAGTTTTTTGCTTTTTGGTTATGATGTGATATAAAAAGAAAATATTTTGTGTGTTGAGTTATTTATTAATTTTCTTTTCTTTTCTTTTTATCTAAAAAGCAAAAACTGTCCTAAAAGTATTGTCAAACGAGTCATTCTGTTCTCGTAACGAATATGCCATGGTTTGTTTGATACTCCTTTCTTACTTCTCTCTAGAACTAAGAAAGGGTTAAGGAAATAACCTCCTATATATATGACGGGAATTTGGCGTGAGAGAGAGAACATATATAGCAGGTCCACAAAATTTGGATCTAAGAGAAACTGGGCTTCATTTCAACTGTTTAAAACCGGTCGCTAATGGACTTGAAATATTCACGTAAATCAAGCTTTGGCCCAAATCCTTTTCCACAGACACACGGCCTAGTGAGTACAGTTAGAAGCCTTCACATCCTTCCCTCTTTGTCTTTTGTTCGGTTATATATCCCACCTCAATTCCTCGAATAAGACCCAAAACCCGATTGTTTATTCTGTTCGATTCTTCAATGTTTATCTTTTCAATCTTAAACCCTAATTTAGGAACCGGGCCCGAACTTCGTATTGAAACACCAAACATGATTGATACTACTACCTCTACACAAGCTGTGTACATGCAATGGCTGCACAAAACATTCTACGAGTTCACAATCTTCTCTCTTTCTCTCTCTCTATTCGTTTTTCTTTCCCTCTTTTTGGGTAGGTAAAACACCGAACTTGGCAACAAAATAAAAGGCAAAAACACACTATATAGTTATAATGTACATTGTACAACAATCAACATCACCTTCTTGAACGTTTCCTTGACCTGCCTGCACCTCACCACCTCTGCCTCACCATTGTCTCTCCCCCTCTTCCCTGTAGCTGCCACGGCCACAGACTCGGTCTCTTTGGTGGCCTCCCAACCCCTCTTTCACCTTTGCATTCTCTTTCCCTCCTCTCCCGCCACTAGAACTCCGTGTAACCCTCTCATCCCTCTTGATCCCTTCCCTCTTCCTTAACCTCCTCTTCTTCTCCTCCTCCCTTCTACCCTCTTTGCTATCATCCTCGGAAGTATCGTCTTCCTCTACCATTTCACTTGGCGAATTTTGCTTCATTCTTTTTAAAAAACTCGCCGCACCTGCCTTCTTCTTTACTGCATTTTCCTTTTTCTCCATCTTAACCTCCAAAGCGTCGTGAGAACTGAGCTCATTCCCACCATATTCATGCTTAATGTCACCATCTTTGTTGCTCGATCTCGAGTTTCTCCGACCCATTCTTTCTTTACTCCTTTTCTTATACCCTTCTCCTCATCTTAACAAAGAAACATCATTGTTCTTTTGGCTGACATTTGGTTTTTGCTCAAGCTCTTTCTCTCTTTATCTACTTTCCTATTAACACCTTCGTAATCAGTGCTTTCATAGAACTTCGTTTCCCACATGCCACCATGGTAGTAGAGGACTTATTGGGTTTCAAAAGTGAGTCGGATTCTTGTTTGGGTTCGGGCTTCACGGTTCTGGTTTGGAATTTCTGGGGAGCTTCTTGTTGAGTTCATTACATACTAGAGCTCGGAGCTCTTTGGCTGCAACGTGCTCAAGGGAACCCTTACGGAAAAAGATGACACCATTGTTGAATAAGAGGAGACATCACGAAAGAACTTGTGGATAAAATCCGTATAGACTCCTCTATCAAGCCTGGATTGAATTGTTTGGAGATCCATGTGTTGTCGAATCAAGCTTTGTACCTTCCTGACTCCTGCAAAACCGTAGGGTTTTAAGATAATTAAGTTCCTATTAAACTGAGAATATGTTTTCTAGCTTTTGTAGTCAAAACAAATGCAAAATACATTAAAAACAACTCAAAACACAATAATTGGCTCTTTTTGATAACTACATTCCCCTTATTTTCACTTCATAAAAAAAAAAAAAAAGCCTTCAAAGATTCTAATTTTTTTTATTTATTCATATCAATAATTCTTTTATTATTATTCAAATAAAAAAACTAAATACAAAACAAAATTTTTTCATACAAATTCTTTATACTTTATATCATATCAACGATTTCTTATTACTATTCAAAAACAAAACTCACCTCAAAAACCTTTACCAAACACACAAATATTTTTTTTAATCAATTTTTATATTTTCTTGTTGTAGGAATATTTTGACTTAAACTTTTTGCAGACTTGGGAGCTAACTTATTATTTCAAATTTTCTTTTCAAGAAAAAAAAAAAAAAAATTGGATGAATTGCCATGACCTTTTTTTTTCCTTTTTATTTTTATTTTTTTTTTACAAGTTCTACATCTATTTGGGTTTCTCAAAATAAGGTGTGTTCCATAGAAAACATTTTTCAAGTGTGAACACTACCAAAAAATAATTCTAAAAACAATTTTCACATTTACCATCATCAACTTTTTCAAACCAAGAACATAAAACACGCTCAAAACACATTAACAAATATTACCCATACACATGGGAGATGGTATTCCTGGTATTTCATGTTCTGCAATTCCTTACCATACATGCAGTATCAGTACTATACCCATGTTATTGTTGGTAGCAAGCCAAAACTACCAAATGATCATTTTGTTAATTTCTTTCTTCTTTTTTTAACTTGTTTTGTAGAGGGGCAGAATGATCATTCTAACTAAACTTGAGGGTCAAATCAGTCCTTTAAGTAGCAGACGCAATAAGGTAGTGTGTTGTAGACCGTGAATTTTTTTTTCGCGTTTGAAAAGTTGTTAGGGTTTTAAAATTCCACAAGGAATAAAAGTATAGAAGAAACGCTGCATCGTTTCACGAAGGGTGGCTAATGGTAAAAATTAATGAATAAAGGTACAAACCGTAGAGCTATTTACATATGCTCACTTGGGTCAAAAGTTAGCGTATGAAAAGGGGGGAGTCCGTGCGAGCCAAAAGCGAAGAGCTTTCCATAGAAAAGTATTCCTCATATAAAATAAGTGCTAATTATGGATTAAAAAAATTTGCAAGTAACCAAGGGTGTGAGAAAAAATTGCAATCACCCCCATTGACGAATCATAAAAGCAGAAAAAAATACGGTTAATATGATCCAAAATATATAAAACCGATATTCCCAAAGATGAATCCCACTCTTTGAGCGACAGCTGAATCCACCAACTAAACTTCTATTCCTTGATGATTCTAAACCTTCCTATCACCCAAGAGAGTGAGCCAAGTGCCAAGGGCCAGACTGCAGCACCACTTGAAGACCAAAAAGTGAAATTGACTGAATAGACGAGTGAGAATTGAGAAGGCACAGTAGAGTAGTAGGTGTGACAATTTATGTTTTCAGGATCGGATTGAGTTGTTTCAAAATAGAAATATAGGATTATATATTAATTCTACTTTGACTCATTTAATTAAACGGGTAAAATTTTTTTACTCTAACTCGCTAATTTTATATTGAGTTTGTTTCGAATTCATTGGTCGTAATAAAGACAACCTTACATTCAAGCAGCCTGAAAACGACAAACCCATTCTTAAGCCTAAGAAAATAGACTACCCCCTCAATCTTTCATAACAAATTATATTAAGTGATTACGGGACCCCTATATTGTCAAATATATGTTTATTGGCTACAACTGCGACCAATATATGTTTATTGGCTACAACTGCGACCATCTTAATACGCAACTGTCATGAATTTATCATTTAGGCCATGAGGGAAACTTGTGCTCATACACACGAAACTGTGTAGAAAAAGCATAATTCATGAGAAAACTTCATTAATAACTTATAATTTTTCATCACTTTTGTAACTAAGTATTTAAACTTTAAAAAGTGTTAATTTAAAGTATTCATTTTTCGATTTTTTTCAATCCTCTATTAAAATTCTGTGTTAAATCCTATCAACATTTTCAAAATACTACTATTTTCCTGAAAAAATTATAAAAAAAAAAAATACAAGAATTTAGATATTGGTCAAAATTTTAAGTACTGAATTGTAAAAGTGATGCAAAATAGAAATTATAAGCAAAGATTTTCATAATTTATCCTTGCAAACGGGCGGAGCTACCCTGGCCTTGGGGGGGCCCCCCAAGGCCAGGGGTCTCCCCAAAAAAAAAAAAAAAATTCCTTAAAAAAAAAAATAATAATTAATTTTACCCCTAAATTTTATTATTTTTATAGTTTTGGCCCCCCAAATTTTTTTTCTTCACTTTGGCCCCCAAATCGTGAATCCTAGCTCCGCCCTGCTTGCAAATGGCGTGGTGATTGTTGAAGATGACAGTCTCACTTGGTGCATGGTTAAGGCGGCAGTCTTTGAATCATAAGCGCTAGACGCTAGGGTGCATGTCTATCCTAAATCTTGGCTACCAGTCTACCTGGCTGGCAAGACATGCCATCCAAAATTATGCCAAAAAAAAAATAATAAAAAAAAAAAGAGAGAGGAGAAAAGAAAACAACGAACAAAACAGCGAATCGGGAGGGGAACGAGTTTAAACCATTAAAACCAATTACAGAACTTATTTGAAAAAATGAAAAATAACAAAAACCTCATATAAAAAAGAAAGAGAAAAGAAAAAGGCAGAAGCGCGTTTACTTAAAATTTAAAAAAAAAAATTAAAAAAACGCCTTGAAGCTCTTATTTATTTGAATACCTAAAAAGAGTAAACCCATACGTCCACGCCACCGGGAAATGTCACGACACGTTATGAGAACGTATGAAAAATTATACTAAACCCAAAAAGATGAGCCTGTTATTAAAAATGTTTAAATTGCAATTCACGTTTACTTTTTTATTGTTTGAATTTTTTATTTTTTATTTTTTAGAAAAGAGTTATTTGGTTATTTATGAGCATTTAACACCAAAATATGGGACGTAAATTACATCAAAATAATAATTTGAATGAGCTAAATATCCAAAATTAAAATTTAAAGAAGCTTTTGTAAAAGATTAATGTTATATATACTCTCATTTTACTATACCCAACGTCTCGAACAAAAAAATGAAAATTGTGCCCCCTCTCCTGGTCGGTATCACTTCCAACCACCCAATCTAATAATACACCATCAAATTAGATTTCGAAGGCGGTTGCAACCCCCCAAGGCTCTAAAGGTAATTGCACCTCTTTAAAATTCAGTTGGGATGATCGACCACTCCAAAGAAGTTGGGCTTACGTGATAATGCTCCGTGTAACTTTTGTAGGAATTGATGTGACAATTCCATGTACACGTACTGGAGTAAAGTATTATGAGTAAAATGGGAGCACAGCTAGCATATTCCTTTATAAAAATGGTATCAACTTTGAGGATTAAATGTAATTTCCTTATGATTAGGCCAAAAAAAACAGTAGTTTCCTTGTAAAACTACAAGCCAAGTCGGGGGGCTCGAGTTATCGAGGTTCAGTATGGTCAACAAGCCTAAGCAACTACCGAGTTTAATTATGCACTAAACGACGTAGTTTCAAATTCTTAACTGGGCCCGCCTGTCCCATAACATGTACCCCACACATTCATCAACATCATTGCAACCATTTGTCTCGTAGCTCATGCTCATGTGCTCCATCACAGTACGCCACCGTATGGTCCAGTCCTAATTACCGAAACGCCCCCGACTAAATCTAAAATGAAACTGATATCCAGCTTGTCGCCATATGGTGTTCTGTGATTGGTTCACAGAGATGTAGCTGAGACGCATCAGGTCGTTGAAATTATGATTCTCCCTTCGTTTTTAAAATTTTTACACAACACTTTTTTCCGTTATTGGTTGTTTTTTTTATTTTTTCTTTTTTCTTTTTCTTTTAGTTTTTTTTATCAAAGAAATATTTGGTAAGGCGGAGGATACCTGGCTCCGAAGCCGCCGCTCGAAGGCCGAGCCGAGCCGATGCGACCGGATGATCCCGAGGAGCTTCACCACGGCTCAGATTTGACGGCCGAGACTCGTTTCGTGGCGGAGATACCTCGTCACCTCGGGCTCCTCGCCGCTGCTACTCCCTCCACCACCACACCCTGCGACGTTCGTTTTTTCTTCCTCGACGGGCTGGCCGAGCTCTGCACGTCGCTGCTTTGCTTCGACGTTGCTTCCTTTTCCCGCTCGACTCACCCACGATTCCATCTCGCCGAGTCGACCCGACCCACTCGCCTTACCACCTATATCCTCCTCTTTACCATTATCAAACGAAGAGCCGTTGCCCGGTGCGGGCCCTGCCCGGCCGGATCCGGTTATTTCCCACCGGTTCGGGTCTCACTTGCTCTGCAACGACGCCGTTTCCCGGGGGCCTTGACCGTCGCCTCTTTGACTCGTGGAATTGGACTCGTTGAAAGAGCGATTGTCTTTATCGTCGGAGAGAGATTTCCCAGCGAGATTATCCGGCGCCGGCGACGTTTCTCGGCCGTCACCTAAGAGATCCTTCTTCAGATCCACCGCTTCCGCTCCTCCTTCAAGCTCCGCTCTTCTCCTCCTCCAACCTCTTCACTTCAACTCCAACGACCTGTGAAAACGAAAAAAAAACTCTCAGATCTCAAACCACGAAGAGAACCCGATTTTCCCGCTCAGATCTCAAACCACGTAAATTCGAACGCCAATATTTACACGATCGACACGTCGCGGCGCTGGACCTCGCGCCGGAGCTCCTCGACCCGAATCCGACGGAGCTCGTCGACCATGGGAAGCAGGCTGGCCGATTCGTCGTCTTTTCGGGCATGAAGCGCTTCTTCAAGTCATCAAACTTGTCCTACAGTATGGGGCGTGAGAGTGGAAGGCAAGGTGGAACTCCGGCTCTGAAGCTCCATGGCTATGGAATCCCAGCTCTTGGTGCCGTGGCGGATCACGGCGCACGCTAGCAGGAGCTCCTCTAACGTGCCCCAGGGTTGCGCGCTCGCTCCGTGTTCCCTATCCATGGTCCTCTCATTTCATATACCATTTAGGGTTTTTGCGTCTCGATATGGGTTTCGTTCGGTGCCTCTCTTTATGTCCTGTTAGTTTTATTATGTGTTTATGCTCGTGGCGCTTTTGATTTATATATTAATAGATAGATAGGTACATATATGTATGTGTTTATATATGTGTGGTTTGCTTTCAGATTTTGCTTTCTTCGCGGTTCGGGGGGATTTTTGGTTTTGCACACAAAGCATTTGGGCTCGATCTCCAGCTCGCCCCACCTTGGCGCAAAGAGGGGGTTTTTCCTCGTCGTTGCTTGCGAAAGTTCAAAATTGCCCATTTCTTTATTTTTATTATTATTATTATATCCCTATTCCCTATCACTACGAGCTTGAAGGCTGAAGCTTCACAGTCACAAAGACCTCTGACTGTTCTTCTTCCGGATATCATGGGCCGACGTGGGACCTGACACAAGCTTGGTTTTGGTTGAACCAAGGCCTAGGGTGAGGATCAACAGATCCTGAGCCCATTCAATTTTCTGCCCAGATGGTTGGACCTTCTGTTCTAACAACTAGGCAGGCTCCCAAAATTTTTTAATTGTTAGAGCAGGTAAAGCAACAAAATTGCTTGAAATCTCTACTTTAAGATCAGTCACGGCTGTCACAGACATTTCAGATGCGTAATCTTTAATATACAAATCTTATTTGAATAATTTATGTGAAATTTCATTGGTATTACAAATAATGATATAAGTTTCTTCTTATTATGTGAAATTTAAAATTTATGCGAGAATTACGTGTTTTAAGAATAAACATTTTAATTCAATTTGAAAATATATATATATATATATATATATATATATATGATAAACTAATCTTCATTCACTTGGCAATTCTCTCCTCTAAGAAATTGCATGCTCTGAATTTTGATGGGAAAATGAGAACATTGTGTTTGATATGTATAGAAGTAGTACTCTTAGCCGTTGGATGGTTTGACAATCCAATGATAGTCTTGTATATGTACGGTTTGATGTTGAGGTGCTTCGGTATTAATATATAGACAATGAGAATATGGAAGTTCATATCCTATCGATTAGATATGGTAAACTCGTCCAATTATCACATTTTGTTTGCTAGCAGCTATTTTTGGTATTTTATTCGATTCTGTAAGTGGGAAAAGTAGAACAATGATTCAATTAATGACGTGTCTTTTTATACTTTTTTTCAAAACAAAAAATAAAAACATCGTGATTCTCTACGAATATTTTGGATTAAAGATTTACCTTTTTGCGTTCTGATATTTATTTCGCATACATTTTTGTAAAGTTGGTATGTTTTATCATTTTTAATTAAAAAATAATAATTCCAACTAAATGAAAATGGACGCCATAATGCACATAAACATTTTATCTGGATTAAGTGATTATAACATTTAAAACCAGTAATGAGTTGGGAGTTTAAGAGAGAGAGAGGGTCCCTTTTTTGAGAGAGAGAGAGAGAGAGTCGTCGTTTTGGCTTTGTTTTGGGGCTTTTTGTTTGGTGTTGGATAGTCTCCCAATTTCTAGGGTTGTGGAAGTTTTGTCCCTTCGGTGTGGATCCGGTGGAGTTTGTTGTATATTTCTAGTTTTTAGTTTGTGGTGGCAGGTGAGTCTTTTGGTGAAGGTGTCGGAGGGGCGTGGTCGTCCATGGCGTATTGACGACAGAGTTAGTGGTCGAATTTTCTCATTGTTAGATTTTTGAAGGCTAGATCTATGAGTTTCCATCGTCTTTTGTTGGACACACGCCCTCTAGCCTTATTCGTCGTTTGTCTCAGGTACTTCTGCCGCTTTTCACGGCAGTACGGTCTCTTGGTGGTCGGCACGTGGTCATCACTCGCCTGAGTTTTTTTTTTTTTTGTATTGGATTGCGTGTGATGGCTATAAACCAATTGTTTTTGTCGTATTTGGTGGTGCTGGTGTTGATTGGAGGCTTTACAGTGTTTGGGTGCTGAAGGGCCTTTTCTGACGGTGGCTCTCCCGAAAGGCAGATTCTCCTTTGAGCTTTTCCTTTGTTGTTTTGGTTGAGTTTTTCTCTGACAGTTTGTTTTGTGCGTGTATTAATCTAGTCATTGACTTTTGCCCATAATGTGTGACCGATTCCCTGTTCAAGTAAAGGTGTATGTCAACGCAGAAAACACCATTCTGTTAGCTAAATTTTTCTTAATAGCAACTGTCTGCACTTGTACGAGTCTTAGACCCAAGTTGAATATACACTTTTAGGGTCGATTGATGTCGTAATGTTGTTTTATTGTATCAATGGAAGTTGAACTTTCCTTTAAAAAAAAAAAAAGTGATCATAACATTTAATAGGAAAAAAAAAAACAATTTTATTTTCTATCAGCTACTGTTGGTGTTGATTCAATTATTTAAGTGGGCAAAAAGTAGAACAATCATTCAATTTAATAACGTGTCTTTTTAGGCTTATATATATACGCTCTTATATATATATATTGGGATCAATTCTCCCATGCCTTTCTCGGTTAGACCAACCCAACTATCTCCGTTCGGGTTCGAGCAAGAACAAGTCTCTCTATTGGTTGGAGAGCAGCGCCATTAGGATATCTTGTAGAATGCGCGAAATTGTACTTTCCTTTTTGTTTTTGAATTTCGATAATCTGTTTTGTTTCGTCGAAACCGTCTTTTTTATTATTTATTAGTCATCGTCATCCTTGTATCCTTCCAAATGTAACGTGACTTTAAAATTATAATTAAATCAAAATTTAATAATAATAATCTCAAATTCAATAATATTTTTAAAAGCTACGTGACATTTGAATGACACAAAGATGACTCTTCTTATATAATTACTCAATTAGAAAATGCCGTGGATGGAAGCAAAAAGGTGAAGAGAGAGTCGGTGGTAATTTTTTATTTTTTTTTATTTTCTCTCAATTTTTAACTCTAAAAACTTTCAAGTTTGTTCTATTATGCCAAAAAAAAAAAAAATACTCTTATAGATTGGCAGGATTCTACATTTTTTAAGGTAATGATATAAACAGAAAAAATTGAGATGAAATTTATTTTATAAATTTAATAGTAAATATTGTTACATATGTTCCGTTTGTTTCGGCGTAAAATAATTTCTGGAAAATGATTTCGATATTTTCCAGTGTTTGGTAAGAGCGAAAATAATGGTCAATCAAAAAATGATTTCCGTTTGACAAAAAATGCTTAATAAATTTCGAAAAATGATTTAAGCTTTTTTCCGTAGATAGTAAACGCAGTCGACTCTCTTTTAAATAACGTAGTCGATCTTTACGTTCAAGCAATTGACTATCATCGGATTCCGACAAGCCAGATTTCGAAACCGGTCGGTGCCGGGATCCGGCGACGTCCGACAATCATTGTCGAATTCCGACCATGTCGGGCCAAATTCCGGCCAAACTGGCCGGAATTTTGCTGGATCTCCGGCTATCTGGCCAGAACGACCGGATCCCCAGCATTCTGGTCGGAATCCTGGACAGATCCGGTCGTTTTGGCTGGAATCTGGCCAGGATGGCTGGCTTCCGGTCAACTGGCCGGGATCTGGCCATTTTGTGCCGAATTCCGACAAAAATTGCCGGAATTCGGCACAAATGGCCAGATCCCGACCACTTTTGCCGGAATTTGTATGGGTCAAATATAAAAAATATTTTTATATTATTTTATATTAACATTTTTTATTTTGTGAATAAAATTTTATTTTTTTAAATTAATATGATTAAGTTAAAATATAAAAAACATTTGTAATTTTCCGTACGCGCCAAACACCAAAAAATGATTTCGACGGAAAATTTTTTTCTAAAAAAGACTTATGCTCCGTTTGTTTCGACGTAAAATGGTTTCCGTCGTAAAATGGTTTCAGGGAAGCCATTTTTCAGGAAACCATTTTCCGTCGAAAGCATTTTTCGGTGTTTGGCGCGTACAGAAAATCGCAAATATTTTTATTCAATCATATTAAGTTATAAAAATCAATTTTTATTCACAACATAAAAATATTAATGTAAAATAATATAAAAATTATCGATGACGAGATTCCGTCACTGACCGACTAGATTCTGACTATTTTCACCTGATTCCGGCTAATATAACTAGAATTCGAGATAAAGGCCGGAATCCGGACAGTTTCGTCGAAATCTGGGATAGCCGGATTCCGGCCATCTGGCCAGAGAGGCCGGATCTAGCCAGATCCGTCCGGCCAGCTGGCCAGAGCCGGCCGGGAACCGGCCTCCCTGGCCTGGGCCGGCCGGGATCCAACCTCCCTGGCCAGGGCCGGGCGGAATCCGGCTCTCTGGCCAGATCCGGCCAGATGGCCGGAATCCGGCCTTTCTGGCCAGATCCGGTCAGATGGCCGAAATCCGGCCAGTCTGGCCAGATGACCGGATTCCGGTCAGATTGGTCGCCGGAATCTGGCTGACCGGATTCCGGTGAAGGTGGCCGGATTCCGTCGCCAGATTCTAGCGACATTAACGGATGTTGGATTCCGGTACCGGCAATATTTCGATGGTGGTCGGCTGCTTGAACGTGAAGGTCAACTGTGCCGTTTAAAATAGATCGACTGCGTCTGGCGTCTTCGGAAAATGATTTACGCTTTTAAAAAGCGTAAATCATTTTCCAAAATTTACTAAGCATTTTTGGTCAAACAGAAATCATTTTCCGGTTGACTATTATTTTCGAACCTACCAAACACCGAAAAATGCCGAAATTATTTTCCAGAAATCATTTTACGCCGAAACAAACGGAGCATTATTTAAAAATATTTTACGATGAAAACTATTTTACACCGAAACAAACATAACATTAATTTAAGATTTTTAGCGTAAAATGAATCCCCGTATTTCAATTGCAATAAGGTGGATCGTCCAAACAATTAGAACCAACCATTTCACCTAAAAAATAATATATAAAAAAGCCCATTTCACTTCAATTAATGAGTGTTGGGCCACATGTCACCCCAAGTCCGTAGGCCCAGCCCATCCCCAATCAACAATCTTTTCACAGCCCAAATTTGAAAACATTGTGAATTTCAGAGGAGCGCGAAAACTGACCTCCCGGTAATTCAATTCCCACTGGTCCCTCTTAAAATCCAACTCTATAAATCCATACCCTTTCCACGGAATAAAAAAAAAAAATCACTTCCTTCCTTGAAACGCTTTTCACTTTTTCCTCAGATTCTCAAATTAGGCTCGGACGATGACGAGGAGGACTCGAAGCAGAGCCGTTGAAGCGGAAGAAGCACTCAAGGACGTGAAGCGCGAGCGAGTCGACTCGGAGGCGGCGGGTCGCGATGAGTCACCGACACCGGCGAGCCAGTTGGACCGGAGGGTGCTCCGGTCTAAGTACCTGGCCGTCATGAATCTGATTAATGGTTTTGATTTTTTCATAAACAAATAAATATTTCTATTAATTGATTTTTTTTTTATATTTTTTCTATCATATGATTTTTTTTTTTTTATATTTTTTTTAAAAAAGTTTGTGGGTTTTTGCAGAGGAAAGAGAGGATTTAACGAGGGCAGACTCGGATAAGTTCAGTGCTATAATTGGCGAAGTGGAGAGGTTGCATGAATTAGGTATTCAAATTATGAAAAGTTGATTTTTCTTTTGACTAATATATGTTTGGTTGCTGAGAAAATGAAATTGCGTGCTCTTGAAATTGGAAGTCAGCTAACAATAGTTGGACTTGTTTATCATATAAGGTGTCACATGTTGAAAAGTTGATTTTGAAAAATTCAAAAGAAAAAAGTTGAAATATTAATTAATTAAAAGCTCAAGAACATGCTTTAAGACACGTATGATAAATGATGTGGTGATCAAAATTAAAATTATGTACTTAAAAATAATGAAACTTCAGAATAAAATTACCTATTTGGATGACTTTCAGTTCAGAAGCCGAGGGAGCAATTGGCTGATGCAGAGGCACTATTGGGCATTGCTAATTCTTTGGCGACGTCTGTAAAATCGCATTCCAGTGAGGGTGTTACACCTGCAGATTTTGTTAACTGTTTACTCAATGAATTTGGGCAATCCAATGGGGGAGTTGCCCCACAAGAGAATGCTCAGATTATGGTTCGTTGGAAAGATATTGGGCTTGCTGTTGCACCCATTTTTCGTAAGGTTCATGGGTGTTGCACCATGTGAGTTCTATGTATGCCCTTTTTTTTTTTATTGGATGAATAGTCATGTGCATTTGTCCTTTGTATGAATATGGGCTAGCATAATTGTTTCATTTTATTGTTGTATATGTTAATTTCTAAAGGGTTGGACCTATGAATACTGAGTTGAAGCACCGGAAGACTGTGGTTCACAGAAAACGTGCAAAGCAAAATGAAACTGCTCGTCCCGAAGAGGTGAGATTGCCTTCTGCCCCAGCTTTATTGTTTATGTTATCGTGATTTAGTGTGCTATGTGCTTTGCGTGTGAGATTTGTCCCTAATGGAAGGATAGAAGATATGGGTAATTAGTATTGTAGATGAGAAGTTGGAGACTGGGAGATCAAATGCTGCTTTCTGTTAACAAATTAACAGTTTATGTCGATTGTGGCTTTAAAGTTCTTATGCTTGAGTACTTGTTAAAAGGTGCTTTTCTTTATTTGGTTTTGTTATTCCCTATATCTTGGAGGTATGCATTTGTTTTTTATCTGTCTGTTTCTTAGCTTGTCTGTTATTGCAAATTGTTCTCATGAGATCTAAAGCTAGTCACTCTCTTGTAAACTACTTGTCTGATGCTAAATGTTTACAGTTCTCATATGTAATTTCTCTGTAAGTTTGTTACTGCTGTCCAATGCGTCTCTATTGTGTATGTGGCCTGATCTTTCATGATAATGCCAAAGTTTGCGATCCAGGAGTGAGTTTGATGTAAAGTTTTTTGATATTGAAATTGATTCTTCACCTTGTTCTAGCAACAATTAGCATTCAACCAGATTTGTTATTCATGTGTGACAGCTTGATAGTACTGGGGAAGAAGAAAAAACAGATACTGACAAGAATATGTCAACCATGTTTGAGATCTTGAGGAGGAAGAAGCGTGTTAAACTTGAGGGTTTGATATTGAATAGGGAGTCCTTTGCACAGAGCGTGGAGAATTTATTTGCTCTGTCATTCCTAGTTAAAGATGGGAGAGCTGAAATAAGCGTGCATGAAAATGGTTCTCATCTTGTTTGTAAGTTCATATGCTCAAAATGAATTTGGAGTTTTTGTTTCCTCTAAAAGTGTGTTTTCTGCCATCTGTTCTTTTGGCTTATTTGTAGTTGGTTGTGTTCTTTTTCAGCACCAAGGAATGCTCCTGCTGCCAACTCTGTTATGTCAGGCGAGGTTGCTTACGGTCATTTTGTGTTCAGATTTGATTTCAACGATTGGAAGGTATAAAATGAAAGAAAAGATAATCCCATAGAAAAATAAAGGCAATAGTGGAAATAATAAAATGGTAATAAAATCTGATTGATTTGGTTACTATCAAACCTAATTACAATCAACCTTATTAAAAGGAAGTAACACACAAAATCAACATAATATATTTCCTTTCAATATAGGAAATATATTCTCTAACATAAAAGAGTTTTCCGCATTAAAGATAGATGACTTATGTTGTAGCCTTGGACTCCCAATAAATCACTCTCTTGATTGTTTGATTAGCTTTGTATGATATTTTGTCTTGGCGATTTCTTTTTTCTGATGCATGTCTTACAGTTAATGATGGATGCTGTGCCACTTGGAGGGGAACTGATGCCGCATAGGAATATCTCAAACCTGTCGGCTGCTTCTCAGGCAGACCAAGCAGTCAACAATTCTCAAGCAGCATTACCCACAACCCCAATTAGGAAACTGTCTAGGAACCGTGGCCTCGTTGTGCAGGAAGATTACGTTGTAGAAGAATCTCCTGACAATGACGATGGTGTTTCTAAGAGAGAAAATGCAATCCGTAGGGGTAAGCGTAAGCTTAATTGAAGGCTAGACTTGGTAAAATATGTCATGGATCTAACCCAACAAGATGGGGTTAGCATGCTAATTATGCAGGGTTCCTTATTCTCTCTGTCCAGTTGCCTGCTGCATGTTTATCCTACGATGTATATAGGTAGCCTTTTTTTGTGATAAGTAGATGTAGGTAGCTTTTAGTTGTTACATTCTATGTATTTCTCTAGGTTTCAACATTTTGACACGACTCTTCCCTTTGGGTTGGTTTGACTTTTGCCACTACTTTTGGGTCAACTCAATGTAAGAATGCTTTTTTTTTTAAAGAGTTGTACTGGACTCTTTGAAATGGGATGTGTTTGTTGCACAATTTACTTACACAACTCAAGACACATTAGCAGGATCAATGCATTGTGCAAGAATCATTTTTCATTTGAAATTAGGGCAACTGGAAGAAGCTGTAGGGCTTACCTACCCAGACAACTTAAAATGCAAGATCTACATGCTTGGGATAGGTAGGCCTCACAACCTCCTCTTCACGTTGGACAACTTAATAGTATAGAATTGCAATTCAATTGAAACTTGGATTTGTACTAATTAAAGTAATTGTTGGTGCTTAAAGTCAAGTTGATTTGGGTATACCTATATATGCGCAGAGCAATTTGGTCCCCAGTCCAATTAACAAATATTAGTGTCTTAACTTTAATATGAATGCAATTTTTAAGAATTTTTTTTACTTTTTTTTTTTTAATTATTATTAATAAGTACTCAAAAATCATTAAAAGTGTAAGACGCTTTTAGTTATATAAAAAGTATACAAGAGAGAATTCTTAGTTAGAAGAAGAAGAAAAATAAAGAAATCATGATAACAAATCATAAAGGATGAAGAAAAGCAATAGTTCAAAGATACAAAGGAAGATATGGTTTCGTACTCATAGGCTCTTGTCATGTTCTGGCAATTGATCTTTTGCTTCGATGAAGACATTACAATGCGACTTATCACATCATGCATTTAATTTTTGCCTCAACTAAGAGCATTACATATCATAAGCCACGCCTTTTTTTTTTTTTTCTCTAATTAAATAAGAAAAATGGTTATAAGGGAGAATTCTTTACACTTTTGATCCAAAAGAAGTGAACGATTTTATAAATGAAATAGGGGTGAGTTTCCCAACAACAAATCCAAACCAAACTAAATCAGTGTTGAAATAAAAACAAATGATAGGAATTGAGTCAAACAAGTGATCTAGTCATCTCAAAGGGCTGCACAAAGTAGTTAAAAATGTTAAAGGGATACAGAGTAAGGCAAGCCCATCTGTACCCTCACTTTGTACCCCCACTTTAGAACAACAACCACTTGAAGATAGCTGAAGCGGTAAAAGCACTGAAATAATCTAAATCTGGGATTGCAAAAAAAAGAGGTACCAACACAAATCCAGATACAAAAGTCTCTCCTAAAGGGAGACTAAAACCTAAGCAACAAAATAAAACAGAAATAAATAAACAACAAAAAAACCCAAAAATTAGCAAATCGGAGAAGCGAACGACATCATGGCTTTCAATGCCGGTGCGTGGAGAATGTCCACCCAGCGCGTGAGCACCATGCGCGGGCGTGTGGGAGGCAGAATGCGGCGCGGCCGGTGCCAATTTCAGAATGTACAGTTCAAGAAAATGGCAATTTCAAAACAACGTTAATGAAAACAAGGTTCTTAATAAGATTAGTAAAAAAGTGATATTTTTGTGATTTTAAAAACGCAGTCTTTAAAACCATTCCTTTCGAAAATATATTTAGCCATTTTTTTCAAACGCAATTACAAAGTGAATACATTTAGCGATTTTGTTTAAAAACAGTATGCCAAACGCACTCCAAATGTTAGGCTTCAGTGAAAACAACTTTTCATGTTTCTGGTTTCATGCACAATGAGACAAATTTGCAGAAACAGCTATGAGCACAGATATTTCAAATTAAAATCATTTGGATTCAGAATTATCAGTAAATATTGCAGTCTCTAAGAAAGGCAAAGAAAAATTCTCACAACAAAACGGGCCGCTGGCCAAGCCATCCTAGGTTGAATCCAAAGAGGGGGAAAAAAAAAAAGAGCAGAAAACTAGCTGCATGACCGCCAAGTTAAGAGTCCGGCTAACAGTTGACCAGTTTCTGGTTAACCCTAGTGCTCGGCTTTTGGAATGTCCAGATCCTTGAATATTGGACTGTCAACTCCTACACCCATTGCGTTCAGACCATTGTCAACATATATAACAGCACCGGTGATAGCAGAAGCCAAAGGCGATGATAGAAAGGCGGCCGTGTTCCCAACTTCCTCTGTTTCATCAGCATGTGAACTTAGCGATATGTAATAAAATGGTGGAAAGCGGAAAAAAGCGCGTATAATTGAAGGACGACTAAAGAACTTTGGAAAGTCACCTGCAGATAGTTCTTTTTGCAGAGGTGCATTGGCTAATGAATAGTCAATCATCATGTCAATAAATCCAATTGCTTTTGCAGCACGGCTCCTCAGTGGACCTGAGGATCAAAACCAGAAGAGACTTGATTATCATGAGCTAATCAAGGTAATGGTGATACCAACAAATAACTCACCTCTTCAAGAAGTCTACATACCAAACCAGATCCAAAGAGGTCAAACAGAAGTAACCCCTAAAATGGGGACATTTATAAACTTCTACAATTATTAAGGCATTAATACTGCAAATTAGTTGGATTAAGACTTATTTGGGTGGGAATTACTCAGACATTATTAATTAAACAGAATACATAAGCAAAATTTCCAACCATCAGTAATGGTAGAATTGAAGCTAACTCATGAAAGTTAAGAGGGAGCTTATGACAACGATCCAAAGAAGACAATGACCCAGTTAAACCACCTCTGACTAGGGCAACTACGCACCCTGTTTATGGTGGAGCAAGATGGGTAACTGGGTTAAGGGAATGGGCAAGTGGTCTTTAGAATTACCAACCAATCCACAGAGAAAATATACATCAAGGATTCTAAAGTTGTAGTACATCCTTGTACAGAAAAGAAACCTTCCATTTAGATTATATCATTTATAAGAGATCTTTGAAAACCCAACAAAACCATATCTTCCAAAAGTAGCATACATAATAATCTTGCAAATCAAAACATGAAAATTTTTAATAAACAAGCTGAACATGGCCCAAAATTTACATCTTTTATATGATTTTCTTGACAGATATTTGAAAAACATGTTGTGCATTGGCAACATTCCCTATGGTTTAATGATAAAAGACAACGCCGAGGGACTATAAGAGTTGCATAGAATCTGAGAGAGGAAGCAATTAAATTTAACTCAAAGAAAGAAAGGACCAAGGTACCAGCAGATATGGCGTTGACTCTGATTTTGTGTTTTCTACCCGCTTCAAAAGCAAGCACCTGAATGAATCACCATATTCACATACAAAAAACATATCAAAACTAGCTAAAAAATGTGGTAAGTTATAATTAGAAATGCACAGGTAGAAAAGAAATGCAAACTTACTCGTGTGTCACTCTCCAGAGCAGCTTTTGCAGAACTCATACCTCCACCATATCTGTGTATAGAAATATCAGAATTCCAACACCCTATGAGAAGTGACAACTCTGTAAATAAGAAAAGAGAAGCAAACAATGCATGGCATACATACCCAGGAATGATCCTCTCGGATGCAATATATGTAAGAGAAATTGAAGAACCACCTGTAACAGCAACAACCGTATATGAATTGCGAATATGGGCCTCAACACAGTAAATCTAGCACAATTTAGAGTAAAGAGCAAGAAAAAGAAGAAAAGAAAGCACTATTGGATAATTGAATATAGAAGTGTGCCTGGATTCATTAATGGGATGAAGTGCTTGAGTAAAGAAACATAGGAGTAACTTGATGCTGATATAGCTGCAAGATATCCTCTCCGGGATGTCTCCAACAGAGGTTTAGTGACCTATTAAAGAGGTCAATAGTAATTTAACACCAAGAAAAATTCACATAGATATTCCACGATTAAAACAACTTTACCTCTGGTCCATTTGCAAGTGAGTGAACAAGGATGTCAATGCTGCCAAAATCCTTCTTCACAGATTCAGCGGCTTCCTGCAAGACAATTTAGAAGCAAATAGAAAATTAGAAAGCACATCTAGTTTAATAATTTTGGTGGTCTGCATGTGCCAGTAAAAAGATCAATGTTTTAGTGAAATCTCAAACCCAGTAATAAGAGGAAGGCTTCTAGCAACTGAATATTAACAATGGTTTTAAAACGAATCAAATTTACATATCAGACTTAATCTTCCAGCCAGCGCATAACTTTACAATAACAACATTTTCTATAATTCCGCGGCTTGGCAACGCAAAAGGCACAACTAGGAAAAACCTTTGAACAAATGAACTGATGCAGACCCAATAGTGTCACAGCTGACAATTAGTGACAGATGAAGTTAACTGATTCTATAGAAAGAAAACACCAGTTAATATAAGACTGAAAGACACCAGATTACAGCTAAGTGTTTAGTCTTTGGATTGGATATACGTCGCATACAATAGGTAAGGAATGTCAGTTGCCACCTCTTATTAAGCTTTTCTCAATTCGAGAAGACGGTATACTAACAAATTATGAAAGCAGAAAACCACCTCCTCATAGATGTCAGCTTACATTAGCTATTTGACAGAATTTCATAGCAAGCACTATCCGTTAACCATCATTAAGTAAAACAGCAGCTTGTAGCTTGTTTTCCTATTGCTTGAAGTTCTAGAACAAAATTCAAAATTCATCTCAATCTAGAGCAAGCCTATCCAAAAATCTAATTGCCTACATTAATCAAATTACATGCATTTTAAGAATACAGGGAAAAGAAGATGAGGAAAGATAAAAGACAACCAGAAGGTCATACTCATTGTTTCTTGGATTTCAGTTTGAACATGTCATGGGCCCTACATCTAGGTTAATATATTCAAGTACAATCTCAAGGCAAAGCGCCACTTCTTATGTGGATTTTGACATTAACGTTTCATTCAATACAGACTCTTAAAATTCCTAAAAAAAAAAAATAGAAAAAAATAATTTAAAAAAAACAGAAATAACGAAAGTGGAAAAATAGGAATTTGTACCTGAACGGTCCAATTACTAGATCCTGCATAACGTTTGTTTGTTTTTACCTGCAAGAAGTAACATCATAAAATGTTAGCAAGGATATATTTGAGATTTAACCCATTTCAGATTTTCGTTTAGTAAACTAGATATATATATATATATATATATATATCTCCATTACATCTTCAGGTACATCCTCAGGGTTGTCAAAGACTGCATCTAAAGGATATACTTTAGTGATCTCCATCAGAGAGCCGTCTGGTAACCTGAAAGTCAAATTTCTTGTTAGTAGAGGGCATTTACAAGTATTGACCAGTTTCCAAAATCAAAAACTTACACGCGTGATTCGTCAAACTTTCCACGTCGCAGGCTGGATTCAAAAATGTTCAAAGCCTAGAAGAGAAGCTTCCTAGTCAGTAATTATATCATTTTACAAGCCTGGCATTTATTATTATTATTGTTATTATTTTTATTTTTTTAAGAAAAAAATGCAAATACACAGTTCTAAAGATTAGGCTGATTTACTTACAGGCACCCACGTGCCCACGAGAATTTCAGCACCTGCAGCAGCAAGGGATTTCGCTATTGCCCAACCATATCCATGGTCATCAGCTACACCAGCAATAAACGCCCTCTTACCTACACAGAATACTCCAAGTGTTAGTGCCTTTTTCTTTTCCCTTTTTTTCTTTCTTCCTTCCTTTGTAAATATGCATGGCTTTTTCCCCGTGGTAAGTATCAACTTGGTGGATGGACAAAAGGCTGGCCATTAATCAACTTGGCAGATGGACAAAGGCCAGACCATTTATATATGTAAAAATTATAAGTTACTAGACTAAAAGCTAACAATTCAAGGAGAATTCTTGCAGAAGTTGAAAGACAGCACCACCACAAAGTTAGCAACTAAAAATGGGTTGGTAAAATGCCAACATCAAAATAATGTATAGGCTACAGCTACAACTTACAAGGCTGCCTTTCATAAGCATAAACAGAAGAAAATAGAATCGACGTTTAGAAAGGAAGATGTTATAGAGGTTGCTCTTTTAAATGCAATGGTTTCTACCAACAATTTTGAACCACCATAGGAGAACAAATCGATAGATCAAAGGACATTAGAAGACAAATCATTACCATTACAAGCTATCCATAACAGGAATACAGAAGGAAAGTGAAAACACCGTAAACACAAGACCTTTGAAACTCATGAAAGGGGTTACATAAATACCAAAAAAAAAAAGGACAAAAAAGTGAGGGGAAGGAAACAGAAAAGAGAAAACTGACCTCTCAAATCAATTGGCAACCCTGAGACAGGCTTGTTTTCACTAGCATTAGACATTGCTTTTGTAGCAACCTTACTGAACTTAATAGAAGATGATGTAAAGCTCCGCTGGAAAGGTTGTACAGATGATATATGACATCCACTTGTAAGCTTATTCCACGTGGCTACCTTGGAATTACCACCAAGAATTGTAGCACCTGCCTTGAAAAGTCTGCGAGAAGAAGAAAGGCATGGTCTTGCCGCTGCAATTTGCAGGCTGGAAGAGGCTGTCGTTGCCATCTCCAAGAAATGAAATCTCACAGGGGAGAACAGAGATCTATATGAATTAAGGCATTAGTATTAATACACAGAAAAATGTATACTAGATCTACCCAAGGAAAATGCCAATGAGCAGTTAGCTAAAATGGGTGAGGTCAAACGAAAACTCTTTTAGTTACAAACAAATCTTACAAAATTTTCATACTAAATTATATGAGGTTATATTATCTTACCACATGTATAATAGTTGCCCCCTCCCCTTCTCCCAACCCCCCCCCCCCAAAAAAAAAAAAAAGCATATGTAAGAACTGAATATAAGATATATTGTATGAATAGTATTACTCTTGAATAAAATTTTAGTCTTCCAAAATAATTTCCTCAAATATGTGAAGATATCCCTTGAATGACAACTTCTGCTGGAGTTTGAAACAAACATATAAATCTAGACACAGCTAGTTCAACTCAACAATCCAGAATTACAAAGGAGGATAGCAGCAATCCTTGGATTTTAATGTTTAAAGCATATTCACATTACATGCTAAAAATTAAACAATCCATTGTACTGATTGAAGACATTAGCAAGAGCAAACAAATTACCAAACAGTATCAAACAATTTCGTTCTTTAAGTAATTATATTGCGTTTATTCATTACGATTTTTTTTATTTTTTATTTTTTTTAAAAAAATAGTATTATATTCAAAATCAATAATGACTGCCGGTCTAAATTTCATTCTTTTTATTTTTCTTCAAATTATTCACGCTATCATTCCCAAAATCCTGATTTGTTAAACCATGCTCAGGAGAGCAAGTAACCCCTAAGTCTGGCACACTGCAGTGGAAAATCGAAGAGAAACCCGGAAAATAAAAACCCATAAATCAGCCCCAAAAAAAATCTCAACCCAGAGACACACTTAGGTACACAGAAGTGGAAAATCTAAAAGAAACTCAGAATATAAAAAACCCATAAATCAGCAAAAAAAAAAAAACTAAGCTGAACCCAGAAATACACCACCACGGATTAAGTCAAATGTAGGCATTATTGTGACCTTACAAGTCTAGAAATTTCAACGACAACAACAACAGCAAAGACTCATAGAGAGAGAAAGGGAAAGAATTCACCTTTGTGCGAGAGAAAGCGCCAATATTGAGAGTAAAATGGTGAAGAGAACGATGAGAGTCTGTGTGCGAGTGTGTGTTTAATAAGTAGGAGTTGGTTGGGAGCTAAAGACTGGAGCGTGAGGGCATCGGAAACGTCGAAAGGCAAATCAGATCGAAAGTTTTTGTTAAGATTTGTTTTCTTTATGTACTTGATGTTTGTGTTTGGGTTATTGAGCGAAAATCTACTAAAGACGTTTCTACAACGTAACAGTCACAGTTTTGTGCGAAAGAAATAGAGCCCTTAATTCCATTCCCTTATACTTAAAACAACCAAGTTTTTTAGATTGACACGTTCAAAAACCTAATATTCCCGGAGGAGGTTCTACCCCGTGAAAACGCTATTTAATGGAACTTTAGCCTTAGCCGGTCGTGACCAAGAAACCACCGGTTTCGGTGGGTTGGTTGGGAAGAGTAGATAGCCTACATCGTAAATTAGCCTAATAAAGGTGGTGATATTTATGAGAAACCTAAGTTGAAACCTACCAAGGTTGTGATTAATATATAGATAAAAGGATTTAGAGCATGGATATATACAAACATTTTTGTGTGTAAAGATCACATGTTCTGTTAATCTTATTAAGAATATAGGTAAGAACCACGTTTTCGACCCAATTTAAAAGAAAATTTTGTATTCTTTGGTTAGAAACTTAGGACGTTCAAAGAGGTCATTGTGAAAATCCCATTTCAAAATGTCAATTAGAGCTCTCTAAAATTATTTATAAAGTCTGATCTTACTTAATTAAGAAGCCAATGTAAAACTTTGAACTCATGCAATTTATTTATAATCCATCTACTTAATGTAAGGAATTCATCTGTCCAATATATAACTAAATTTCTAGAATATCACAAGAATCACGTTTTGCGTTAACTACTTTCTATTATTTTGTTGTTAGCATTAGGTTTGTGATATTCAAGATTCGATCGATAGAGTTTGAGGTCTAAAGCAGTCATTTGAAGTAAAAACCTTTTCTTATATTTAAAATTTAATTAAATAATAATATTTATTTAAATTTCTATATTATATGTTTCTTTCATTAACATCCATTCTTCATCTTTTATGGGATGCAAAATTACTAAATAAGTTTTCATTTTGTTTAAATTTCTATATTATATTTTCATCTATCTCCCACGCGTAGCAATGAACGGCCAAAATACAAAGTTGTCATAAAGAGAGAATATATAGGCTAAGAAGAGTTAAAACTAATACACATGCAAAAAGACACAAAATGCACTCACAATTGTTATTGGCTCATATTTAGGTCATTTTTCTTATTCTTCTTCTCAAGGCCTTTTTTCTTTCTTCCATTTGGGGACCTTAAGCAATAGCTAAGTGGCCTACCTATTGAACTCGCATAATAATATTCAATTCCTAAAGGTAATTAAAAGCTCATATTTGGTAACGTGAAAAAAAAATAATACTAGAAACTACATTTTTATCCTACAACATTCTAATAATGTTCATAATGTTGATGTGACGATCTAAATAATTTTTTTTTTTTTTTTTAACAATAACTGATCCAAATATTAGTTGAGATTATCACATCAGCATCGTGAAATAATTGTGATATACAAATATGATATAAAACATTAGTAGTTGAAAAGTATCTATTTACTACCTTTTAAAATGCCCAAGCTCAGCCCATAAATGCCCAAAAAAACAATTTGCAGCTCACTCACATTTTTTGTGGTCCTAAGTTTATCGGCTTAAAAGGGTAAAGCCCACTTACTTATTGGAATTGCCAACGAACCTCTTGTGCTCGGCCCAAACCTCATGATGGAGCAGGCTTTGTAAATGATAGGGAGCTTCCATCAATGACCCAAGCCCAATTCGACTAATACATTTGAGAAATACTTTACACACTCTCACTCTCCCTAACATAGCTTTTATATTTAAACGTGGCTTTTAAATTTATCATTATGCCAAAATTTAATAGTGATTCATCACGAATTCAATAATAATTGTAAAAGCCACACCGAAGAGTGTGAAAGTGAGAACGTGTGTGCAACACTATTCAATAATTTTATACTCAATGGAAATATAGCTTGTGCACACGTAGCGGAAAAAAAAAAGCCACAAAGAATAAAGTTTTCATTCAAATTGAATCGGAGAAATTTCTTTTAATACAATCTATTAAATTGATATGTGTTAAACTCATGTGAGAATCAAATGCATTTTGGACACATGTCAGTTTAAGAATAATGTTATTATTCACACTCATTTTATACCGGCTGACATGGCGTATTTTAAGTAGCTTCTCCGTGTCGATCACTCAAAAAAAAAAAAAAAAAAAAAAAGTTACTTAAAACACACAACGTCAATCAATGTCCAACAGGTATATATGATAAATTGGAGTAAAGAATAATATTACTCGTCCGTTTAATAAGCCGAGCTAGAAAAAACTCTTCCAATTAATTATCAAATTTGAAGAAAATTTGTCCAACAGGAAATGAAATAGCATTTTGGAAAAGAAATATGCTTGTGGAATGGCAAACGAATCCTATTTTGTTAGGTGGGCGTCTGGTCGAGCAAATTAAAGGCTGTTTTGTTGGCGGAAGCAGTGGATGGTGGTGGGTTCTCACCTTAAAAATAGCCCAAATGTGTATAGTTTGAATAGTGCAACGCACCTTTAGGCTTTAGCTAGGCTTTGTCAAATTTGTCACTTCAAACGGATAAATGTCACATGAGAAACTATTTGATAGTCTACGTTTCACATTTTTTTTGAGGGCCAGCAAGAAATTCATACGTTCTATCATTACCAACCCTCTATATTTTGTCCCACACAGACAAAATAAGATTCATGTGCTGGATCGAATCCAAATATATATATATATTGTGGAAAACCTAAGATTAGGAAGACTTTTATTTTTATGTAAATAGAGGACTTTGCATTGCTCAATCGTTTTAATTAAAATGCATTAATGTATATAAATTGTTCTTTATAATATTAAAAATCACATTTTTATTTTATCACTATCCCGCTCTACTGAATGGTTAAAGTAGTAATCCACGTCAGCAGAGTTCATGAGATAGTGATAGAATAAAAACGTGATTTCTAATATTACTTAAAATTTATTGTTTATAAGTAATATTTTTTATTTGATTAAACTTTTGAAATAATTGATGATTTAACATGCATGGTATTAGAGCAAATGTAATAGGTTTGAATATTGGCTTCACCAATTGACCTCTCATTTTAATTAAATATTTTATGTATTAGTTTGACCTTACACGTTAGGAAGAGTTTAAGAACATTAATTAAATGATTGAGTAAACTATTTCTTATTAGAATTAAACTTTTGAAATAATTGGTAATTTCACGAAAGCTGTATTCTAATTTGGACAATCTTAAAAGGGCTAAAGTTTATGATGAGAACCTGATTACCCCCTTCCGCTAGTTGGTCAGAATAAGGCAAACCATGTTTTACGTAATACAAACTACCTTCAACTCTACTATTTTAATATTATTGCATGTTAAATTACTATTTATTTCAAAAGTTTAAGTTCATAATTAAAAATAATAAATTTAATTAGTTGGTTACATTCATATTTTAACAGAGACTAAAACGAGAGAGAAATTGTATTGAATTGTTGTATGTTTATAAAGCTCTTAATTATACGGTGGTATTTAATACACACAAATGGGGAGATAAAATTTGGACTAATTTTCTGTCATCTTCCATCAATGGAAAGTGACAGAAATGGGCAGGTGCAAATCTCTTGATTGACGCTCACCTTCCTTATAACATTGGATGCACCATAATTGACATTTCCTATTATGACCTCTATCTCAAGCAAGTTAGTTATATCCATTTCCCAAAAAATAAAATAAAATAAAACATAAAGACAGTGAACAGTGAACACCTTGGTTATTGTATTTTTTTTTTTTTTTTTTTAACATGTCCACGCAAGAGGGGAATGAGAGATTCAAACTAATGACTTTCGCTTTATGAAGCGTAGTCTCCAGCCGATTGAGCTACCCCTTAGGGACCCTTGATTATTGTCTTGTCACATGATAATTATCATACTAAAACAGCATGAATGTAAATTATAAACTAGAGATGCCAATTTGTATTCATGTTGAAGCATGAATATAAAATTATATAAGTTAATTTTAATTTGAACCATTTAATTAAATGGGTTAATCATATCCTTAACTATAATCTGTTAATTTCGTGCTAAATTCGTGTCGGATTCAAGGATCATATAAAAAATTGTCAATCTCAAATGTTACATTTCGGATTCGGGTCGTATCAAGACATATATATATATAAGTTATCGATCTATAACCGAACTCATTTAATTAAACCGGTAAGATTTCTTTATCCTAACCTTATATTTCGTGTTTAAATGTTCGTGTCAAATTCGTAAATCGTGTAAAAACTTATCTGTCATACCATCAACACTACAGTCTTCACATCTTTCTTTCGGTGTGATGATAATGATCATCCTAAATCTGGCCATCACCTCTAATGTTGATCTTAATATCATTTTCATTCTGACTAAGTTATGACTTATGAGGGGAGTGTATAGGTAGCCTCACACAAAACTAGATATTAAAGAATCAAACCATTTTCTTCATTCTTGATTTCTAAAAGTAGTAATGCTTTAGACTTTCTTTTTTACCTAATCTTTGAAACAAAGGTCATATATCCATCCCCATATACACCTATATATGTTTTGACGTCTGTATGAGCCATGAGTCCCCATGACCATATTACTTTTTGGGACAAGACCCATGCGTTTGATTATGGCGCATAACAAGATCTCGGTGGTCATTGATGAACATGACCACATGAATGCGACCCCCCTGTCGTTATGTAAGCGATCGATTCGTGGATCAATGGTGTTTTCATAAAAAAAAAGTAGCAATTCATGGATGAGGAAGCCCATGTCATGCACACGAGAAACATATTCTTATCGTTTATCGTGAGTCAATGACACGGAAGCTAGGGTTTCTTTCTTCTTCTTCTCTCTTTTTTTTTTTTTTTTTTTTTTTTTAATTTTATATATATATATATGTGATGCTAAATCATTTGAAAATTTTAAATGTAGATCATGATGACATATATATATATATGTATATATATTTGTCATTAAATCTGTAAAATCTAATTTAAACCTTGAAATTAATGATTTATCTCTATTTTACTAGAAACGATAGGCCTTCCTATGATCAATAGTACCAAAGTATAATGTATTTGGTAGGCCTTAACATTGTTCCGAGAAATTAAGTCCAATATTATATTATTATGATGCCATTCGCATGGTCTAGATCTTCTTCATATATATTGGTTAGACAACGACAGCTAGCCCTATGGTGACCCTCTTAGCTTGACATGTGAACCAATATTGCACATAAGTCTCACTAATCAAGACACTAATACACAAGCAAGACTCAAATTATTTATTATAGTCCAGATTAAATTTCACTGATTAATTAAATGGTGTGTATGTGACCATGTGATACTATATTTAAATAATGTGGCACAATACTTACAGTTAGATATAATAAATCGTGTAGAATATATGGAATTTCACTTGAAAGGAAGATAATCTTATCGTTAGGGTTGAGTCATTTGTTCATTATGACAAAAAAAATTACCATAAATATATACATTGACAAACTTATGGAAAAAAATTAATGATATATATTAGTACTTGACATAGTACATTTGATAATGTGGTATATATATATATATATATATATCCAGCAATTGTAATATCACATGCAAGGGTCCCCCAATTCTCACCTTGGTGCAAATTAAAGTTCAACCTGCCATCGAAACCAGTTTTGGTAGGTCCAAGAATTCAGAACCGCATATTTACAGCAGACTGACAGAATTGGAATCCAAGATCGAATTTTCTTCTTGCTTTTGATTTTTTTTTGATTTTTTTTAGCGAAAGATCTAAATATTTCATTGGCCAAAGATCACAAGTATAAAGCTATTACGTCATAAAGTATAAAATTCTGCAAAATCATAGGCATAGCCAAATGCTATGAAGTTATATAGTCATAGATACAAACAAAATTCTTACAATAAATTGTTATCTATGGCTTTTATCTTTTGTTAACTCATGTACAAAAATAGTTAAGGAGCAAATTTACTCCAAGCAAACTATATCTAATACAAGGGTAGCCAAAATTCCAAGAAAAAATTATTTAAATCGGCCGTGAGAGATAACCTCTCACACTGAACTATCTAGATCGTGAGAGATAGCCCATCATATTTGACTAATCTTCCTCCCATAGATCGTCCATGATGACAGATCTAAATATAATAAAACTTTTATTCAAAGCAAAACTATCAAACAGCAGCAATGGCCAAGGAAGAGATAAACGGTACAACACAAAGATAGATGGACGGATGCATAGCTGAGATGCCAAAATTGCTGATATGGTCGGAAAACACCTACAAACAAAAGAAAAAACCAAAATGGGAGAGGGAGAATAAGAACGGGAAGTAGAAAGAAAAATGAAGAAGAGGAGGGAGTAGATATTCCTCCTCCAAATCTATTTTTTGAGATAGGAAGTCTAGGGTCGGCTTCCCTAATTCCTACCTTACTTGTACTGGGTTCTTTTTAGGTTTTGCCACCCACGTTGTAGAAGGTCCCACTGGTAAAGGGATGAATCAAATCTTTTTCTTACTTTTAACATACAGTAGGATTTGAACCATACTGACCTTAACATTCTTTTCAAGTATTTAATTATTAGATTTTTCTTTTGGTCCTGGATTTTGCAAGTTAAAAAATGTGTTTTTAAACAAAAGTATAGAAAGTGTTTTATTTGAGAGTGCATTTTTAAAAAGTGGCAGTTTGAAAATACAGAAAAATTTACGTTTTCAAATCATGATCGATGCATTTTTAAAATGCACGATTTTAAATGCAAAATCAAGATTTTACGAAATATTTAACTAGGTTTTTAAAAATCGCACTTTTAAAAATTGCTATTTTTTTTTATTTTTTTTTAAGTAGTATGTTTTAAAACCGCAAAATCAAACATACCCTTAATTGGAGTAATATATATCGAGATGTAAGTTTGAACCATTTACTATTCTTTTAAACTTTTTAATTTCTTAGGATATAGGATCAGAGCAAGATGGTTGATCAACAATTTGAGACTTCTTGTGTGATGCATATGTTTGCATTTGTTAGATTCTTGGACGTGATTTTGAAAATCCTTTGTTAGTATATACTACCTTTATTAGTGACTGAATTAATGGTGGAAATTGGAAAGCAAATTAGAGCAAGATACACCTTAATTTGCTTAACTCTTTCTTGTTTATTTAACTATCATAAAGTCCATTTAAAATAAAATAAAATATACTATCATAAAGTCCACATCTTGTACTAAATGATTAATCAGGCAGGCCCTATTATTATCTCTAATTGCTAAAGTGTCTGAATGCTTCTCTATTGTGGCTTCGTTCCGATCTTTATTAGAGTGCGTTTGACACAGAGATTTAAAAGACAAAAAGTGAAATTTTAAACTAAGTCGCGAAAAAAATGAATTATTTGAGAGTATGTTTTTAAAAATTTTGGATTTGAAAACAAAGATTTTTCTACATTTTCAAATTGTAAGCAAAAGTGTGTGTTTTTAAAAAATCACGATTTTAAACGCTAAATTGCGATTTTTTAAAGGCCAAACTCTAATTTTACTAAACGCTTAACTGCGTTTTGCATTTTCAAATCACACTTTTTAAAATCGTTATTTTTAAATGACACGTTTTGAAATCACAAATCTAAACGGGTCTTTAACATTATATATATCCTTCTTGTTGTGACTATCAAGTTGTCTTGCAATCGCAGTAAACACTTTTTCTTGACAAACCATCCATTTAACAGCCTAAAAATCTTTTTTGAAATGTATGCCAAATTAAGAACTATATATTGGATTAATGTATGAATAATATATATGATGATATGATCATCTATTTAGCTCATTAATTTCCAAATATTATTAGGTTTTATCTTGTGGGGTTTACATTGGGGGTACGGTGCTTCCTCACCCCTTATTTTGTATTATCTTTTACTTTGTTAATTTATGTAAGAAAACAAAAAAGAAGAAAGAGTAAAAGTCAAAGTCTGGATGTTGGAGTTTTCTTTCTTTGTACCAGAAAGGTGATTAGGACGAAGGAGCAGCTAAAAAGCAAAGAATGATGGAGAAAGGAGTGACGGAAGGTGGAAGAGAATTTACAGTGAATAGTGGCTGCAATGGAGTCAAGTGAGAGTGGGAGACAGCTTATGATCTTCCTGATAAGATAACTTTAATTGAATGGGACACTAACGTTTGATTTGATAAGTCAGTGGTGCACAGTATTATATGGACCCGTCCTTATCACATTTCCTTTTTTTTCTTTTCTCCCTTGAAAATAGGTTCCACTTATCTTTCGAATTTCATTTTCTAGGTGAAATCATGGAAATATATAGTGCTTCATAATATGACAAATTTTGAATGATGGACAAAAATGCACCGGTTGACAGCTTATAACTTTGTTTACAAAAATTTAATAATTTTTTCTTTCTATGTCCAAGAATTTTTTGGACGCGGAGTAAGAGTCGTTACTAGAAACCGCAAGTCTTAAGAAATTGAAAGAGCATCCGATGCTTAAATCTTTGACAAAATAACATATATAATGAAGAGCGTGAGAGAGAGAAGGTTCACGAGTATGGTCTCTAGATATTTGTCACGTAATAGGCCGGCTCATGAGTAAGGTCTCTAGATATTTGTCACATAAATAGGCCGGTTGCTAGCCTTATAATTACTTTTCATTTATGTCTAAGTGGGCCTATAATAAATTGAATGTAGAGAAAACTTCACTTATTAATTCATAATCTTTCATTACTTTTGAAATAAGGTACTCAAACTTTAAAACGTGTCAATTTAAGGTATCTATATTTTAATATTTTTCAATCTCAACTCGGCCTTAGTTAGAAACTTTCAAAGATTCAGGTATGAGTATTTTTGCAAATTCCTTTAAATTCTGACCAACACCTAAATTCTTGCAATTTTTTTTTCCTAATAAAAAATTAGGAGTATTTTAAAAATTTTGACAGGATTTAACGAAAAATTTTAACGGACGGATGAAATTGAAAAAAATAAAAATAAAAAATTGAAAGATAAATACTTTAAATTGACACATTTTTTAAAATTTAAGTATCTTAATTCAAAAATAATAGAAAGATTATTGTACCAACAAATGTCACATTCATTATATATTCTATGCATGCTGTCTAGCTTTAACTGTGCTATTGGGTTTTGTGGGTTCATTCCAGAAAAGAAAAGAAGTTGAAAAGGAAAATCTTCCAAAAGAGATACTGTGTATTTTGGAAAATGAAATTGTGGTGATCAGTTTGAGGTCAATTTCGATTCATATGAAATTTAATTCAGAAATGATATATGATATGATGCACCCAAAGAATTTTCAGTTTTCTAAAGTCGATCTGGCAACTGTAATTAGTTTTATGCTTTACTGTATGTTTAGCTTAATTTAATTTCTGGGTCAAAGATTCGGTTTGGGTAAAACTTGAAAATCTATATATATTAAACTAATGAAGAAGTTAAGAGATACCAATCTTATCCTAAGTTTGTATTAGTCAGTAACGAGATATAGTTTTTTTCAATGGCTTTTTATACGGGTGGTAACGATATATAGTTGGATTTACAGAATTTTTCATGCCAAGATGGTTACTAATAACCATTAATTTGAAAGAAAATGTCTTTGTCAACCTCACCATCTGGTTATGATAAAAAAAAAAAGGTCAGGTGAAAACGGATTTTTTCTTTTTCTTTTTCTTTTTTCTAGGCAAATATAACACAAAACCAAAAATAGAGGAAAAAAAAAAAACACAAAAATAGGAACTAGACTAGGAGGGTTAAGATTTACTAATGAAAACTGCATCGATCTAACGGGAAAGGGACGAATATATTGACATTGTGATGGACTTTGCCAAAGATTAGACATGGATGAACGATGAATGCATGCATGGTTCCAATATATTGATAGTCTAAAGGATCTAACTAGTTTCAGATAATTAATTAATCTTTTTTTTTTTTCCCTAAATGATTGGCCAATGTAAATTAGGAAGGAGCTTGTTGACTGGCCTCTTGTTAGGTTCTCGTTTGCTCCAATAGGTTACAAAATATGTTATGACTTTAAACGTCTCATTTGGCTTAATTAAATATATATAATCTTAATAATGTATATATGTGTATATAAGCTATTGATCATCCTTTTTTGTAAGTCGATTTTCAAATATATATAAATTCTACCTGAAATTTGTATGTGAATATATATGTATCTGGATAACATTCAGATTAATTAATGGGACTTTTTTGCACACATATATCAAATTACGAAGCTTACATGTAAATTTAATGTAAGTTCTCATAACGATTAAGAAGCTGAAATAAATTGAAGTTCATTTCTAAACATTGTGCCAAAGCAATTTATTTCTGAAGTAGAAAATTAATACACAGTACATTAAAACACAACAAAAGTTTAATTATTAATTGCAGGAAAAAAAAAATTCACTAAATTAACTTGCAAACTAACATTTTCTCTGCATTTATCTGTGTACATATCCTAGCTTAACGCATCAATATATATATAACTTTCTTATCAAAACAAAACTAGGGAACATCTCACCTTTAATTTGTCAAAATTTACAGCTTTTGGATGATTTTTCTGAACGTGATTACAATATCATGACACCTAATTAATGAACCTCACTCTAAATAAAAAATAATTAAAAAAACAAAATTAGCTCCTCGATCTGTCAGTTGATATGTACACCAAAGAGCCTAAAACCTTTTTCATCCACACTTTGTGTCCGATCCAGTCCACTCAATTCCTTCTCTTCCTTAAATCCATTCTCATCCTGATGATCATCTACTTTGTAGTTGATGAATTTTTTCCCCAAATTTAATTCTAATTCCACCTGCACATCGTTGATCCCCTCAACCAAACAATTCTTGCTCTCTCCCCCATTATAAATTACATCGATTAAACAAAATGTTTCACCCTCTTTTGCCTTTTCAGCACGTTCACATGTATAAAATGTGATGATATCATTTGCCTTCAACTTTTTTTCCTTCACGAATCTGTTCCAACCTCTTGTGAAGACAAAACTTTGGCTACTCCTCCAATAGCAGTAACGAAATTTCCACGACTTCATTAGCTTGTCATAGAACACTAATTCAATGTCGTCCACCCCGCTGCCGCTGCCGCCACCGCCGCCGCCGCCATTGTCGTCAACACTTTCACAAATGCAAGGAAAGTACCTGACGGCATATTTCTTTGGAATTACAAGCCGATTAAGCTTACCCACGTCGCTTGGTGTTAGCTCCTTCTGAAAAAGTTGGCTGCATGAAAACTGTTCGTCGCCATGCACTACCCTCGTTTGCTTGAGACTGATTCCAATTTCGTTGGTTTGAGATTGGGTGCGAAGAAAAGCGGAAAACTTTGATGGGTAGGAACCATCCCTTATCATGTTTAGAACTGCTTCTGTGCTGTAATTGTTTTGGAAATTAGGCTCTTGAGCGGTCTGATCGGTCCATGAAAAATTTCTATGTGAATCCCCACTGCGAAGCTTTATTGCAGCGCTGTCATAAGCCATGGCGGCTTCCTTTTCAGACTTAAACGTCCCCAGCCAAATCCTCTGGTGGTTGGCATATATCTGTGCACCCCAATGCCCGTTTACCTGAGGCACAACTCCTTTGAATTTTGCTATGGAGGTGGCGGCGGCATTATTGTCGTGTCTCGTCCGCTTGTTGTTTGCCTGCAACGTGTAACGGGTGTTGTTTGAATCTGAGGTTTCTGCTGTCACGTTCATTTTGGCACTCGAAATCATGCTCGAAGCATCCTCTTCCATTGCAAAAATGGCAGAGAAATTAATTAGCAGAGGTGGGGGGATATAATATCGATCGAAGGAAAAGGGTACGTACGTACGTAAGAGGAAGTATTTGAACAAAGGGACAAATTACAGTACTGTTTTAATTGGGGGAAATTGATGAGGGAGGAAATCCTGCCATTAGAGGAGTCATTCCGTCGCATGAAAATGATGGGTTTTGTATTTAATTGGAACGCGGAAAATTAATAAAAACTAAAACCAAATCAGGTATAACAACCAAGTTAATTAAAAACAAATTAGTAACACATTTTGTTAGCAATTTGTTATTCCCATGCATGCATATATGCATGTATATGCGATGATCAGGTGTGCTTAATTAATTTTATTCTTTCTCATAATATTTCGATATATTTGCACATCCTCCTGTCAAGGAATTACGGTTCCTGGTGAACTCTAAACTAAACTCACAACTGAATTTCTTTTTTTGGTGGGGGGATCATGATTCAATTCATGGGGAGGGACAAGACCCCAAAACATGTTGACTAACAAAACAAATATATTATATATAGCTTCAAAAAATTCTAAACAAGATTTAATCCACACAATATTAATTATATTAATCCAACATGGATCAGAAAAATCAAATTATTAAATGGTCTATAATAATTATAATTAATTGGTTTAATTTCCCCATCATTTGGCATGCATGCATGCATGCAGTAGTGCTCGATCGATCTCTATTGGGTTTGTCTGATAAAATTAATAAAATAAAATTGTAGAATTCAAATATTATATTCTAGTAGTAGATATGATAAAATTATTTGGTTTAACTAATTAAATTACTCCCAAAGCTAAAATAAGGCAAATGGAGTTATTATTGGCACGAATTTCTGAATTACTTAAACTCCCTAACTAAGGCCATATCTAGAATTTGTGTGTATCTGCTTGATTAATAATTAGGTACTAATTCTGTCTTCTATTAATATTGTTCATCTAACCAGCCTGTCAAAGTGTTCTTTACAAAGTCATACCGCGTCACAGAATAATTAAGTAGAAGGGTACGTTATCTACTTTACTGGGTTTGATCCTGGCCTCCACAACTACATTTTAGTTTGAAGGAGTCCTCCCATATTTGACAATTAACGGTACATTTGTTAGGGTGCCCAAAACCCACGACCAAATCTGAAAAAGCATAAAAATATATTCTTACTGCATGTTCTTTCATTAATTATATTATATTATTTTTCCTTCAATATTCTCGTGTATTTCTTTGGTCTTGCATGTAGAACTGGATTATTATTATTATTATTATTATTTTTTGAATGGAATACCGGTGGAATATTAATCTAGGTGTACCTGGTGGATAACAAAACATCATAATGGACCGTTAGGAATGCAAAAACTATTATATTCAAAATGAATGTGAAATCTAAAAAAGATTAAATAAATTGAGTAATGTTAAAAATTATATTTTTATTCAATAATTATTATACAATACTGATATGACAGTTCTAATTAGTTCTTGATTTATTTATTTTTTAACAATGACTGATCTAAAGGTTGGTTATAATTAACTGTCATATCAACATTGTAAGATAGTTATGGGATAAAAATGTGGTTCGTAACATTACTCTAAATAATATAACTACCCCCACATCAGCCACCCCAAAATCCAAAAGGGGTGGCAAACCACCTCTCCCTATTTTTTTTTTTAAAAAGAAATTCTTAATAACTTTAAGAATATTTTAAAGAGAATGTATATATATAGTCATGTGGGCTGCATGTAACATATTTTTTTGTCCATTTTGATGTGGCCAATTGCTAACTGAATGTCTTATTTGTAACGATGTGATAATTTGAGGAGCCCAAATATTAGCTTTTAAATTAAGTTCGGTGCCATAAGTGTATATAAAAGTGGTGGTAATTCAATGGACTAAATGTAATTTTTTTTTCCCTGTTTCCATCATCACTAATTTGGTGATCGAATGCATATGATTTCTTGGCCTACATGTCATTAAATTTTTTAATAATTATTTGGATGTTTGTACATCTTTGAAGTTGCAATCATTCTCTTTACTCTATGATCATGCATATACGTACGATGTGTAGAAATTAAAGAAAAAGTGCTAGAATTAATATTTTTAGTAACCTATTTCTTTAACTATCGCATGTTTTAAAATATATTTTATAATCCCCATTAAGCATGTTTTTATGTAAATATTTGAAGATTTAGTCATAATCGATCAGTTGTTATATATATATATATATATATATATATATATATATATTTAATATCTTTTTTTTTTTTTTGAATTATATATATCCAACACCCTACACAAGCATTAATATGGTTCCCTCCCTGACACAATTTAGAGTCTCGTCTCTAATTATAGAATAACCCACTTTTTTTTTTCTTTTTTCTTTTTTCTTTTTTTAATCACAAAGACCTATTTTCCATTAAGATGCTAACCCTTCTATATGTTACATGCCTAATTTTTCAAGCATGTAACTGATAAATTATGATAGTTCATTCGAGTAACATTAAACCTTCCAAAACAATGACTAGAATTGATAATTAATTTCTTTGATTCCCGTTATAATAAACTTGGTTCGTTTATATAGAAAATTACAAGAAAGAAACTGACTTCAAATAAAATACTAAACTCCTAATTCTGGTGGAACGCACATTCCTTTTACACTCTTATTGCTTTAAGAGCAAAGTCTCAATCCTAATGAAATAATTAACAACATTATCTAATGGGACATAAGTCCTTATCTAATAAGAGTCATGCTTTAAGAGCAACACTCTTCTTTTTTATCAAGTCTTTTTCTTCAATATGATGTCCTCTTTTCATAGAACTGTAGACTCGTAACACCTTATTAATTAATCAAATGTCCCTCAACAAATTTTTGACGCAAATTAACCCCACTTGGTCCACGATAATTATGAAAGAAAATATAAACTTAAAAGAAATTAAAAAAAAAGTACGGAATAATAAAATAGAAACAAGAGATTTTACATGGTTCGGTTTATAACCTATGATCACAAGATAAAGCCCATATGACTACCTTATACCCTTATTCACTTGATGAGTTTACAATACAAAAGGCTCTATATATAGAGCTTACAGATGAATATAAGTCTAATCAAATTCCTTAATTTAGGGTGATTCAATATCATCAAATCCATAAATTCAAGGTAATACAATATTTACCAAGGGCAATACAATTCTCATCAAATTTTTAACTTTAGGGTAATCCACATATACTCTAACATTCCCCCTTAAACTCAAAGTGCAAAGATTTGTGAAGCTTGAATTTGCAATAAATTCTTCTTCTTCTGCCTTTTTTTTTTTTGTCGAAGATGACTACAATCGAAGATGGTTGACGGTGATGACTAGAGGCGATGGACGACGATGATTGGAGATGTGCCTTAAATTTCAATAGGCCAACTTTGGGCCAAAATCAAAGTCAATTATGAGCTAAAATAGGCATGAGTTTTCAATAATACCACAAATGCCAATAAAAAGATTGGCTAATTACGGACCAAAATAAGAGTTAACTATAGGCTAAAATGGACTTGGGTTTTAAACAATACAACAAAGGTCGGGAAAGATGGGCCAACTAAGGGCCAAAATAAGAGAGCAAACAAATGGCTAAATAACTCGAAGGCCAAAAGATGGGTTTTGGTTAATAAGTGAATCAACAAGACGAAACAATAGGGCCAACAAAAGGCCGAAACAATATGGCCACTTGGTTTCTTTTTTCTTTTTTCTTTTTTTTTTTTGCTATCTCCCTTACAATCTTTAGGGTTTGACATGTTGACTTGAAACCAAGGAAAAGAAAAACTTACGCCTTGCCTCCAGGGGAGGCATTGATACGGCATGGTGAACCAAAGAGATCTTCAAGGTGCCCGATGATGGGGTGATTTTCAACAACAGCGCTGGTGAGGTGCTCTCCTAATGGTGGGGCTACTAGAAGGACAGTTGGCACGAGATCCATCGGAGGAGGTGCCGTGGCGATGATGACGGCATCAAAGACAGAACGACACGAATGAAGCGATAAGGGCTACTGTCGAAGTGGCAGACTGTGGTGGCCAGATCTAGCCGGAGACAGTGGTTGGAATGGTTCAGTGCGGCTGAGTGGCTCTGTCTGGCACTAGACTCAGTGAACTCTCCATCGACGTATAGGTGATGTTTGGCAAATGTTTGTATAGAACAGAGTAGTGGGTTGTTAATTTTGGAATTAGTAAAAAGTGATGATGTGATATAAAGTAAAAAGAAAATTGTATAGAAAAATGAAAAAGTTTTGTATTGTAATGGATTTTTTTTATTTGAATAGTAATAAAAAAATTATTGATGTGATATTAAAAGTGAACAAAGTTAAAATGTTTTGATGTTGACTGTTTTAAGAAAATGTGAAAATGAGTGAGAAATAGTGCATAGCACTATTCTGTTCTGTTCTGCCATTGCCAAACAAGGCCATAAAGCTTTAATGGAGAATTGGGCCGGTGAAAGAAAACAAAGATGTTGACCGTTGAGGAGAGCAATGGTCAAATCATGGAGCCAACTATCTACTTTTGTTTTGTTTTGTTTTGTTTTGTTTTTTTAAACACCTCCGACCAACGATCTATAATTACAAAAGGAATTTTTAATGCAATTCTGAATCTCGCAACTAGGTACAGCAAAACCTATAATCTATTAAAAGAATATGTTTTTTCACAACAAAATAATCTTATAATATTGTCAAAAGAAAATAATGAACTCTTTCATATTACCTTGCCGTATATATGATATAATGAGAAAATTATAGACAAAACCATAAGAACGAGAGAGAGAGAGAGAGAGAGAGAGAGAGAGAGAGAGAGAGAGAGAGAGAGAGAGAGAGAGAGAGAGAGAGAGAGAGAGAGAGAGAGAGAGAGAGAGAGAGAGAGAGAGAGAACAAAAAAGGGAATTCCACATGAAGGATTGAAATTGGCATTAGCCTATAACTTTAATACCATGAAAGAAAATATAAACATATATAAAAAAGATTAAAAACAAAGTGCAGAATAATAAAATAGAGACAAAAGATTTTATGAACGTCCACATGATAAAGCTCAAAATGTTACATTATACTCTTATTCACTTGATGAGTTTACAAAGCTTACAGATGAATAATCAAATCCCTTAATTTAATTAGGGTGATTCAATATCATCAAATCCATAAATTCAAGGTTTTATAATTTTTATTAAAGGCAATACGTACAATTCTCATCAAATTCCTAACTTTAAGGTAATCCACATATATTCTAACAAATTAGACTTAATTTTCTCCCAGCTTGTAAACAAAATTATACGTGACTTGTAAACTAGTTTAGACGTGGGTCGGCTTGTAAACTAGTTTAGGTCAGGTTGATCAGAAAGAGCAGGAGCATAATTAGGAATCAGTTAAACTGATCCGCTGACTAAGTATATATGTCTTATACAGTTACAGTACTGTGACATTCATGACTTTTCTCTCTCTTCCTCTTTCTTTCTAAACCATAAAGGTTGGAACCTATGATCCATCGAGCTGAATGATTTCTCTTATGATTTGTTTGTGAAGTGGTCAGAGAGAAGCCTTGCATAGGCACTGTTCGATCTGAATTAAGTTTTGGATTGAGAGGAATTGTTTGTTTGTGAAGTGGCCGGTCAGAGAGAAGCCTAGCTTGCATAGGCACTGTTCGATCTGAAGTTTTGGATTGAGATCGAGGAATTGTTTGGTTCACTTTTGCACCATAAATGACAAAAGGGTTCAACGAATTTTCTAGTTTTCCGGCAAGACAAGTGATTTTACCCGCTGCATTGCCGATTGTGATCGTTGATACACGTTCTTCACAATCGCCGGAGTTCAGTACGATTCCAGAAGAAGTTACTTTGGCCCTAACCAAGTTCCGTAAAAGGTTGGCGATGTTTATAATTAATTTCACTTAGTTTCTAATTACTTTTGTTTAACATGTTAAGCATTATTTTATGTTCTTTTAATTTTTACTTGGTCGGATAGATTAATTGGTCTAACTTCTGTTTCAATTCGGTATTCCCTCGAGTAATGCTAAAACCATGCTTTAATTCTATTGCTATTCTACAATATTGATCATTTATTCATTTATTTAAAAAAAAAAAGAAATGATCAAATGGCTGATTGACGCTTCTACATCAACATGATTGGATAACGATGGCAGATATAAAAGTGTAAGATTATAGCATTACTCTACTCATTTATCTAAAAAGGAAAGAGCTAGTAATTCTAGAATTAACTATACTAATTTTATCCTATAGTAGTATTTCACGCAGCTAATGTGGCAGTGTATTGGCGCGGCCTCTTCAACAAGGTGAGATAATAGTGAAATAAGAGGATGAAAATGTGGGATATAACATTAATACTTGTGAGATAAAAGTGTGATTTTTAATAATACTTAAAAAGAAAAACTTCTATTTCAATAACCTTTGAGATTTCACAATATTTTTGTTACGGTTTAAAGTTTTTTTCCAAGCTGATTTAAAAGATAAAATATGTGAGGAACACATAGTTTAAGCACAAATTTTAGTTTAATAGATTGAATTAGAAGAATATCTTTCAATATACTTTAGAGGAAAACTTGTAATTATTTGTTTATTGGGTGAAGAATTATCTCTTGATGTAATTAGGAAGAGGAACCATGCTCCGATCTCATAAGCTACATATAATATGCATTTTTCTATCTTTCCGGGTTTTTTTATAAAAAATTTTATTATTATTATTATTATTTTAGCATTTTGTATCCAGATTATTATTATTATTATTTTTCATTATTCGTGTAGCTTGTTGTTTTGTTTTCAGCATATTCTGTTGCCTATTTGGGATAAAACTTGTGCGACTGCCGACTGGTTGCAAAGAGACAAGTGTCAGTCCGTCACAGTCAGTTTTTTGAGAGAAAAACAAAAACACATGCGTCAGCAGCCTCATTTTGTGAATAAATAGTATGGAGGTTTTTTTTTTTTTTTTTAAAGACCATGAAGGTAGGGAGTTAATTAGTGAAAGATAAATGATATATATATACAGAGGGGCAGAGCCCACTTTTGCAAATTGGGGGTTAAATTAAAAAAAATAAAAAATAAAATTGAGAGGACAAAACTAAAAAAATAAAATTTAAGGGGTAAAATTTTAATTTTTTTAATTTTTTGTTGAAAACCTTGGGCCCCCAAAGCCTAAGGTGGCTCCACCCCTGTATATGCACTTTTATAATATCTTTATTTCACTTTATTGATGCGACACAATTAATTAATTCTTTTTTTCTTTTTTTTTTTTTTAATTATGGCTTATCCAAGAACGGATTAACAGTGATACATTACTAAAATGAGATAAAAATGTAATTTTAAATTTTTCTGTGACTTAAGATTTTATATAAGTAAGATTAAATTTCATTAATTAAATAAAAATAAGATAGGATGGGGACAAAAACAAACTTCTTAGTTGATACAGTACAAAATACAAATAATTAAAAATTAGTCATCAGTCCAATAATTTATTTTCTTACTGACTAAAAAGAGGCCAAGTAAGAAATTAAAAGACTGACTACTAGTAGGCATACCTACGGCGGCGACATAAAGTCTCCATACATTGCCGATGCGATAGGTAATACATTAAGACATTGGACCAATTATTGGGAAGGACCACATAATTGCCTTGAGATTAATTCATGGTACAGTCAAGCGAACGTTCAAAAATTTCCATAATTAATGCATGTGGTGATCAAAGGGGAGAAAGAAGGAGAAGCCTCTTCTTTCACGTCTTTCTTTCTTATGGCATTGAAACCAATGCTTATCATTTGCTTTTGGCATGCATACCGTGAACAACTAGCTTTTTCCTTTTTTTTTTTTTTTTTTTTTTGTTAATATCTTCAATTTGTTGTTGATGATTTAGTAATTCAAATAATGATGCCTTGTAAAAGGTGGAAATTAAAAGATAAATTTATCAAACTTGTTACGTCAAGCACTCTATTATTTAGTAACCTTTATATATTTGGCATATTATGAAGGACTAGAATTTCCGCTCGAAGTTCGGGAGATTATAGAGGTATATTGAGATATGTTTCTAATGGCCGGGCCTATTTATTCGAACAGTTGTTCAGGCTGCCTGAGTATTTGCGCGCTCGGGTTGAAAGGTCCTATTAAGAGTCTCTCACAATCCTTGCCGAATTGTAGGCAGGAATTTTCAATTGTAGGGGCCGGATTCCAATTTTATTATGAATTATTTGGCTTAATTTATAAATTTATGTGTGTAAGAACAAATAATTAAAGTTGATTATAATATTCAATTTGTTCTCTGGGCTTCTTTATCTGTACTTTCTTAATTTGTTTATAACCTTATCCAAAATTTTAATATTTGGTGATTTAGGCTTTTGATTTGTATATAATTCATTTAAGTACCTTATCCAAGCTTTTTTTTCTTTTCCTCTTTTTGGTTGCTTGTTTTAATGACAATAATATGCTTAACACACCGGAGATAGAAAAGCTGCATCATAGCTTCTTATCTAATCCCATAGATTTGTGCAGCGGATAGCTAGCCAATTGCCTCGACTGATTAAAGAAATTATTTGGAACATTGAACCTGACCACAATATTGCTTGTTAAATATTAAATTCATCGATTTTAAATTTTTAAAATAAGTGATGATTTAATATATATTAGCAAAATGTTCTAAATTTGAACATTGTCTCTATAATTCACGTTCTTTCCATTATTTAAATATTAAGGTACGTATTGAGTCTTACTGATTAAATTTATATTTTCTTATCAATATAGGGATAAATGATGATTTAATATTATTATCAATATTATTTTCTTCTTCTTCTTCTTCTTCTTCTTCTTCTTCTTCTTCTTCTTCTTCTTCTTCTTCTTCTTCTTCATAAGATGGTTAGATTGAATCCATTTAACTTAATGACATTATTATTCTTTCAAAAGACTCAATTGTCACAATCCTGAAATTTAAAACATTTCTCACAATACACAATATACCAATGCAATTAAACCTTTATTAAAGAAGTATATATTAATGCATGGTATTATGCATGTATTTTTTAATATATTAAATCTTTCTTTTTTTTCTTAACTCCTGCAACTTGAGGATTTATCATGTTCCAGAGACAAATACCTTGACAATATCTCTTGGTCTTCTTTTTTCTTTTTTCCTTTTCCTTTTTCTTTTTCTTTTATTATATATATATATATCAGCTTTCATTATATATATACCTGCAGTCTTAAAAACTTTTTTTTTTTTTTTGCGATTATTTTTTTCTTTTATTGCTTTTGCTACTTGCATGTTAGAGAGAGTATCTTAAAGTCATATTTTTTCTTTCATATTTAATTTTTGCATAATAAACCATTTTTTTTAAAATCTTTGAATGATACATGAAGCGCGTTGTTTTATTTCTTTTATATATTAAATAAGGACTAAGGTTCTAGAACATGTTAGAAAATTAAAGTAATGAAAAAACATGATGTTATAATTAGCATGAACAAGCATATATATTTACGTCTAAGGAACAATCAATCAAATTTAAGTAAAAATAAGTATGACCACAAAAAAGAAGTCATGAATTGCACGAATTACATGGTAGCTAGTTTACTTAAAAAAGAGGAAGCTGCTGACCACAAAAAAAAGCATGAAATTTCTTCTTAATGTAAATATTATTTATTCGATGGGGATCGGACTTTAATGTGTTTGGACACACTAAAAATACTGTTCAGTAACTGTTGTTCTTCATGCTCAACGAAAAACTTGGGAATTAAATAGAGAGAAATGATGTCACTGTCACGTGGAAATACAAATCCCACTAACAAATATTCATGTAAGAAATGACCCAGTTTGTGGCACAGGCTCCTCCAAACTGACCTTTCTTTCTCTTTATTCCACTAATATTTTTCCTTTCTCTTTTTTAATTTTCAGTCAAAAAAATGAAAACTTTATTCTGTAGGAATGATGTTGAAGGCAGTTTTTGAAAATAAACCCTGTCATCCATATTCTCACACTCTCTCATTTCCTATATAATGAACCCTTCACCCGCCACTCTTTTCAGTCATCTCCTTGGCAACTTCTCCTACACCACTTTTGGCTTCTTCTCCTTCTCGATCCTTCTCTGGCCTTCTTCTTGTTTCCTTGTAAGTTCTTTGTGGACATTAGTTTCAGTACGCGTGCAATATTATTGGATTGGAAATATAATTTGCAACCCTGTACATGTTTTTCCTCCTACGTAGGAGGAAAAACATGTACAGTTTAAAGGTTCAAATAATCTCACCTTGTTTTGGTCGTTGCTTTTTCCCCCTTCTTCTTCTTCTTCTTCTTCTTCTTCTTCTTCACCTACGTGAACTGATTTTTTTTTCCTAGTTAAGTGAAATGTTGAAACCATGCATGGGACACCTTTTAAGTTTATTTTCTGAATATTTTGTATTTATCACTGACTAATTTTGATGTGTTGCAGAAGAGACCTTGAAAGACTGCTATGGGTTCTCTTATTATCAGCTTCACCAACGAAGGAAAGGTAAATTAAGAAACAACCCAATCAAGTAAAAGTTACAAAAATAGAAAATATTGCTTATCAATTGGACCAAACTTCATTTGTCAGGTGGTTGGAGTTGAGGTCCACATGCTCTGTATTTGAGTACAAATAACTGATATGTGACATATGTCCACTTTGGTGTCCCTATAGCTAGTGAGTTGAAGAGGGTGTGACGAACATGGAAAACTATATATGATTTAACTAATATGTTTCATGTGTATGATGTGATATCACATACTTTAACATGGGATGCTTTTCCTTGTGGTCTAATTAACTAGTTATAGCTAGCCATAAAAATACATTGGATTTTTGTTTTTGTTTTTAAATGTAAATGAAGTTCAGATGGTGGCTTTGGTACCTTATTATGACTCATGTCTTTTTTGGATTAAGTTACACTGGATAATTTCCTGAGCTGCTTGGTAAAATGGACGATTTGTATCTGTTATTATCTATTTCTCTTATTCTTAAAAATTCTGAGTTTTCATTCATTCACTCATTATCAGTTTGCGATTGATTTATTATCATGATTTCTTTCTAGCAGGTCAGGGAAGAAAATACTAGCTTTGGAGATGCAGCTGTGACCAAAACCTGCAACAAGAATGGACAGATGGTGACCAGTCCTGGAAGCAAGGATAATTGCCTTGTTAAGAAGGGCACAGGAGGGTGGAAATATACAAGCATCTTGTTAGGTACCAATAAATGAGCGATATATATATAGCTTCTACTAATTATATATATATATATATTCTCTCTCTAACACCCAAAAAAAAAAATGGAGAAAAAATGTTTATATTCTTTTTTTATCTTTAATTTTCAAATGTGGGGGTGATTTTATTTTTCATAATTCTTTTTAATATGGTGCAGCAAATCAAGGCCTAGCAACACTAGCTTTCTTTGGTGTTGGTGTGAACTTGGTGTTGTTCTTGACTAGAGTTCTTGATCAAGAAAATGCCGTTGCTGCCAATAATGTTAGCAAGTGGACTGGAACTGTTTATTTGTTCTCTCTGGTTGGAGCATTCCTCAGCGATTCCTACTGGGGCCGTTTCTTAACCTGCGCAGTCTTTCAGATCATTTTTGTAGTGGTAATTAATTAATATATATGTACACATATTTATCTTTACTCGATCACTCACATCCTTTTTTTCAATTAGCTAGCTTGCTAACCAAGTAATTATTCACCTATTTTACTAGGGTTTGGGGCTATTATCCCTCACGTCATGGCTTTTTCTGATCAAACCAACGGGTTGTGGTGATGGGGGAATGGCTTGCATGCCCACATCCTCAATTGGCGTGGCCATCTTTTACTTTTCTATCTATTTAGTAGCTTTTGGATATGGCGGGCACCAACCAACTCTTGCCACGTTTGGAGCAGACCAATTTGATGCCGCAAACCCTAAAGAAAAGGAATCGAAAGTGGCTTTCTTTGCCTACTTTTACTTTGCACTCAACGTAGGCTCTCTTTTCTCAAACACCGTTTTGGTGTACTACGAAGACACCGGAAGATGGACACTTGGGTTTCTGGCATCCTTTGGTTCTGCTATTATTGCCTTGCTGTCGTTTCTGATGGGGACTCCTCGATACCGCTACGTAAAGCCATGTGGCAACCCTCTGCCACGTGTTGCTCAGGTATTTGTCGCCACCGCTAAGAAATGGCATGTTGTTCCTGCCCACCCGGAAGAGCTGTATGAAGTGGAAGGATCAGAATCTGCCATTAAAGGGAGCAGGAAGATTCTTCATAGCAACGAGTTTGAGTGAGTATTGGAATTTAAGACAATTTTTTTTTTTCTTCAATGATATAGGAAAATTTTGTTCTCTAGGATTTATTTGTTTTGTTAATATATATATATATATATATACCATGTTATTTAGTCACTGTCTACTTATAGGATGGCCTATCTATATATATACACGCATGTTACCTAATTTTCTATTTTAATTGCAAGAAATAAATGAAAGGAACTAATTGATTTGAGGGGAAATTTCATTTATCCACAATGTTTTAGTACTTTTGTAATCATATTTTTAAAGTTTAAAAATGTGCAATATCGGTTTTTTATGTTTTAAAATTTTGCAATCAAATGGTTAATCAATTAAATGTCCATTATATCCGTGTAAAACTTAAAAAAATACAAAATTAATTTAATTAAAAATTTAAACAAAAAAAAAAATGGAACAACTCGACCCACGGCAAAGTCCAGCCGTGGAGCAATTATTTATTTATTTTTTTAAATAAAAACATTGGTATTTTGGCGCTTTCCGTTATGAATATTACAAAAATTTTAAACATGGAAACTGATGTTACTAACTTCTTAAACTTTTATAAGTATGATTGTAAAAGTACCCAAACATTAGAAGGTAATTAAGTACTAATTAGTGAAGTTTTTCCTTGATTTAATTTTTTGGTATATATGTAATAATACTTATATCCATGTTCCTTGAAATTCTTCAGTTTTCTAGACAAGGCAGCAACAATAATTGCCAGTGATCTGTATGGCCCAAAACATCCATGGAGCCTTTGCACTGTGACTCAAGTTGAAGAAGCCAAGTGTGTTCTGAAAATGTTACCTATTTGGCTATGTACTATAATCTACTCAGTCGTCTTCACGCAAATGGCTTCTCTCTTTGTCGAGCAAGGAGACGTGATGAACACCAAGATTGGAAACTTTCACCTTCCAGCTGCCAGCATGTCTGCCTTCGATATTTGCAGTGTCCTTATTTGCACTGGAATTTATCGCCAAATTCTCGTTCCCCTTGCTGGAAAACTAAGCGGAAATCCCAAGGGCTTAACTGAGCTTCAAAGAATGGGCATTGGGCTCATTATTGGAATGTTTGCAATGCTTGCAGCCGGCGCCACTGAGATTGAGAGGCTCAGACATGTCATGCCCGGTCAGAAGAGTAGCTCCTTAAGCATATTCTGGCAAATTCCACAGTATGTTCTTGTTGGCGCTTCGGAAGTTTTTATGTATATTGGCCAGTTGGAGTTCTTTAATGGGCAAGCACCGGATGGTATAAAAAGCCTCGGAAGCTCGCTTTGCATGGCTTCGATTTCTCTTGGAAACTACGTTAGTAGCTTGCTAGTTAACATGGTCATGGGGATTACTGCTAGAGGAAATAATCCCGGTTGGATCCCGAATAACTTGAATACCGGCCACATTGACAGGTTTTTCTTCCTGATTGCAGTCTTAACGGCTTTTGACTTTGTGATTTACTTGCTTTGTGCTAACTGGTACAAGGGCATCAACCATGATGACATCGAGAAAGAAACTGATCCGAAGCAAGGACAAGAAGAAGTGCTCAGCAGAGTCTAGCGATCAATCGATATCTTCCCTACTTTTATCCAAATTTTGTATATATTATATATATATTGAGGTCCATTAATTTATGCAAGAAGAAAGCATGACCTTTGCTGATGAGACTTGAAAAAATAGTATTGCTGTGGAATGATTGCTTTCTTAGTATGGCAGGGTCGATCAGTTATATAGCGATCGAGATCGATGATGTTTCGTGGTATATATATATATATATTAATAAGGTTGACCTCACTAGGTAAGGTGTGCTTTGAGTTGTAAGGTTTGAGTTGAAAATTACTGTCAATGGCATGAAATGGTGTTTGTTTTCATGCTTCAGCTTCTGTTCCTCATTTTCTTTGTTTTGGAGGAGGGTATTAATTCCTCTTCAAGGATGCGTTGTAATTTCCCACTGATAAATTATAAATAACAAGCATCATGCATGATTTTCAATAAGTTTAAATTTTTCATTCCAGTTCTGTTTGGGTTTGTAATTTTTTTTTTTAAAAAAAACAATTTTAAAATATACGATTTAAAAACGTAATTTTTAAAAATGCAGTTAAACGTTTGGCAAAATCGCGGTTTATTCTTTAAAATTACGTGTTTTCAAAAAAAGCACCCAATTGCTTAATTGCAAATTGACAAATACGATATATCTATTCAAGTCATGCATACTAGATGGCCTGTGCTGATCAGCAATATTGCCCACAATTCATGCAATTTGATGAGTAATGTTAGAGCCAATACATACGACCATTTTTCCTCATTCAAATGAAACTATATTTGATTGAAAGACACTCCATGCATGGTTAGCTACTAGTCAAAAGGTCGTTTACTTAATTAATGCTTTAATTTGTACAAGAACAGAAGACAGATCATATATTACATAATATTAATTTGGAAGGACTTTTAGATATATAGGTCCAATTTAAAAAGTACTACCAGAAGAAAAAAATATTACAACTTTTAATATAAAGTCTATTATAAACTAACGTCACAATTAACTTATAATTATTTTTTCATTTATTAAATAAACCACCTCGTTTTGTAAAAAAATTGTAGCAAATGTTATTATTACCTAAACACTTTCTCAATCTAAATAGATGCAAGGATCATGACACTTGCAGGGTCACCAAAGAGCTTTTTATATATTATGTTTATCTTACAGGAATACATTAAATGGGCTGTTATATATATATATATATACTTTTCTTGTGCTGTGAGACCTAGAGCTAGCCAAACGTCACAATTAATTAATGGAAAACGACATATGGGGCACGAGGAAGACCAGATTCGACCTTTCTCGGTGAAGCCTCAAATATAGCTTCTCCTCCTACGCCAGCCACTGATCGCTATGGGAAGTCGAGCACAAGTGGAACCACAAAAAGGCACAATGCTGTATGTGTGTCGTTTTGTTCTGGCCATGCCACTACTACCTGCTTCATGTCTTTTCACATCATGTCGGAATGTCATTGTTTGATTTCATGAGATATATATGGACAGTGAACATACAAAATACAAAATGGCATACGCAACTGCATTTGCAATTAAGTTCATATATATATTTATATATATAAGCTTTCACGTACACCAATATTGGAACCCATTGATTACATTGTTTTTTTTCTTCTAGAATATTAATTCGACCTAATTAATCGTAGTAATTAACAAACTGGTGGGCATCAGTAGCTTACTAGCTTCTGAGTACTTTAGCTTATTATTTTTCGAATAGACTTTAGCTCATATAAGCTAAGGTGGAAGAAACAAGGCCAACAAGGGGATTTGTCAATGAAAAAAGTTAAGGAGTAATATTGTTATTTATTAGATTATTATACGACTGTCGTACAACTTGATAACGCGCATGCGAGTTAAAATAAACTTTTAAATCATCACTTATTAAAACAAAAAAATCAATATATGATTAATTTTTACCTCAAAGTCATTTTAATTGTCACTAAAAAAAATCACCATTTTTGAACTATTTCAAACCATCCTGAATATTTCGTCCAAAAATTAAATTCTAGACGGTTTGAGGAAAACCGTCTGGAATTCTAGACAGTTTTACCCAAACCATCTAGAATTAATAATTATTTGGTTTTTTTTATATATTAATATCATTAATATTAATATTAATTATTTTTTTTATATTAATTATTTTTTTAATCTTAAAACTAATTAATATGGTTTGATTCGAGCCATACGTTCGATCAAATTTGGTCGAAGATATGAAGGTCTTGCATGGGAGAACTGGCATGGAGCGGCCGTCAGGAGATCCGAGATCAGGTCTAGTATTTCTGAAGATTCCGGTGATGGGCGACTGGGAGGTCTTCGGAGGAGGTGATGAGTTCTTGAGCGTCGGATTTTTTTTTTTTTTTTTTTTTTTTTTTCGGCCGGATCTCTGGTCGGATTCGGCTGGGCGTGGGCTTCGGCCGAAAATCCACTTATTTCGGCTGGATCTCTCTCTGTATCCGGCCAGAGATCCGACTGAGAAACTGGCTTCTTCTTCGGCCCCCCACCACCTCTTCTTCCTCCGGCACCCTTCCTCTCCATCAAAACACTAACAATCCCACACCGCTAGAGACTGCCCTCGCAGCTAGATCGGAAAAATAACCGAAATGAATGAATTTGGTTTTTGTTTTAGGGCAAAATGAGATTGAACGAATTGGGGGAAGATGGTTGCGTGGGATGAGCTGGGTTGTTCATATAGATGGGTGCCATGTGCGAACCCATGTGGGGCATGGCTTGTGAGGAAATGGGAGTGAGAGGATGGTGGCCGTACGATTGGAGCCTTATATGAGGGGTGTGGGGGAGTTCCTGCCTCGATGCATGTCAATTGAAATAGACCAATGGGCAGAGACTAGAGAGAGAAGGGCTTTGTTTTATAAGGAGGAAAACAAGGAAAAAAAACATTATAAAACAGAATTTTGTAAATTTTTTTCCAGACGGTTTTAACCAAATTGTTTGAAAATTTTCATTTATAAACAGTTTATTTAAAACCTTCTGTAAATTTACAGACGGTTTCAATAAACCGTCTGAAAATTATTTTTACGGACGGTTTTTCATAACAATTTCTTTCTTGACAGTTTTTAAAACCGTCTAGAAAAAAATCATCCAAATATGGTAATATTTTTGTAGTTTGTATGACAGTCATATAACAGTCTATTAAATAACATTACTCAATTATGCCATCACCCTCGTGCTTTTGTGTTTTGTGACATGGAGACCCAATTTCTAATTTGATACTTGTGCTATCAGCATTTGTAAATCGAGACTCCGTTAACTTTCTCATCTAATAGATAACCAAAAGGACTATATAATTTTACTATTATGTTATATATTTAACCATGTAGGCTCACAGCCTTAGGTCTTCTCGCCAGGGCCGGCCATATAGACCCATCTCTCACATAAGTCGCAAAGGCGACCTTCGCAAGGGGTCGTGGGCCTCCACAACCTAGACCTCTACTCACCAAGGTTGCAGAGGCAACCTTGTTGAATGGGGATTAACAAGTCTATCTTCGAAGTCTTTTTACCTTCCAATATTTTTCTATTGGAGCTCAAGCATTTATGGGCCCTTCAATTATATCACAGAAGGATGTACCCTTTGGAGAATTTACGTTTGGGTATCGAATATTTCGAATATGAATAATATTTTGAATCTGATCACGGATTTCAAGGCAATAAAAATGTGTTTGGATGTTGAATATAATTTAGATTATTTTGAATATGTGTTTGAGTATTGAATTTGGAAGATTGAAAAAAAGTATTTTATAACAATATAAAGTGATTGGAAATGATTGGATTGTATGAAAAGTTGTGTATAATGATTGGTATGGTAAAAAATAATAATAATAAATATATTATGGGTTTTAAAAAAGTGTTTTATAATAGTATAAAATGATTGGAAATGATTGGATTGTATGAAAAGTTGTGTATAATAATTGGTATGGTAAAAAATAATAATAAAAAATATATGATGAGTTTATTCAAACTATCCAAACTTTATTCAAGTGACCCATGAGTTTTATTCAACTTGGATCCGGGTATGGGTTTTTGAATAAAAACCCGGTTCGAATACTGAATACTCATTCGAACCAAACGCACCATAGCTTTTCATCATGACTCGTGAGTTAGGCTTTTGTATCACCGATAGGTCTTTCGTTGCTACCAATAGGTTGCGGAGACCCACGACCCACTCCTAGCAGAGTTCATGGAGAGGAGGCTGCGGGGCCTCCATGACCGGCTGATGTCCGTGAGGGGTGGGTCTCCATGGTCGATAGTGAGACACATAGTTGGCCATAGGTGGAGACCCAATCTTTTTTTCTTTTTCCCTCTGTTTTTGAAAATTTAACAAAAATGTATAATTGTATTTTCATATTCGTTTCAGTTATCTATTTAATAACACATGTCTCAAATTTATCAAATTACAAACTAGGTCTTAGAGTCAAAAAAATGCAAAAGCACGTAAGGATGGTGACATAATATGTACTCAACTATTTAATAATCGGACAAGAAGTTTGATGGTAAAGAGAGGAGAAATTAGAGATTCAAACAAATGACTCCATATATGATCTCCAACTGGTGAAGCATATATAGTTCTCAATCAACTAATTTGTCCCATGGAACTAATTGATGAACTTTCCTCAAGTAATTATAGCCCCACTTAATAGTGCTTGGTTAGCAATCATGAGATAGACCATATCATGAAAAAAGTTATGAGAGTTTGGGTTCAAAATTTTCCTTTGAAAGAGCCAAACCATGTTGACAACTTGGTAATTAATGCATGCTCCACTTCAGGCTGAGATGGAAATGTCTTACTTTTCTAGCTAGTTGACATGATTAATATATATATATATTAGCATGCACTTCAAATTTTTTGTAGGCTTTTTTCTGTAGTTTCATAACAGGCTAGGGGTCACCTCGATCTGTGAATGAAAGATCGATCCTATATATATATGATTAGGAATGAGACCAATTTTTTGTGCCTTCCCTCCTGTTGTAGTGGTCCCGTAAAGAGATTTGAAATCCCCCATAATAATCCCCTGGTCTCTATTTTTATTTTATGTTGTTTTCCTCTTTTGCACTAGCCTTGCATTAGAATATTTTTAAGTCATTTTTCTTCAAAACTTTGTAATAGAAAAAGACATGATATCATATCGTGCTAGTAATTGTTAATACATAAGAAACCTTTCAAATTAAGAAAATGGAATTAATTAAGGGATAACAGATCGAACATTAAAGTTATACACCAGTCGTTATTGCATGTATTTGGATCTTGCTTTCAAATTAATATAGCATATATATATTATTGGATTCATTGTGTTCAGTGGACCCTTTGACTATCAAAAGTAGTTTAATTAGGTCGACCCACCTGGATGTTCGGTCCCTTTAGGCCTGCTAGAATCATAAACATGTATATGGCCCTTGGAGTATCGAAAGTAGTTTAAATCATGCTCTCAACTTGATGGAATCACGTAAATAATGTATCAAGTTGATTGTTAATTTGTGGCCTATATTTTCTCAATAAAAGACCCATCATCATATGTATATATAAGGCCATTTTTTATTAACAATTACGAACACGTACGATGTGTGACCCAATTAAGTGCTACAGAGAAACAATGCCGATGTGACCCAATTAAAATTATAGGAAGGAAACATGGTCTTCGACGAAAGGTATATATATATATATATATATTAAGAATGCAAATTAATACGTACGTACATATGCATATATTACGTACGTATTTTAAATCGATTAAAACATGTCATTCAATCAGTGTAACCTAAATATAAGCTTAAAGAGTAGCGCATTCCAATCGATATGATCCTTCAAGATTCGCAACAAACAAGTCTTTTTTTGGTAGGTCAACAAACACTCGAATGCATGGCTTATGGAACATTATTCAGATGTCTAGGCATCTAATTATATCACATTGACTATACGGCATATTGTAATTATTTAGTCGTGTGTCACCCACACTGGCTGCGACACGTCAATGGGATGACGTGGTGCCTATTTGGAAAACGACAGATACATCTATTGTCTACTAACAACGTGATTTTTCTTTTAATTAAGCTGCAAGTCGATTATGTGGAAAGCAATTAATGAAGATTTGGGTATTGTCAAAAAGGATAAAAACAGTAGTAGTGTGTTCTTCTCGTGCATAATAATGATAAGTAATAATGAATTGAAAAAAGATAGTAAGAAAAAATTAAGATACAAATTTATTAGGTTCGGTAATGTGTCTAGCTAAGTCTACAGGAATGCAATTATATTTTAGTATAGAAAAAGTGAGCCACCGGTTCAGGTACAAGATACTATCATTATCGTCTGAATAATTAGACATCCAACCCGTAATCGCAATAACCCAATTACTAATTTAAGGTTACAGCATAACATATTTATAAGAAAATTTTAATTGTACGGACGTATTTTGAAAAATCTCAAAATACCATGTACTGTACCACGGGGATGTTGCCCTTGCACCCCCACAACCTATTTATCACCAAGCCAACATAAATTTAATTACACCAAATGGGCCAATTGTCAAAGTTCCACTCCGTTCCATTCACTTCGCTACGCTCTGACAACTGGTATCTATATTAGCTTCTTGTATTACTCTCTATACCTAAGAGAATATGAGTTAATTGTTCCAACATACTGTATCGTCTACATTATCTATTGTTTATAATGCAATATTGAATTCCACCTTATTAACATTGAATCCTACATTTCAGGGAAAAAAAATCCTGGCACAAAGATTAGTACATAATCTTAAAGATCTTGCAATATTCTTTCAGAATTATGTTACTTTAAATGTGTCAGGGAAATTAATTAACGGGGAGTCGTCTAGTAAGATTATAATATAGCATGTTGAAATACTACTTAATCTAAAATCTTAAGTTTATAAGTTTAATTTGGAACCAATTATACTATATATATTAACCATTCACACTTATAACATCTTTCTAGCTATATAATGAGGGACTTAACATTTTTTATACTCACATGTGTATAATCAATGGTCTTCCTCTCATATGCGAGTCCGGCCATCACCAAATCATGACACTTCCCCTCTAACATGAACTTTATTAATCTCATAAGCTTTCTCCGGGATCATTTGTGTGCTATTTATGCTTGCTCGTGCCACGCTCCTTTTTCAATTCCCTTAGTCGATCTAGATATCACTCTTACCTAGCTAGTGCCGACGCCATGCACCTTTGTCCCTACTCTAAAGATTCTTGTCCATTCTATGTGCATTGTGACGCCTCTAGTTGCGAAATAGATCGATTACTATCATTCTATCATATCACACACTACTTTCGCTTTGATATTACTTATTGTGGAAATTATTTCCTTGAAGATTGTAAATCAAAAGCTTAAATCAATGGATTTGGACTGATCAATTGTAATATATTAACGACCGGTACTTGTGACATCGATCGATCTTTTGAATGCCAAACTCAACCATTTTTGCACTTGTATATTCTCAACAAAAAGCTAACAGTTAAAGAAAAATATAAAGAGCGAGGGTTTGTGTTGTCAAGTGGAGAAGTTCAAGAGTGTCAAATTTAGTCTATAATTGCATGTTAAAGGAGAGAGAAAAACAATTGCTAAAACAATTATAAAAAAAAAAGAAAAAAAGTATATTGATCAAATGTTTTTGTTTTGTTTTGCACTAAATTGGTGACTTTCTCCAATTTTCGTGAGCATAAAACTGATGGAAATTATGCGACCTTGATCTTGATATTGGAAAGTTGACAAGTAACTATCACTGACATATATATCCAGCCACCAAGAAATTAAACCCTATATATAGTCATTGCACATTTTGATTATACGTCTTTAAGCACTAAATCGGCCAATACATACTAGAAATGATTGATCATGAAAGTAAAGGAGAGGCCATGAAACTATGAAAGCTCCTGATCGAGCTCCTAAAAGTAGTGGCATGGGGGCACTCATAATCATGTCATTAGACCAGCAAGGGGTTTTTTTATCTCCATTGCACCATGGTTAATTGCGATATTAATGCATGGGCTTGTGGACATTGTTAGTAGATTCATGGCTTCTTACTTAATGAGGAACATTCTAGAAAATAATTGTCCTAAGTTTTCAAATATTCCTCCATAAGTAGATCATATATTTGTTATATGAAACATTTCGGTTCCATATTAGAAAGATTATTAGCCCACATTGAGGGGATAGATTATAAAGGATTTTATGGGTGCTAAGTTCCACATGCTAATCCTGATTATGTGAGTCTGGACTTTATAAGTGATTTTAGACGAATTCAATTACAACTTGACTAGTCTTTTTGAAGTATTAGCATTTTTCTTGAATCGTTATATTCTGCCTTTAAAATGCTTGTTAGATATTCTCGCTTGATTATCATTCTAGAACAATTCATTTACCTTTTGAAAGAAAAATATCAAACATGTACTTGCATGCTCTAATTTTTCTCTCATGACTCATCCTTGTTAGAATATTAATTAAATAATTAGATAAACTCTTTTTTTTATAAGCTTAAGCTTTTAGGACAAGTAGCGATTTAACATGCATAGTATATATATATATATCAAAGCAAAAGTCATAAGTTCGAACATTATCTCATGAGGGAGAGTGTCAGAATATAAATTAAGGGTGCGTTTGAGATTGCGATTTCGTAGACAATAAGTGCGATTTTAAACCAAATCGTAGAACATAGATCGTTTGGGAACTGCATTTTTAAAAATTGCGATTTGAAAACGCAGAAAATCTGCTTTTTTGAAAACGCAGAATTTTAAAGATAAATTCGCAATTTTAAAGGTCAAACTGCGATTTTGCCAAACGCTTAACTGCGTTTTTAAAAATTACTTTTTTCAAATCGCACATTTTAAAATCATTATTTTAAATCGCACTTTTTGAAATCGCAAACTCAAACGGACCCTAAATGATTAAATTCATTCACTCCTATCAACTTAAACTTTTGGAATAAGTGGTAATTTAACAATTAATCACCAAGTGCAATAAATATAATCACTTAATCAATGTTCTACCATAATTAATTTGATACTCCAAACAACCTATATTCTTAATAACAAATGTCGATGTAAATTCTTCATTCCTTTATATAAGTTTAGGCTTTTGAGATAAATAATGATGATTTAACAAAACAAAAAATTTGCATAATTAAACTTCATATTAAAACGGCATGGTCCGGAACAATATGAGAATTTGATGTTAGACCATGTTGAATGATTCTGTATGAATACGATAATGAATGTTTATAAAAACTCGCTCATTTTGGTGGAGATCGAGGATAAAGATTAAAAAGATTGCTAACAAGTAAATTAATAGATTTGGAAGTCTTAACCATGCTTTAAGCTGGATAAGAACGTACGGTAGTTAGCTAGCTAGGTGTCTTAACCATCCTCTCTTAAATAAGCACTAAATATATATGTCATAGAATATTGTTTAACCATTGGATATAATGAAGTGTTAATTAATTTTTATGCTTTTAGCCAATGCACTCTTTTTTGGAAAGGTGCCAAATAGTAGAAAAAAAAAATGTAAATTAATCTAGAGGTGCCTCCTACTAACAATAGATTAATCTAGACTTAATTTGCAGTGGTTTGGCCTCTAAACCAATTACAAAGAGGTACCTAGCTCTTTGATCCTGTGACACACTAACGGTTACATTTTTCTTCTCAATTTTTGGACATAAAGTAGTAAATAATTAATGCCCAAGTATTGGTATTGGACCACGTACACTATTTTTTTTTATTATTTTTTTTTTGAATTGGCCTTTGCATATATCTTTTTTCATGAAGTTGGGAACAAACTAGCCGGTCGGTAGCCCTCTAGAGTTATCAAAGTTCAATATATTTCTTTCAATTTATGTTTATAGGAATTTCAAATAAATTGTATCACCTCCATTGTTGTTGATGTTGCAGCCTGTCTCTCGAACTCGATCTCTCCAAAATACAGGTAGATGAAACAAAAACAAGTCCAATAAAATATAAAAAAAAAAATTTAAAATTAAAAAAGAAGCTGGAAAACTATGAGATATATTCACAAATAAATTGTTATTAAAGAAAATGCTTTGATATGTATCTTTGGTCCTTGAAATTAGGCCTAGGTTTGATTTGTATCGCTCAAATATAAAAAGTTTTAATTTCATCCTCAAAAGATTTAAATATAGAAGTGTTGTCTTTTTCTATCTATCAAATGACGAATTGAATTATATATACATAAAACTAACATAAAATTGATATAATAAGTTTATGTTCTTATGTGGGCGCCCCTCTATAATTGTTTACTCACTAGTTGTAATGCCATATATATACCCCAGATGACAACTGGTTTAATTTCCTTTCTTCTTCTTTTTTCATATATATCTGCGGTTTTTGCTCAAGCTTCCTATGCTATATATCTTTCTCTATTTTGTGAAAAGTGGGCTACTTCAATCACTTTCAGACTGTAACCGGCAATGGCGGAGCCAGGATTTTGTCCGAGTAGGGGCAAAATTAGAATAATAAAATAAATTTTTATTCTCATTATATACTTCATTTATATTATATATAAAATTATGGTGAACACAATTCAAAATAAGAATAATAACGCAATATGTGAAACACAAAAAGTATATCTATCAGACTTCATAAATATCTCATAATTAATATATTAATAAGTTGTCAACTTGTCATGTAGGCAATACTACAAAACTAAACAAAAATACAAACTATCTAAAATTGCATCCTCCGAGTTCTCAAAGAAACAAAATCATCAAGTATCGAATCTGAATTGAAGCTCTCAGAAATTTCCCTCTCAATATAGACAAGTAAGCTATTTGCGAGAAACTCATCATCCATTTTGTTACGAAATCTTGTTTTAACGACTTTCATAGCTAAAAATGTTCATTCAGTAGTTGTTGTAGATAATGGAAAAGTCAAAACAAGAAGAATCAATCTGTCAATAAGATGATATCTTTCTGATTTTTCTGTCTCTATCAATCATCGACATAATTCTGCAATGGAAGACAAATTTTTTAATTTCGGATCATTAAGCATATCAAGTTGAAAATGCTTCAACTGAAATCTCAGATTAATTTTCTCTTAGTCTGAAAAATCAAGAGGATAATACTTCTCTGCAAGCCTACATATATCATCAATGCTAAAGGATTTATAAGCATCATTTGGATCCAAAGCTAAACTAAGTGTCAAGAGTTCTATTGCCCCTTCACTAAACCTATTATCGAGCTCTTGCAACTGAAAGTCTATAGTAGCATTGAATATGTCAAAATGATAATGATGCTCCACTGTGATGTGATCTCGTTGATGACACTTCGACGTTGAACATAACGAACACCCAAATCTGGAATGTCAATTTCAGATTTCTTGCAGAAAGAGACTACTTCCTCAAGCAAACTATCTCAATTTTCATCTCTCAACTTTTGGATGAGTTTTTTTTGTATTAGTAACCAATTGCACCGCAGTCAAGATATCTTGAGATTTTTGTTGTAAATGTTGACAGAGAGCATCAATAATACCCATGATTTTTTTCATCAAATGTAAAATGAATATGAATTGAAATGAAGTAATCATTTTATAAGCAACATTAGCATCCCCACGTTGAGAGTAAGTGGATCATTCATTTATAATATTTTCAAGCACTGAACAAGTAGCACTAAATAGCCTTACTAAGCTACAATAGATTGATAATGAGAACTCCAACAAGTATCACCAGCTCGTTTTAAAGTGCCAATTTGGTTAGCTCATTTTCGAGTTTCAAGTTCATCAATAGCTAACAAATGTGCGGTTTCTGCTGCTTGAGTAGCTTGTAGTTCATCATGACGCTTGCACGAAGCAACAACAACATTGATAGTGAAATTCAAATTTGAGAAGAACTCATGAACAGAAACTACCTCTCTAGATACAACAACTAATGCTAATTGTAATCGATAAGCGAAACAATGAACATAGTATGCACATGGACAATCATTAAGAAATAATGCTTGTAATCATTTCCATTCGCCACGCATATTACTAGCACCATCATACCCTTGTCCACAAATATTTTGAATATCAAGACGGTGTTGAGAAAGAACAGCAGATATTTCATTCTTTAAAGTCGATGCCGATGTATCTTTAACATGGACAATATCAAAGAAACGTTCTTACATAAAATCATCTTTGTCAACAAATCTTAAAACAATAGTCATTTGTTATTTCTTAGACTCATCTCGTGCTTCATCAACAATAATGCAAAATTTTGAATCACGAATTGCATTTCGTACCCTATTTGCCAAGACATGTAAAATATCTTTTTGAATATGATGTGAAGTATATTTAGCATTTTGTGGAGCATTTTCTAAGACAACCTTAGCAACTTTCTCATTGTACATGGATACAAGTTCTATCAACTCAAGAAAATTGCCACTATTTTTTGAATTTGGACCCCATCATGACCTCTAAGAGCACATCTTTGGGATGTTAAATAACAAATACAATCAATTGAAATCTTCAATCGAAATCGATTATTCAATTTTTGTTCCAAAGTTTGCTTATCAATCACATTTTTAATATGCTGAGATTGATTCATCAAAGTATCACAACACTTAACAACATTATTATAAGGTGAACACGGATCATTTCCCATATGGACCAAAAAAACACAATTTATACCATCATTAACCTTTTTCCAATTACGAAATCCTTCAATAGTAAATGCATTAGCTCCGGGTCGTCCCATTGGCTTTTTATCGAAAAGATAGCAGGGCAAACAATAAGCAACATCTTTTGTAAGAGAGCAATCTAACCAATTAAATATCTTATACCAAGATGATTGAAATCTCCGACGATTTTTTCCAGTTCCCAAAAATGGAAGTCCAGAACTTTTAGAAGGAATGAATCTATATGGACCGTCTTTAAGATAAACACGTCTAATTTCATCCTGTTGATTAACTGGATATTCTGTATTTGGCGACGTAACCCTGGATCATGTTCTATAGTAGAACTGTCAACTGACTCAATTTGAGATTTAATTCTTAGCATCTTAGAAGGGCGTTGCTCAGGAGCTGAAGGTTGAGGATTAGATGTGGAAGAAGACATTTTAGAATTGGAATCTGCATTTTTTTCTTAAAAAAAATGCATTAATTCTTTTTGGCTTGCCCATGGTGTAATCTAAGATTTTTCGAAAACCTGAAAATTTATTTATCTATTAGTTTTAAGTGTTTCTAATTGCACTAAAAAAACTCATGACTTATGACACATATTCCAATGATATTATAATTAAATAATTACAGTATTATGATCACTATTAATCTAACAAATCTTTAAGAATATCTTAATAAAAGGACCAATCAATAACAAATAACAAATAACATACGTACCTGAAAGTGTAAAAAATTTACTGAAACTTATTGACACTGGCAAAATCCCAAAGTATGCAGAAAACCTTCTAAAAGATGCCAATATTGTTCTTATCTGAATAAGAAAACAATTATAATAAAAAAATAATAGCCAATAAATCTCATAAATGTAAAATAAATAATCAAAAATATTATTAGCATAATTTTTTATTTTTTTTTAAATTCATGAATACACTACAAATTGACAATATTAAAATTATTCAAATAGTCTACTAGACTACTAGTCATGATTATTTAAATAAAATAAAAAAATAATTTTTATATTTTTAATGGATTCCTTTGTTTTTATTTTACAATCAAATAAGTTACCCTACACAAAAAATGGATCTCTTACATCAAATAACTTTTACTTGACCATTCTAGACTAGTAAACTCTCTCATTAAAGTCACATAGTACACTATACACATTGCACAAAGGTGAAAGGCCATTACTTTATACACGTGATTGTACTAAACACACTACACAAAGGTGAAAGGCCATTACTTTATACTGAACACACTTAGACCAGTACTTTATATTTTCTTTTCTTTTTTATTTTGAGGATTTGAAAAAAGACCATTCTATTAACTCTATCATACGGTCCAACCACTAAAAGATGAACCACGGGAATATAGCAGCAGAGTCCCAGAGCCAGAGAGCACACCATATTCATACAAAAAAATAAAATAAAAAATATAGAAAGAAAGAAAAAAGAAAAAGATAACAGACGGCTCACAACCAACACTCTCTAGAGTTTGCAAACACCACCACCATCAACAATTCAATAGACAAAGAAGAAGAGCAGAAGAAGCCGAAGAGCAAACTTCTTGAAGCCGTTGTTGCTACCGCTTGGTAAGCATGGACTTAAAATTAAAGGTTTGTTTTATTGTTTCATTGTTTGCTTTAGAGTTTAGATCGGTATAACCGGTGTACAAGGGGAGAAGAATACTATACATTTATACGGTTGTACCCTTTAGGCTATTGCTAGGTAAAAAAGTGTGGTTGGGTCGTAACTTGTGTTGAATTTGTGAATTGTAAGATATTAGCCCAGATTTGAAGCCAAGTTAATTTTTTTAGAGGGCTTAGCTAGGTGATTAGGCTTAAAATACTCAAATATTTTTTTTTTAAAAAAAAATAAGATGGAGGGGCAGGCGCCTCTGCCCACCCCCCCTTAAATCTGCCCCTAGTAACTAGAACACAAAATGGCAATTTCTTCCTTTTATTCCAAGTTTTTTTTTGGAGTGTTGGCTTTCTTTGCTCTTGTATTTGCTATTGTTTAGTCTGCTTCGGTTGAGTTTTCGATCACTCCTGTTTCTGGTAAATGTTTTTTCTCTCACACACACACATGCACATGTCATGGGATTTGGCATAGAAAGTGTTATTGCTCTCACAGATGTACGTGTTCCTAAGTGCAAGATAATGAAAAACGTACATCATTATTAAATATTTGAAATCTTGTTTATTTTTTACAAGAAATGTATAGTATTCTTGACTGTTCATAGAGATTGATTAATTTTGTTGTTTTATATATAGGGTGTTTAATTTGTGTTTGTAAACAATTTTCTAAATTTCCCTTTGCCATGTACAATACTGATCAAATTTGGTAATTCTCATATATTTTTAGAAAGAGAGAAAAATTAAAAATAACCTGGACTAAATGCAATGATCCGTTAATGGTTTGTAATATACCCATATTAGAAAAATATGTCTTCATAAAAATGGTTGGAATCGCTAAAAGAATGACGTGAAATATTTACTCATTCATTGCATTGTCATTCTTTATTAGTCTTGCTTGTAAGTGTGAGTACGTTGGATCGTGTATTTATTTCTTTTGCTATGAAATATTTCCATGGGCTTTCGCTAGCTATTTTGAAGAGTTTTTATGGAGATTTATACAGTAAATCTCGGGAAAATTAAAACACATTCTTAAGTGCAGATAAAAGCTAAGAATAAAGCTAATCTTCACACTCATTTATCACACCGGTCATGTCAAGATTCTTCAAAGTTGAAAGAGCATTTTTCTCTAGCGCTTAATTGGGTCAGGAATCAAGATTCATCAATTATGACAGCAAGCAATGAGTCTCCAATATCTTTAACAATAGTATTGACAGTTCAACTATTGCAATACTTGCTATTTCTTTTTGACTGTCTAGTGTGGTCATTCAATGATTTTAAGAAGCATTTTCTAAGATTACCTTGTCAATTTTTATTATTATTATGTTTTGTAAGAATTTGTAACAGTGTTGTTATTGATATGAAAATGTAGATGGGATTATGGAATGATTAAGATTGAAACATGATTGAATGAAGAACGATTGAATTGATGAAACTGAAAAGTAGACAAATTCAAGGATGTCTTAGCCTCCAAGGTTCAAGAACCAAACAAAATAAAGCCTACTGTTCTTAAATGCTTTGGGCCTTTTATACATGCCCAGTTATACAGATCTAATGACCAAAAGCCCACTGTTCAATGACCGAAAGCCCAAATTAAACTTAGCCTCCAAGATTATAAAACGCAGGACTTATAATACAAAACGCAAGAGTCCAAAACGCACTCCTTAAAACATAAAACGCAAACGCCACCAGCTGTGTCGCATATCCTTCATCTAACAGCCTTCTGCCACGTATTTAGCTCCTAGCTCACTGTTATATTAGCCTACTGTTCTTACATGCATTGGACCTTTTATACATGCCTAGTTATACAGGTCTAATGACCAAAAGCCCACTGTTCAATGACCAAAAGCCCAAATGAAACTTAGCCTCCGATATTATAAAACATAGGACTTACAAAACAAAATGCAAGACTCCAAAACACACTCCTTAAAACATAAAACGCAAATGCCTCCAGCTGTGTCGCATATCCTTCATCTAATAGCCTCCTGTTGTCACGTATCCAGCCTCTAATTCACTATTACATTACCCACCTCTTCAAAAGCACCTTGCGGGCAAGGTGCTAGCTTAAAAAAATAAATAAATAAATAAATTGTAAGCCTCAAAACAAAAACGCATAGAACTAACGACGTAAAGACATTTCTGTTGTTCCCTAAAGAAAGTTGCCTCTAGCTGTTTGCAAGACTTTTTCAACTGCATTCTCCCGCTGTCATGTAGCAGTCTATCTCCATACATTGCAGTTTTTCTAGGTGCTTCTCTTCCTCCTCCTTGTTCACGTCCACTCTGTAGCTTCTACAAGAAGCTAGGATCTGGTGAACTAAAGCAAGGAAGGGAGGGCAAGGACCGAGAGGGAAATTTTGGAAATGTTGGACCACCCGTTCTTGCCCACTTCTACGCCAGCATCAACGCACCCCGGTGGCTTTGCTTCCTGACCGAGTTCTGCCCTGGCGGTGATCGTGACATGCACCGCCAACACCAGCCATCCAAGTGCTACAAGAGGAACGCACCTCTAAACATAGCTTTTGTGGATTTTCCGCATCAGCTTGTGGCTCTTCCTCTTCAAGGTTCGTGTCCTTTTCATTGGCCATTTGTTTCCAACGTCATTTGTGATTCAGGACCACAAAGTCCACCCCATTCTCATTTGAGTGCTAAGATAATAAGGAACTCACCATGGAAATCGAGGCCTCCAATTTGTTCTCACTAGGTACTACACAGACGCTACATGAATGTGGTTCTTCCCATCCAAAATTCTCAGCCTTTCGCAAAATTTCCTTCCTTAAGTGAGCGTGTCTAAGCTCCAATTTAGAGTCCAGTCTTTCATCAAACAAGTTTGCTACATTTTGATAAAGCCCATAACACTCCTGAAATTGCTTCACCATGAGAGATACTAAAATTCGTGTTGGAGGAATTTCGTCAAACAGTTGGTAGGTATCTTCAACCAGGTCTGTTCTTTGAATTATTGTGTGTGTTGCTTCTTTGTCTTCCTTCTCTTCTCCTTTCCCGAATGCATCTCCCTTGTACTGCTTCCTTCTTGATACTCATTGTTGGTCGGTTAATGGCAGTTTCTTCGTCTTCCTTCTATTCTCCTTTCTCGAATGCATCTCTCTTACCGCTTCCTTCATGATACCCATTGTTGGGTTGGTTATTGACAGCCAATAACTCTTGAAACTGCTTCATCATTTCTAATTAATTTTGTTCCATGACCGATTGCAAAACCGCTTGCAATTAAGTTCTAGTCATCAGTCTAGCCTGCAAGTGCGCCAAGCTTTCCTTCAATTCACACAATTGCTATGATTTATCTGCCATTGTAGTTGACTTAAAATTTCAGAGGATCTAAGGCTCTGATATCACTTGTAACAGTTAATTAGGGGTTCGATACGTGGCAGCAAGAGGCTATCAAAGGGATAATTGCACCGTTGGTCCCTATGGTATGCCATAATTATTTTTCACTCCCTATGGTTTAAAAAGTGCATGGGAGGTCCCTGTGATATGCAATAATTACGTTTTACTCCCTAGGTCGATTTTTCGTCCACCATTTTGACGGAATCTGTTAGCCCTACACGTCAGCGACACGTGTCGCCAATAAGATGGCGACACGTGTCCATTTTCATAGAAAATATAAATTTATTAATAATTTTTTTTTTTTTTTTTTTTTTATTTTTAAAAAAAAAAGAAAACTGGCAGCCAATGGGGGTGGCCGCACGCCACCCCTAGATCTATTAGGGGTGGCCCAGCCACCCCCTTGCCACCTTTTTCCTTTTTTTGTTTTTTTTTTTTTAAATTTTAATTTTTTCAAAAAAAAATAAGTATTTTTATTTATTTTTTAATAAATTTATATTATTTTATTAAGATGGACATATCAGCGCCACGTGTTGCCAATAAGATGGCAACACGTGGCATTTGACGGAATCTGTTAAAATTTTTAATGGAATTTGACTGTAGGGATCGATTTGTAATTATTGAATATTACAGGGACCTACCATGCACTTTTTAAACCATAGGGAGTTAAAAATAATTATGGCATAACACAGGGACCAACAATGCAATTATTCCGCTATCAAATGAAGGATATACGATACAGCTGGAGGCATTTGCGTTTTATGTTTTAAGGAGTGCATTTTGGAGTCTTGCGTTTTGTATTATAAGTCATACGTTTCATAATCTTGGAGGCTAAGTTTCATTTGGGCTTCTGGTCATTAGACCTGTATAACTGAACATGTATAAAAGGCCTAAAGCATGTGAGAACAGTAGGCTAATGTAACAGTGAATTATGGGCTGGGATACGTGGCAGCATGAGGCTATCAGATGAAGGATATGAGACACATATGGAGGCGTTTGTGTTTTATGTTTTAAGGAGTGCTTTTTGGAGTCTTGCGTTTTATATTATAAGTTCTGCATTTTATAATCTTGGAGGTTAAGTTTCATTTGGGCTTTTGGCCATTCAACAGTGGGTTTTTGGTCATTAGACTTGTATAATTAGGCATGTAGAAAAGGCCTAAAGCATGTAAGAACAGTAGAATTAGGGGCTAGATGCGTGGCACTAGAAGGCTATCAGATGAATGATATGAGACACAACTGGAGGCGTTTGCGTTTTATGTTTTAAGGAGTGAGTTTTGGAGTCTTGCATTTTGTATTAGAAGTCCTGCGTTTTATAATCTTGGAGGCTAAGTTTCATTTGGGCTTTTGGTCATTGAACAATGGGCTTTGTGTCATTAGAATTGTATAACTGGGCATGTATAAAAGGCCCAAAGCATGTAAGAACAGTAGGCTAATGTAACAGTGAATTAGGGGCTGGATACATGGCAGTAGGAGGCTATCAGATGAAGGATATGCGACACAGCTGGAGGCTGGGCATTTGAGTCTTATGCTTTAAAGAGTGCATTTTGGAGTCTTGAGTTTTGTATTGTAAGTCCTGCGTTTTATAATCTTGGAGACTAAGTTTCACTTGGGCTTTTGGTCATTAACCCTGTATAACTAGGCATGTATAAAAGGCTCAATGCATGTAAGAACAGTAGGCTAATATAACAATGAATTAGGGGCTGAATAAGTGGTAACAAGAGGCTATCAGATGAAGGATATGCGACACAACTGGAGGCGTTTGCGTTTCATGTTTTAAGGAGTGCGTTTTGGAGTCTTGCATTTTGTATTGTAAGTCTTGCGTTTTATAATCTTGGAGGCAGTCATTGAACATTGGGCTTTTGTTCATTCAACCTGTATAACTAGGCATGTATAAAAGGCTCAAAGCATGTATGAACAGTGGCTAATGTAACATTGAATTAGAGGCTGGATATGTGGCAGCAGGAAGCTATCAGATGAAGGATATGCAACACAGCTGGTGGCTTTTGCATTTTATATTTTAAGAAGTGTGTTTTGGAGTCTTGTGTTTTGTATTATAAGTCTTGCGTTTTATAATATTGGAGGCTAAGTTTCATTTGGGCTTTTAGTTATAGATCAATGGGCTTTTGGTAATTAGACATGTATAACTGGGTATGTATAAAAGGCCCAAAACATGTAAGAATAGTAGACTAATGTAACAGTGAATTAGGGGCTGGATACGTGGCACCAGGAGGCTATGAGATGAAGGATATGCGATACAGTCAGAGGCGTTTGTGCTTTATGTTTTAAGGAGTGCGTTTTGGAGTCTTGCATTTTGTATTATAAGTCATGCGTTTTATAATCTTGAATGTTAAGTTTCATTTGGACTTTTGGTCATTGAACAGTAAGCTTTTGGTCATTAGACATGTATAATTGGGCATCTATAAAAGGCCCAAAGCATGTAAGAACAATAGACTTTGTTTTGTTTGGTTCTTGAACCTTGGAGGCCAAGACATCCTCGAATTTGTCTACTTTTCAGTTTCATTAATTCTATCGTTCTTCATTCATTCCGGTTTCAATCTTAATCATTCCATAATCCTATCTACAGGCTTTTGGTGCTTTGGAGAAGGGAGAGACGACCAAAGCAAAATGAGAAAAGTATATTATAGAATAAAAGAGCCGCTATTTTTCCCTTCCCAGTCCTATTATACTTTGATAAAGTTTTGGATGACTAAATCTATTAGATAAATAAATCTTTCTTTTAGATAAATTAATGGTCCTCGGCAAAGTCGGCACATGGCCTGGTTTATGGCAAGATATCCATGATGGATTCTTTTCGCAATTGGAACAAGGATAACATGCCTTGATGAACAAGACCACAAAGCTTAAGCAAATGATCTTAAAAACAAAAACACAAAAACACAAAAAAAAAAAAAAAAAAAAAAAAAAAAAAAACCATGGAAAGATGGTGATAAAACTTTTATTCAATGAGCGTATATATGGAATATATATATTAGTCAGTAAACTCACATCAAAAGAGTGACGTGGCTCGGTTTATAATGGCATATCCTTCATCTGATAAACTCTTGCAACCACGTATCCAACCCCTAATTCACTATTACAGAATTGCAAGAAATTCAATAAATTTTCCTTGAACACTAGAGTGCATAGATTAATCATGACCACGCAATGCTAAAAAAAGCAAATGCAATCAACTGATACATTCAAACAAAATCTATATTTTATTTTCTGCTAATCTAATTGTATTTTAAAAAAATGTTAGGATGCTTTATTTATGATTTAACAAAGGTTGACATTTTCGCTTTATTATTTGCACTATTGTGAACCCTTGCAATACTCTGTAACTTCTCTCTCTTTTTATAATATATATATAAATCATTTAGTAACAAACGAGTCTCCTCCTACTTTAACTCTAGTGTCTAGTCTGAAAAAATAACGATATAAGCCATACACATCTTTTGAAATGTTGTATTTCAACCAGTTAGCATTTTCTTTGAATCGAGCGGGATTAAAACAACACAATATTTTTGTTTTCATCAAAATTTCCACCTTTAGAGAGTCGTCCTTTCAAATTATCTTCGTAGAAAGTTATGGTTAATTGGTTGACACGGTCCTTTAATTTTTGTAGATATGCTTTTTGAATTTGGTCTCTATCATTAAGATGATAATAAAAAAATTATTCATCTTAAGTAATGATCTATTTGCAGATTTCACTAAATCTATCTTGACACGAGCTTGTTTAGATAACTACAATTGTATATTTCATGCAATTAAAATATGTAAATATATATATATATATATATATATATATATATATATATATATATATATCAACAATTAATTGAAAGAGCAGTCTAAATATAAAAAATTTACATATAAATTTTTTTTACTTAAAAGTAAATTTTTAAAAAAATCAATATAAAAATTTGATTACTTACCTAAAAATTTTAAAGAAAGAAAGGAACTATTTGTAGTAAAGTGGCACTTATTATTAGACTGTGAAATTGAGAGCAAAAAAGACTAATTATAGTGGTTTTTGGTGAATCTCGTAATAATGTTTGGTAAATGATTTTTTTTTTTTTTATGGTTAATTGGAACAGCCATACAAATGAATTTTGCAACTTGGGCTCGATATCTTCTTCTTCTTTTATTTTATTTTTTTATAGATACATGAAAAACAGAATTACAACAGGAATGAAAAACAACAAAAGTAAGGGCTAAGCAACCCGAAATTTAAACTAAAAACGAAAGTATACGGGAACAATGCTTCCGAAGATGCGGGCCTAATGATTCATGACACGGATGTCAAAAACCAAGGCCACTAGTTAAGGTGGTATAAGATATATAAAGTGTTCAAAGAACTCAAACACCAATACAGGGATAAACAGAGAGAGGTTACAACAGAAAAGCTCAAAACAAAACACAACAACACAAAAACAGGAAAATAACCATCAACAAAGGCCCGGAGGAGGGGAGGGGAGTGGGAGCCACCTCTGGTGGCGCGTGAGAGCCACGCGCGGCCAGAGGAAGGCCTCTCGCCAGTGGGAGACGCTGGAGTCGTCGAAGTACGCTGCAAGCCGTGGTGGGGAGAGGCGGTTGGAGGAGACGTGGTCCACACGAGCCAGGAAGATCCCTGGTGCGTGCAGAAGATGCTCCGGCGAGTGGGCAGCGGTGGGGAGCATGACGACCGTCAGTGGACTCGGAGGACACCGGTGAACCCACTGGTGAGGCGCGTGTCGTGCGAAAATTGGCCGAGAAATGTAGATCTAAATCCTAAGATTTCGACCCAAAAAACACACAAAACACGGTGGAAAGAGACGGGATAAACCAGTGAGCTTTGTGTTGAGAGAAGAACGAGAAGAAAAGGAACCATAAAAAAATCTAACATGATAGAAACCTCAAAAGAGGCAGAAGCTTTGGTGGGTTGATTGTTACGGGAGAAAACTCTCAAGGGTTGTGGGTGGCTGGTTGGGTGGGTGAATAGAGGAGAAGGAGAGGGAGATGGGGTTGCAAGGAAATGGGAGAAGGTTACAGGGAAAGTGGGGAGGGAAACCAAAAGGCTTCCCGCCCAAGTCGGCTTGCACAGGAAAAAAGTCACAAAGATGAGAGAGAACGGAGCGTTTGGTTTGTAATTCACCTAAACAAACTACTGGGGCTCGATATCTTAGGCGTGTTTTACACTGCACAATGACAGCCAGCCTATCACATCACCCTCCCAGCCTCCCTCCATAAATTCTTATCCTCATATGAAATTTGTCTCATGCCATTTATTATAAGGGCAAAAAATTGAACTTAATTTAATCATTTTATAGACCTTTCTTCAATCAAATTTTGTCTAATAATGTCATTTTCCAATCAAATTAAACGGATAAAGATCATCTTTATTTCATGATCAATATTCTATTTTATTTCATCTAACAGTGGAGTGGCATCACATCACATCAACTATAAAATGACACGATTTCATTTCACTTAAAATAGATACGACTAGGGCTGTAAACGAGCAGGTCCGAGCCGAGTTTTGGCAATCCCGGACCGACTCGTTTTAAGGAGAATTTAAACAAGTCGATCCCGAGCTAGAGCCGGGCTTAAGAACCTTTGTCCGGGATCGACTCGTTGGGGTAATACCCCAACTCGGGACTGTTAAGTAAGCCCTCACGAGTCGATCCGAGTGCTCGACTCGCTCGAGTTAACTCGAGCTCGGATCAAACCCAAAAAGTTGTTTGAAGTTCAATCCGAGCCCGAGCTTCGGGTTCAGGGCTCGGCCTGTCGAGCCCTAATTGGGTAGCTCGGCCCAATTAAACAAAAAATAAAAAAAAAACCATAAAAAAAAAAATTTGAAGTCTGCAATTTACAGTTCGTAAAACTACATACATGAATCAAGATTCATCTAAAGCTAATAATCTATGAATCAAAAAAATCAACAAGTTGCTTTTACCTGCAACTTAAATTACAAGTTTACAAATTAAAACATACAAACTACAAAGAGATCAGATTTACATAGTTTGAAAGAGATCAAATTTTACCCAAATACAAAGAGATCAAAATTAAAAAGACTACAAGTCTACAACTTCTAGAAGACTAACTTAAATTACAGCACAACTGCAGCCTGCAAAATGTTAAGAACAATCTGAGTTGCCACTTGCCAAATGCCACAGGTCCATAGCTCAGAGAAATCGCAGGATCACACTAAACTAAGACAAAAAAAAAAAAAATAAATAAATAAAAATTTGTTAAACTATTTTTACTCCCTTGCACATTTAATCAAAGTTTTGTTTACCTTGATAAACATGTCAAGGGAGATTTATCATTTAAGATTTGTCTAGACAGACTATACATACCAACTGCAACTTCTCTATCTCCAATAGAAAAGGTATAAAATACAAAGAAATCAAATTTACAAAGAGATCAGGTTTACATGAAGGATGAGTAATTCTCATTCGTGTGAAGGATTAAAAGACAACTTAAATTATGACATATTAACAATTTGAAAATGAATAGTTAAAAACAATCTAAGTTGCCACTGCCAAATTTGCCACAAAACCACACTGCACTAAGACATTCTTAGGATAAAATAAATTGCATAACAGATTTCAGATTCTCACATTTCAATCTTATCATTAGTGCATAGCTTAGGTCATTTGGTAATGTGACTTGCATGCAAGAGAGTCTCACTTGCCTCATATGCTTGTGATTCTCTTGAATTACGTGCATAAGAGGCAAAATGAGAATCTCTTGGCATACAAGTCCCAAGCAAAGCAATAGACATGGCATACAAGTCCCAAGCAAAACATCATAGATTACAGATTTCTAACTAAGCAAAGCATAACAAAGAACATGGCAGATTGTGTTTTATTAACTAAAAAATAAACACGGCAGAATATGTAATATGGCAGATGAAAGAAAACTTCAGAAACCAAAGAAAAGCTTAATTTTTTAAAGAACTCAGTGACTCAAACAAATCCCAGAACCAGAATAATAGATTACAGATTTCTAACTAAGCATATCATAATTTTTTAAAGAACTCAGTTACTCAAACAAAGCCCAGCAATCAGCATAATAGATGAGAGATTTTTAACTAAGCAGATCATAACCGTTTATAAAGAACTCAGATACTCAAACAAAGAGTGATGTCACCATTTCACCCAAATGGCCAAAATACAAAGAGATCAAATTCACAATGCCACGTGTGACTTGTCAAATGCCGCTCTTTACAAGACCACACTGGACTAAAACAAAAAGAATTGTAAAAAAAATTTACTCCTTTGCATATTTAATCAAAGTTCTTTTAACCTTGATAACATGTCATGTGAGATTTATCATTTAAGATTTGTCTAGACAGACTATACATAACAATTAAGAGTTAAGACATACCTCATAACTCATGACATGAGTCATACCAACTTCTCCAACAAAAAGGGACAAAGCCACAAAAGGTATATTAGCTCAAGTTAAACAGATTGTCCAGCAAGGCAGCAACCATATTACATACTTAACAAAAAATAAACATATATAAAGTTAATAACGTCCGAATATCTAAATCAAACCTCGAAAGAATCAAGATGATGGCAATTCAACTTCAATCAGTTTCTACAAAAACAAGCACAAAGTCAGTTAATAAAGTTAGTTTATACCTAAACAAAAATCAGTGATAAACACATGTAATTTCATGCAAATTATGTGCTTAAAATGCCACTTACAGTTTCAGAGGTTTTTTTCTTGAGACCATGGATTGCTCTCACCCAATCGGAGCCACACAAAAGCATTTGAACAGTTTCAGTTTTCAAGGATGCTCGGTGTGAATCAATTACCATACCACCTGCACTGAATGAAGATTCAGAAGCAACTGTCATGATAGGTACAACTAGAATGTCCTTGGCCATCTTAGACAAAATTCGGTACTTCAAGGCATTGAACTTCCACCATGCCAAAGCCTCGAATTCGTTATCAAGATCTTCACCACTGTCATCCTTATCGCCTATGTATACATCCTCTTCAAGATAGATATCCAAATCTGATTTAATGGGCCGAATGACATCCATAGTTCTAACATGATCCCGATACCTTGATCGAGTTGTGGACACTTTAGGAACATTTGGGGTAGAAACACGTGAAAATATTGTAGCCTGCTCACTAGCACTTAGTTTCAAAACTTGAATTATTATGGGCAATGACATACACTTCAAACAACTCATGCAAAATGGCCATCACATTATGTATGTGCTGTGGATACTCGGAATCAGGGTAAATAAGAGGAAAACAGAAATTGATCAACTTCATCTTGTATCTTGGATCCAAGACAGCAGCTATGGACATAAAAAAATTGCATTCCCCCCAATACTTCTCAAATTTCTGAGCCATTCTTTCTGTCATTGATCTAATGTAGTCATGCTTATCAACACATTTCAATTGCAGAATTTCCTTCATTCTCCATACCTCAGGTAGAAACAAATTTGAGGTAGGATAATCACTTCCCGATACCATGTTTGTAACTTCATTAAAAACTAACAAAACTTTGTTTACATTCTCAACCTTCTCCCACTGTTCCGAACTCACAACCCATTGAAATACTTGATCAACTTGGTGATATCTTGGGAACACTTCTTTGAACCCTACTGCAGTAGCTAGCATCAAGTGTGTTGTTCCAACGTGTAGGGACATCTAGAATCAGTTTCTTAGATGGCAAATGCAAACATTTAGCTATTTCACTAAACTCTTTCAACCTTCCCTCTGAAGCAACCACATACTTTATTCATTGCCTAATAGAATCAACAATGTCTCCAATTTCAGCAAGCCCTGCTTGCACCAACAAATTTGTCACATGCGCACAACATCGCATATGGAATAACCGACCCCCAACATCTAGCTCATTCATAAACTCAAAATCATCTTTAATGATTCTAATGGCAGAATCATTTGCTCTTGCATTATCAACTATTATTGTTAATAAATTATCCTCAATGCCCCATTCTATGAAACACTTCCTAAGGGCATCAGCGATAACAACACCACTATGAGGAGGAGATACATTAAAAAAGTTCAAAATTCTCTTTTGGAGGAACCAATCTGAATCTACATAATGGCAAGTAACAACCATATATGACACCCTCTGTGAAGATGTCCACGTATCAGTTGTTATGTTTACCTTCTCAACCCCACCAAGCATTGCTTTAATCTTCTTCTTCTCACTAAGGTATATAGCTATGCAATCACCTTTCAAAGTTGCATAACTGATCTTTTTCCAATGGGGCGTGCATGTCTTCATAAACTTGTTAAAAAGTTCATGTTCCATCATGTTAAAAGGGTACTCGTGGAAGAGCACCATGTGGGCAGCAAGTTCCCTAACCCTCTTCTCACTAAAAGAAAAATTTGTCAAACTAGCCCCCCCTCCTAGCTCACCATGATCATGGGTCAGAACCTTTTGCTTCTTACTGTTGGACTCCACATACTTCACACAAGCTACCAAATGCCTACCAAGTGTTGAGGTAGAACTCGATTTGGAAACAGCAAACAACCTTTTACACCAATTACACTGAGATTTTTTTACACCTAAAACTTCAACTTAAGAGAAGTCATCCCAAACTTTAGAAGTCTTTTGCCTCTGTTTCTTCTCAAATACACTAGTACCAGTACTAACATCACCTGGAGTAGGAACACTATCCACAGTGTGAGAATCAGTAGGACCAGTAGTGCTTACAGTTGGGGGATCGAAAGGAGGAGTATCTACAGTTACTAGTTGGTCCGGTGCATTTCCACTGCCAGCAGCTCCAAGGGTAATGGAATGCGTAGTTGTATCATCACCTAAGTCTACTTCATTGATTAATACAACTTCATTGACTTCCATAGGCCGACTTCTATCCTCCATGTGCTGTTTTAAGTTGTAAACAACTATTAAACTTTTATTTTTATAACAAAACTAGGGCCGTTAACTACAAATTATGTCAGATTTGAGATTATGGACTAGGGATTTAGGGTTTTAGAGTTTTAGGGATTAGGGATTTATGATTTTAGAGTTTTAGGGATTAGAGATTTATGGTTTTAGAGCTTTAGGGATTTAGGGTTTCAGAGTTTTAGGGATTAAGTTTTAGAGATTAGAGATTTAGGGTTTCAGAGTTTTAGGGATTAAGTTTTAGAGATTAAGGATTTAGGGTTTCAGAGTTTTAGGGGTTAAGTTTTAGAGATTTGTCCCTTATGCTTGTGATTTAGAGTACAGTGTTTAAGATTATGAAATATGAGAGTAACAAAGAGTTCTATAGTTTAAGTATTTAGTGTTTTAAGGTTATAGGTTTTAGAGTATTTTAGGGATTTAGGGTTTTAGAGTTTCAGGGATTAGGGATTTAGAGTTTTAGGGATAAGGGATTTAGGATTTTAACTTTTAAGGAGAAATGTTTTAGAGTCTTTTAGTGATTTAGGGTTTTAGAGTCTCAAACTATCAAACAACATGGCAGAATGGCAAGATATATACTCAAACAACATGCATAATATATAAAGCAAAGCAAAGCATAATTTTTAAAGAAACTCAATTACTCAAACAACAAAACATATTATGTACTCAAACAAAGCAACGCATAATATATTATAGCATCCTAGTATAGATTACAAATTTCTGACAAAGCAAAGCATATATTTTTAAACAACACAATTACTCAAACAAAGCATCGCATAATATATTATAGCATCCTAACATAGATTACAAATTTCTAACAAAGCAAAGCATATATTTTTAAACAACACAATTACTCAAACAAAGCCTAGCATAATAGATTACAGCCTTCTAACACAACTACAAAACACAACAATAATGTCAATAAACAAGCCAAAGCAAACAAAATTAAAACACTTTGTGCATATTATTTTTTGTAAAAAATTAACATGGCAAATTATGGATTACTCAAAGAACTTGGTAGATTATGGATTACTCAGTTACCCAAACAAACCCTAAACCCTAATATATCACATATTTTTGAAAGACCTTTGAGTCGATATTGTTCTAATTGGTTTCACCGCTTCGGGTTTGAACAAAAATCCATACATTAGATCTAAGTAAAACTGAAAAAAATTAAAAACAAACAAAAAAAATAAACTTGTTCACTTCTTGAGATTTGAGAGTTGAGACCGAAGTTAGGTACTTTAGGGTATGTAGTATGCTCGTAGACTGTAGTTGTAGTCGGCTTTGGCAATCCAAACCCTTCATTCCTTCAGAGTTTAGAATATTTTATCTCTCAACTCTAAAGCGCCAAACCGTGAGCAATAGTGTGTAAGATCTATCATGTGAGAAGATTAGAGAAAGAAAAAACATAAAAAATAAAATAAAATAAATCACTCAAACGCAAGTACTCGAGTAGCCCATCCAACAGATCATCTAGGTTTAGGGATTCTGGCTGTGAGATGTGAGGCATAGTCGCCTTTGGATGGATCGGGATGGGATGGGATGACAGGTCGATCATTGCCTCCTTGTACCCTTTACTGGTTTGAAGTCGACAAGAGTGAAGAACAAGAAGGAAATGGAAGACGGGAACCGCATTTGTGCCATTGGATTATCTCCTTCATCGTTCATCAACGGCGGATGGAGAGAGTTGATGAACGGGTCGTTGAGAAAATTGAATGAGAGCATAATGATCTGATCTCCCATTAATGCTTGCCAATTCAATCGAGTGACGGTAGGGTTTTTTCTTCATTTTCTACCGTTCGATTGTGGGATTGGTAAAACTAATTCTTTTGAACGGCTTAGATCTATCATTGGTGATGACGGTTGAAGAGAACATTTAATGGTTTGTCAGCAAAATGGTTTTCCGGAAGGACCGAAACCATGCGTAGGTTAAAAAATAAAAATAATCCCCTGCATCTGTGACAGTTCGGTATGGCTGAAACCGGTGGCATCTCTGCATCTTGACCGTTGATTAGGACTACCATTTTTATTAAACTTAAATCTGCTCATTTAAGTGTTGAGCTCATGTGGACATGCAAACACCGGATTAATTCTACCTCAGTGGTGCGTTCTAGCTATCATCCATCTTTCAATCCAACGGCTAGAATTTCTTCCACTTTTAATCGGACGGCTAGGGGCGTTGCATTTTGAATTCTTGGGAAATGGTGCAGGCCGAATGGATTCCCCCCCCCCCCCCCCCAAATTTTTTTCGGCTTCTACACTCTTCCTCAATTCCTCCTCTCTCTTTTTTCGTTTTCTTTTTTCTTTTTTCTCTTCATTGAAAAAAAAAAACCATATTCATTGTTTTCTACCAAATTCCCAATTTTAGCTTCTTTTTTTAAAAAAAAAATACGAAAAAAAAATATTTAAAATAAAACAAGGATGATAAACTCAAAAAGGTGATGAAGATGACATATGAACTGAGTAAATAAGTGATTCTGTAATACTAAGTTAATTACATTATAAATTATAATGTTAAATAACTTAAATCCCAACATATTTGATTATTTATGAGTTATGAGTTATGATAATATTAAATTTGGGAATTGTGATTTTAAATAATCACATTGCTGATTATAATTTATAATACTATTATCCTAACAACGTAATTTGATAAATTTATCATTACATAAATCACATTGATACGTATATAGGTTATGTAACGTATCTAATGATAATATGTATATTGAACGGATCATATGCTTATAATTTTATAGTTGTATTCATATGAATATGACAATGATCAAATTAAATGATATGATCTATATATGATATATCATATAATTAATAAATTATTATATATATCCAAATTATTGATTCAAATTTTCAAAAATTCGAGCCCTAGATACGACCCTATTCCAAATTAAATTCCTCATAGCTCCTCTAGATCTGTCATGAATTTATTTTATGCTCAGAAAAAAAGTCAAGTTTAATGTATGATAAAATTGATAATATTTATTTATTGATTTTGATATATATATATATATATATATATATATATAAACTACCAATTGCACATTACTCTAAGAAATAGATAGAAATTATATTTGTTGTATATAGATTAATCTGAAGAAAGATCGATATTGCCTAATTCACTGGTATTTATTAAAATCTCAAATGGATCGGAAGATCAAAGATAATACATTTTTTCCCACTTAACCCACTAATAAATCGCATCAATTTTTTATTTTTATTTTATAGATGCATTAAGAATTTCTTGACATAATCTTTTCTCTGATCAGACCAATTTAGCCCAACACAGTTTCAGCTTTAAAATCTGTCATCAATGAGCGGCCCAATTAAGAGCCCACAAAGTCACCGATTGCGGCCCTGCAAATATCGCTGCCTTTGGTCTTTGGTTGTTGATCAATGATCTCATTGTCCCATCCTTGGAGATCGAGATCACGGAAAACCCTACATCACGTACTGCACGTGAAGAAGCCTCCCAACTTTTCTTTGGATTTTGCAACTTTAAGCGCATTTAAATATAGGGAAAAATTATACTACTAGTATTTATAATTGGCCTAAAAATAATAATAATATATTAAATTTTAAAATTTTAAAATTTTTAAAAAAAAATGAAAAATGGAGTTTGTGATTTTCGCCTACCACAAGGACTTTACAATTATTTTTTATATCACAGCGAGTGATTTGTAATTTAAGTCAACCACAAAAATCAATAGTGTAATTTTCCCAAAACCTAATTTCAATTCCTACTTTGCTTTAAAATAAAAATAAAAAAACTAATAACTTCAATTCCGCCTTTTGTATATATTATATATGGTACTGCTATTTTTAGAAGACAAATATTTCTTATAATTTTTTTACAAACTAGATTTTAAAAACGACATGCTTTTTTTAGCCATTAAAAAAGCATGTGAAAAATATTTTCTATTAAAAAAACACGTGTTTTGTCATATGTTAAAGGATACACGTTACTTTTAAAGGTTGTTTTGTAAGAAATTTATGTCCTTAATAGACCGTTATATGACTAGTATACAACATATATAAATTTTTTACAAACTGATTTGTAAAAAACTCCTACAAACAAGCTTCTAAAAGTGATATATGTGTTTTAAGCTATTAAAAAAGCACGAGAAGCATATAACATTAAAAAAAATATGTGTTTTTCACATATTAAGAACAAACGTCACTTTTAGTCTTTTAGGGGCTATTTTGTAGGAAATTTGAGTCTCCATACAACTTGATGATATGACAGTAAAAATCAATAATTAGATCAACACTTGTAAAAAATAAAAAAATAAATCACATTTGTATAGCAGTCATATATGAGGAATGTTATATATCACACTACTATCTCACTATGTCGACGTGATATTTTTAATTTACCATTAAATTAGTATTTATTAAAAAAAAAAAAAGATGACAATGAACATAACGTAGTAAGATAATAATTGTTCATATTGATCCTCTGTATCAATTTTTTTGGTCAACCGAATACATCTCATAAAGTTTACTATTAAATTAAGTATTTGAGTCCATATTTTCATTTATATCAAATGTTACGCCAATCAAAAAACTTTTAGACTTTTACATAAAATAAAAAGATTTGGTTTACCTCTAAAGAAAAATCACTGAAAATTTCCTATAACAATAATAAAAAAAAAAAATTGAAAGGTGATTTTCAAACTTTAAGACTTTTAAAAATATGATAAATATTAAAAACTTATTTTTTAATATAGTAAAAAAACAATGACTGACTCCCATTTTTTTTTTTTTTTTTGAAGAGTAATATAATAAGCTCATAAAATTAAAATAATTCAATAGCTTAAAGTAAATTACTCATATATATATATATATATATAAAAATATATATGTAACGTGTGTATATGTGTTTCTCACATGTTCTCTCGACACCGCCCTTTCATTTTCCCTCTCCGCGAGCCCTAGGGTTCTCATCCCTCTCTCTCTCTCTCTCTCTCTCTCTCTCTCTCTGTAGATTCGTTTTTCTCGTAGAGTTTTCTCTCTGTTATTGTAACGGATTTCCGCGCACTTCCTCGCGGTTTCTTTCTGTTTGCGAGCTTGTCCTCATCGTGCGTGGTTCTGTGGGATCTTGGAGTTCGCAGAGCTGCAATGGAGTTTGGCGGCGGTCGTAAAAGAGGCAGGCCGGAAGCTTCTCTGAATGGCAATGGCGGCCACAAGAAATCCAAGCCAGGTTCGCCTTCACATTTCTCCCATACGTATATACAAACACACACAGACATTCTGTGTGCTGAAAGTTAGGGTTTTGATTGTTTCTGCTATTGATATTATTTTGCTTTGTTGTATTAGAGAAATATGTATGGTAAAGTTTGAAACTTCAGCTCCGTTGGTTGCTGAGGGAAAGAAAAAAAAAGTATTAATAATGCGATTAATAGAGTTTTTACCACTTGAAACGGAAGAAAAACGAAAAAAAAAAGAAGAGAGAGGAAGAAGCTTGCTCAGAACTTGAACTGCTTCTATAGTTTCCTGCTTTCTGAAGCAATCAATTTTGGATTTTTCAGTAGTTTGTTTATAGTTATGAGGGTTCTTTAACGATTGTGGGTCTTTGTTGTTATATCATGTGTTTATGGCGTTAAAAGTAAAGTTGCATTGAATTTCTATTAGGAAGAGTAACATGAAATTCATGAATAGTGGTTGCAAAGGGTTTTATCATGGCAGGTTGTGTTTGTGAAGTCTGTTGATAATGATTTATGTCTCGTGTTTTAGGTTGTATAGGTAATTGCTGTTTGCTCTTTAGCTGTCAACTGGACGGTGTGTTCGCACATCTTATTGTTGCACATTGCTTCAAGTTGCTCTGTTTATGATGTTGATATTTTGTGCATTTATTAATAGCATTCAGTAATCTATTGATATTGTGCATTTATTAATCACATCCAGTAATATATGTATTATGAGTTGTGGTGTATACTTCTTTACTGGTTGTTCCTCAAAAACACTGTTTTTTAAGAGTTCTGTATTTCTGCATCTGACCTGCAGTTGGATAATTATCTGTTTATTATTCATATTCTGACGAACCAATCTCCAAAAGATTGATTGTATATTATGCTTACCATTGTTATGATGGCATCTTTTTTTATCCATGGGCAGATTTTTAACTTGCTCGGACTAGTTATTTTCTCTGAAAATTATCTTTCAGAGGTTTGGTTTTGTTGTGCGAGCTAGAGACTATGAAATTTAAATTTGTTTCACTGGGGAAAATGTCAAAAAGAGAAGGAAAAGAAATGCTAACTCTTAAATTCTCTACAATTTAGTTCCTGGGAAAATGGAAATCCAACTTTGCTTAGTCAAGCTACTTTGCAAGATTTAGTTGTTAATTATTCTCCTGTTTTCTTGGGAATCAAAAGCTTGTAAAATATAAGGTTTGGTAACACGGAGGTCTTCCTATATTGGATTTCTCCTCCACTCTGAATTTTTCAATGGGATTGGTAATTTGGTACTATATCTATTATTATCAGATAAAGTGCAATTTGTTTTCTTGTAAAGCAGCATCTTGTCCATATTCATAAAAAAGTGGTAACATGGTATCATATATTCTTTAAAATTCGAAAATTTAATAACTCACTGAAATTTTAACTGAGGGAAATGAATTAATGTTCTGCAACAGAAATGGAGTCCTTTCCAACTGGTATAGGAAGCAAATCGAAGCCATGCACAAAGTTTTTCAGGTTCTAATCTTAACCTATCTAAAATAAATAGTGTAAATGCAATTTCATATACTGCTAATTTGTATAGGTTATAAGAAACATCTTTTACACAATTTTTGCAAGTAAAATTGGTATTATTTGGACTAATAATTGGGCGGTTAAAGTTTTGATACAGGTTGTACAGTTTGTACTCTATGTTCTAATCATGTTAAAGAAAGACTTATGAACAGAAACAGTCGATTCACAAGCTTACAGTTCGATTTACTACTCGCTGAATTATATGTCCATCGAAAGCCTGGATGCATAACTCATCGAAAATATGTTGTTATATATAATTGGTTATACAACCTTTGCGAGCAAAGGCTATGTAATGTGGACCAGTGAATTGGAAACTAAAGCCATGGTGCAGGTTATCATATTTATTCAGATTATCGAAGAACAATAACTGAACTGATTTTTGTGATGCACAAATGGACATCTGATTTGCCATATTTCGGGTTGAATATACGACTCAAGAATTTATGTTGGTACACTAAACTTGTCTTGGGGGGGTGGATTTTTTTTTCCCCTAGATATATCTTTGTCTTGCACTGCTGTTCTAAGATCCAACCTGCATTTACAAAATGGTAAGGAGTCCACTAATGTCGCTTTGGTGACTCAAGTATTAGTGTTTTGGGTGGATGCTAATGCTATTACTTTAAGGGATGGCATACCGATTTGTACAATTGAAGTGGTCATAGCTGTAATGTTGCTCTCGTGACTTGATAAAAATAGTATGGCTCATTTAATAGCAGCTGTTTATATAATAAACAATTTACTGAAACGAGGCCATGCTCGATAGGCAATTGTTTAATTTACATGATTTTTTAAGGCAAACCCATTTTATCCTCTCACCCCATCCACCCAAAAAATAAGTCCATGCTTGATAGATAATTTTTTTGCGCAATTCTGTTGATTGAATTTTCTGATTTTATTAAGACTTTTTTTCCAACAATTTGAATTTTTGTAACTAAATATTCCCATTTCTTGTATATATGCTATATATGTATATATGTGTGCTTGTATATATATGTATCCACTTATAGATTTTGCAGAAGTCTACTACTTGTACTTATTTCTTAAGCATGCTATTCTTAAAATGAGTCTATGTAAATTTTTATTGTTATACTTCTCTGTTGGGCTCAAATAAGTCACCGTTACAATGTATATTCGGTAATACGCCAACAGCTCGGGCGTACACATGATATTTATTACATGTATTTGTAAGGCATGATTATTTATGTCTGCTTGGTGATTGACTGTAGGACTAGTCTTCAATAATATCTGAATTTTATTTGAACATCAACTGACCAAGTGATAGAGAGAGAGTGAGAGTGGGAAGAGAAAGCTACTGGGAAGCCTTTTTTTGTTGAATTTTAATCTTTTTCTGTCAAATTGTTGAATAGATTAGGAAATTGCATTCATGTTTGAAATAACCCCTAGATGCTCTGTTAATATTAAAGTATGTGCATTATATAATAAACAAAGTGTTGGATGACATGCTTATGCAAATGGATTTGTTGTTTTCATCCCTAATTGGATTTAAAGTTGACTTATCTGAAGAATGCTGGGTTAGCTTGGGTTAGCTGCCTTTTTGGTGTTGACTTAGGTTCCATATGCTCGGTGTTTGCTTCCTGCACGCAATATTATTGCATACATGATGAATGCATATTGAGATGCCAATTGCTATAAAAGATTATACTATTTCTAAATTTTATAAAATCAAATAGATAACTTTTACTATTCATTCTGTGTTAAGAGCCTATTTGTAATAATTTACTGTTATGTTGAAAAATTTTCCTTGTGAGTAATGAAATAAAACAAATAGTATTGCACAATGTGCTGAACTTGTTATTAAGATTTTAATGGCATATTATCCCTCTCTTTTTATGTAAATGACACTGGAGTTATATATATCAACAACGAACGCATGGGCCTGGTGGGGAATGTAACAAGGCAGACACCTGCCTGCTTCCCTGTCCAGCGGAAAGACTGTTCAATGATTGCCATTCATTGATATCTAAAGTTGGGCTGTAGAAGATTGCCTTTAAACATGAGTCTATTCTGCATGCTTTTTTATTTGTTCATGTGCCAGATATCAGAGCTTTCATATACAACTTAACTTAGCCTTAATCTAAATTAAATTGGGGTTGGCTCTGTTGATTGCTTTTTAACTAATTTTAGCTTTCTGATCAAAGTAGCCTTGTAGTGGCAGCACCTCTCATTGTCTATATATGTCATGCGTTTTTACACGTATGGTTTTCTTGCCTTTGCAGCACTTCTGGGTGTCCATTTGGTGAGGGATGTCATTTCTTGCACTACGTCCCTGGTGGTGTCAAAGTTGTGTCACAGATGATGAATCTTGGTGGCAACCAAGCTCATCCACAGCCTCCTAGAAATCCAGCTGGTCCACCATCGTTTCCAGACGGTTCATCTCCTCCAGCTGTCAAGACCCGTTTGTGCAACAAGTATAACACAGCTGAAGGCTGCAAGTTTGGTGATAAATGTCATTTTGCCCATGGTGAGTGGGAGCTTGGCAAGTCAACTGCCTCATCCTATGAAGATCCTCGTTCAATGGGACCAATGTCAGGCAGGATGGGTGGTCGGGTTGAGCCTCACCCTCCAAGTAATCCTGCTGTAGCTAGCTTTGGAGCCTTTGCCACTACTAAGCTCAGTGTTGATGCTTCGCTTACTGGGGCCATCATTGGGAAGAATGGTGTGAATTCAAAGCAGATCTGTCGGGTGACAGGAGCCAAGCTTTCCATAAGAGAGCATGACTCAGATCCCTCCAAGAGGAACATTGAGCTTGAGGGCACCATTGATCAGATCAATCAAGCCACCGCCATGGTGCAAGAGCTTATCGTAAACGTTCGCTCAACCTCTGGACCTCCCACGAGGAACCCTTCAATGACAGGCTCAGCTCCGGCAAGCAGCAACTTCAAGACTAAGCTTTGTGACAATTTTACTAAGGGTTCCTGCACCTTTGGGGAAAGGTGCCACTTTGCACATGGAGCTGAGCAATTGCGCAAGCCAGGGATATGATACACGCCATCTTGCCATCTTTGACAACCTCTCTCATCTTGTTCTTTTCTGATCCTTATTAGGACCATCTCTTGTTATAGATTTTGGTTTTTGTTTTAAGATTGCACTTTTTTTGTTTTTCTAGGTTATGATGTTTTTGTACTTCATTATGTTTGGCTTTTTTGCTTCTCACTTGGCCAAGCTGGATGGAATCATGGTTTGAATTTTTATTTTCTATTGACAACATCAAAATGTATAAGAGCCTTAAGCTCCAATTGCACCTGCATATGTTGTTCCTGTAGTTTTTTAAACCAAAGTAAGATGTCCTTGGATTAGAATCTAACCACCTGTGACCAAAGCTAAAGGGCAATTACTTCAAGTGGGTTTGGCTCTGATGTTATTTATTTTAGTCCAACCGAGCGTTGTACAATTTAGAAAATTTGGATGTCAACCATGTCACATTTCTACTTGGATAATAACGTTTTTTTTTTTTTTTTTTTTTTTTTTTTTTTTTTTTTTATGTTACTTAGATAATTATGTTTATAGGGACTTGGTACAAACCAAGCTTTTTGTGCCCTTTAATGGAAGAAAAATGTTAGTTTTACTATAATATTATAACATGTGTACAACACTTCCTCACATGAGGGTGGAGCCAGTGTGTGGGTCTCACCCTCATATGAGGGGGTATTGTGTTGATGTTCTACTGCTGTAGTGCAGTAATCAAAGCCCAAATTATCATGAATTTGCTACACAACTCAAAACTTCTAACACAATAATATCATGAGAAAACCCACAAAATTTTGAACCCAAAATTACCAAAATCGGCTAAACAAGAAATAGCTTCAGAATTCTCCCATTATTAAAAATAGCTTAATAAACAAGAAGAAATAGTTTATTATGTTTGGTGCTCCACACCGATGTGCCATCGTCTTATTGGAGGGCATGAAGAACTTGGTTTGTACCAAATCCCTATAAAGGTTATTCTCCTTCTAAACAACATAAAGCCATTAACTGAAAAGCCACCGAGTACTTTGATAAGTAATTTCATCCCAAATACAATTAGGGAAGGAAAATTTATGGTAATGTCCCATATACTTTTGTTAGATCTTAATTTTAAAGCCCGATATCATCAAACACCTACAAGCATTGAATTCGAGTAATTCTAAATGTTAAATAAGTATTCATCAAGTGTCCATCAAAAAATGAGATAACTTTTATAATTACTATTTGATCAAAATCACTATTTGATCAATCACATGACTGATAGTGATTTTAAAAGTCACTTCATTTTTTGATGCATACTTGATAGATACTTATATGACATTTAGAATTACTCATTAAATTCCTTAGAAACTCTTTCAATCTTTATCCTGACTGCTCGTGCCAGAGTTTTCAGCTGCCCCTCTAACTTTCCTTTTCTCCTCTTCCTTCCTATACTTGATCCCACAAGCATTGCAAAGGCTCTGAAAGGAAGAAGTAAAACTTAAATCAAGTTTGATCACCATAATTGAAACAAAAATAGAAGAGAAGATAATTCAATTCACTGTTTAAGTTTTTTTTGGATTAAGTGACAATTTAACATGCTATCAGAACAAAAATATTGAGTTCGAACATTTTCTTTCTATGTAATTAAGAACATACCTTGGGGCCAAGGGGACCCTTGCGCCACATGGGGGTGTTATTAGTGCCGCAATTATAGTTGGTACACCTCTTACTGGGGTCATTGTAATTTGCTTCGCGTTGATGCCGTGAGGTTCTCTTACTTGAAGACGAGCCGCCATTGCCATTGCCACGGTCACCTCTCCTAGAAGAGGGGTTGAGCAGTGTGTACTCATTCATTTGCGGCATCGGAGGGATATTGTAGTTGTAGGACTTGGTGTAGAGAGGACTTCCCACCATAGAAGCAGCAGCCTGCAGCTCTAGTCCTTTTGAATTCATGTAATGGCTTCTCATCTCTGGTGTCCATGGGTTATGGGTAGTGTTGACTCTTCCACAAACCATTGCAAAGTGATTTATGGCCTAGTTAAGTGCAAAACAAAATGCCCATTTTAATTACCTTAAGAAAAAGTTAGGATTTGGATGATTTAGAATATGAGAGTTAAGTAAATATTTTAGGCTGATTTCAAATTCTGACATTAAGGAACACGACCCTAATTAATAAGACCAAAAAAAAAAAAAACCTAGCAGCGTAGCAATTGCACAACTATTCAACTATAGAATTGTCAATTTTTTACACGACTAGCAAACTCAATACAAAATTAGCTGATTATGGTTGAGAGATCTGACCAGTTTAATTAAATGGGTTGGGTTAAGGTTGATCTATATAATCTTATAATCATACTTCAACACGACCTAAACCTAATAAACAACATTTATGACTGATAATTGACAAAACTAACAGGTTTGACCCGTTTAATTAAAGGGACAAATTACGGTTGACTTATATAGTCTTATATTCATGCCTCGACAAAACTCGAATCCGACACGTGAACAAGAATTGTCACCCTTAATTCAAGATAATTTGAGAAGTAATTCAAGACAATTAGGATAAGATTGGGAAGTAAAACCACAAAAGTGGAAAATTAACAGTTTTAATATATGGCTAAAAAAAATTAAAAGTAATTCAAGATTTTTTCTAAGTTTTTGTGTTTTTTCTTTTTTCTCCTTTCTTTGATGATGAGTGACACTCGTGTATTGGAATATTTGACATTATGTAGTTCTAATTTGTACTATGTACTTTAGATTTCTTTTGGCGATGTTTTGAACCCTATATATATATATATATATATATATCATTTTCGCATAAAAGAAGAAGAGGAAATAATCTCTCGTGGATAAAGCTTGATTTGAGTCTTTTGGCTATTTTATTTTATTTCATTTTTTTTTGGATAAGTAAGAATTTATTGAAGAAAATCAACAAGAATAAAAAGAACCCCTCAAAAATAAGATGGCCCAAAAGTCATAAAGGCCTATACAAGCAAGCCCCTACAAAGTAGCAAATATGGGCAAGTGAAACCAAAAGATTACATCAAAACAAGCCAAGGCCTAACTAAAAAGCGATTAAAGAAAGAATTTTGGACAAAAAGAGTTGACTTTGGATCTAACCTAAAATATAATCATCAAGTACACTATTCGGTTTTAATTTTGATAAAAAAAAAAAAAAAAAAAGGTGAAAAGAGGGAATATGGATAACTATTAGAAAAGTACTAGTGTACTTTACGTACAACTAACTTACACATTGACGTGGCAGTGTAATATGCCACTTTCATATCAATCCAAATATATATATATATATATATATATATATATGAGTAATGTTAGGGATTTTTTTATTCTTTTTTTTTTCTCATAAAGTTTATATGGCTTTTAAAATCATCATTGAATCAAATGTAATAGTGATCTATTTCAAATCCAATAGTAATTTTAAAAGTAACATCAATTTTAGGAGTACATATATAAAAGGATGGTCTCTAACATTACTATATATATTAGAGTTGGCAATTTTTTACACGACCCGCAAATTCGACAAGAATACGACACAAAATTATAAGGTTTGAGTTTAGCCTAATCGAGTTCAAGTCATAAACAGGGTGACCCTTTTATGACACGTTTATAAACGGGTCAATTAGTTTATGACCAGTCAACTCGTTTACGACACGTTTATGAACCTTATAAACGTGTCGTGTTCAGATTTTATGTCTCAACCAGTTTAATTAATTGTGTCAGGTTCAGGTTGACCTAAATAGGTTGGCGGGTCAACTTGAACTTAACACGATAACCCATTTTGTCAACCCTACTATATATATATATATTGCACAAATGAAGCATTACATTGGTCGTTACTAAGGAGTGGTAAGATGGCCATCCCCAACCACTTCCATGGGAAGCCAACCATCCCTTGGGGGTAAGGGAGTCGTCGGTCACCCCAATCAAACCTACAGGGGTGGTTGCGACGATGCGACCACCCCTGATGAGCAAGATCTCGTGATTGCAACCACCTCGATTTCCAACATGGTTGCAACTACCAAATCCACCCTTGATGAGCGAGATTTGGGGGTCGCAACCACCCCGATCTTCAACATAGTGGTAACGACTATCAGATCTAATGGTTACGATCAACTCCGTGTGATAGTTGGAGGTGGCACTGACCAGGAGAAGGTTTGTGCAAAGTTTTTTAACTGACCTGACACTGCCATATATATCGCATTGATGCGTCAGCATGTAAAGCCAATATGTAAGGCTAGTACGTACGTGTAGCATTACTCTAATTATTATAGCAATAATGATAATAGCGAATGTAAGGTTGTTTCCAGATCTATTTTTCGTTGTTTCCTTGATCATTCAAAGCAACTCACTAATGTGTGATTGCCAAAATCGAAAGGTTAGTCAATATTCTCTAATAATATTAATTTCCTTACAGCGACGACAATGATAATAATCATTTTCATACCATAGTTTCGTATTTGAGGGGAGTGAAAAATTAACATAAATGATATAAAATATTTTAGAAAAAGAGAGTTGTTTCACATTCATCTTTTTTACAAATTCATCATTGAATTTGTTCCCACAGATTCAATAGTGGATTTGCACATCGATCTCTTGTACAAAGATGAACAAGAGATGGACAAAAGATGGAAACCAAACATTTTTAAAAAAGAACAAACACATTTACAAATGTTTTTAAGCTAGAAATATGGATTAACACCACAATTTGGGTGATGATGATGCTGATGAGTATAGAATGAAGAATATTGATGATTTTGTTGATCATGATTATTGAGACAGTGAGGATGAAAATCTTAACAAAATTTAAGTCTTTTTCATAGAAATCAAATGAATGAGATCGTTTGATCCTATTGGGATATAAGTGATAGATAGCATATATTAAAGGCTATCTAATTGAGTGAGACGATCATATTGCTAAACATTAATTCTCAACTAAATTGCAAATATAATAATTTCTCTACTAATATTTCTTGACGGCGGGTTTGGTTAATTATAAACATGAGAAATAATTTTTTAGATGAAAAATATGTTCATGCATGTACGTATAGTTTTGAAAATTCCTTTTCACATGGAAAAACCATTTATCATGACATAACAAAACAAAGAACAATTAATCTTAGCAAATCCATGATCATCGCATAAACACTAAAAAGCAACCACCACATGCGCGGCAAGCAAGTTCTATATATATAACTTAATTTGAAATAACAAACAGCTTACACAAGAAATAAATTAAAAAGGTATATATATATATATATATATAGAGAGAGAGAGAGAGAGAGAGAAGCACCTGAGTAGTATAAGGGCTAATGAAGTTGGCGTGGGCATGTTGAAGGTTGATGGGACCAAAATGGGGCAGATTTTTGTCACTCTCGTCAGATAATCCAAGCCTGAGGGTGAGGTCCACCGGGCTTCCTGATGGATTGGGATGAACAGATCTGTTGGTTCCTGATGCCTGCTGATTAAATGATTGGGAAGCCATAGCTGATAGCTTGATCGATTGAGAAGCACAGGATCCGATCGAGTCTAGCTTTGGATGCAATAGATCACACCTGCTGTGACCATGCAAAATGAATAAAACAATCTCAGAAGAAGAATATTGTGATTTAAGAGAGAGAAGATCGGGATATGGCCATGCATGAAAGAATGAAACTGAAGTACTTGATGGAGAGACAATATGACCTGGAAGGCTGACACAAACTACAAACGGACAACACTTTGCATAAGGTAACATACAAAAAACATCATTGAGATGGAGTACTGTGTGCGTGTGTGAGTGTGAGTTATTTTGAACGTATATGATATATCCCACTTGGGATTCCGATGAAGATAGACTAATAATACGGCCATCGATCTAGCCTGGTAGATTAAAGGATAGACTCATTTGAAAATTTCTGCTGAAAACGCCCGAGACAGACACGAACATGGAAGAAGAGAAAGTTATATATCTAAAGCCCATCAGGCTAGGGTTTCATGCAAACAGTACAGAAGAAGACGAAAAGCATGGATAATCAACTTCTTCCTCTCATTTCTTGTCTACACCAATATTGTGCTCTGTCTCTATATATATATATATATCTTTCATGGTGCATGGATAAATGAGCAATGTCCTATGATGGAGGCTGTTCAATCTAGATCAACAACTACCGCATGCGGCGAATACACACCCACACGGACGCCAAAAACACAGAGAGAGAGAGAGAGAGAGAGAGAGAGAATTATAACAACAATGGTATCAACCTGCTAGTAATGGCAAGGGTATGAAGCGGGTGATGGTATGACTTGAATGAGAATGAGAGGCCATATTTATAGAGGTTACAAATCTTTACATGGAAGGCCTCAAATAAAAAAATAATAATAATTATTTGCAATTTTCTTCTAATAATTTTAATGTTATTTAACTTAAAAAAATTTAAAAAATAAAAATAAAAATAAAGAGCTTATATCACGCTTGTTTGTTTATGTTTCGTTGTAACTTTTAGGCCGTCTTACTTTTGAAGAGTTACAGTGGATCCTCGCAATCCTTTTTGTTCTTGTTGAGGTTTTTTATTAAATTCTTTGCTTATAAAAAAAAAAGTGACAATTATTTAATATTGAAATCTTAAAGAAATTCAAACCTAAAAGGCTGGATTTATTTATTTTTGTTAGTTTCTGTATATACCTAGCACCAGATTAAGTTCGATAAAGTAGATCACAGCTAGCTTGATATATATAAAATTGAAAATATTTGACCAATAGCATCCAAAACCCAATTCGATTATTTTTTTAAGGTCTGATCGAAATTATGCAGCTGGGATCATAAAACAAATCAAGCACGCGCACGCACGCGCGCGCGCGCACACACATATATATATATATATATAGACACACACAGTACTACAATATTGCGGTAGGTAGCTAGAAACCATAAAATCTCAATTAATCTAATGAAAATTTCATCATTTTCATTCAAATTAATAACGCTCTAGTATTACATATATATCTAACATGTATTAGCTATGGCTCCACAGTAATTGATCCGGTATTTTCTCTCTTGTTTGGCAACTTTGTAATAGGGGTTTGTCCGTTTGTAATAATACTTTGGGCTGGAGCTTTATGCTGTAAAGACAATGCCAATTATGCCATCCATGCATATTCAAGTTTATATGGAAACTTGGAAAGTGTACGTGGCCGCCACAGATTAGCAGCTCAAGCTAATGTGAGCTTCAGCCATGTTTGAGCTTGCTTAGGCTGAACCTACGTACGTGATTATCCCTTCCCGTTAGCCTTTAATTTAATTAATTACATACATATTCTATAAATTAATACACCCATTTTCCTCACTTTAACTAATTACTAAGTTGCATTTCCATTAAATAAAATGGTGGTTATTAATTTAAGTATATATATATATATGCGGTAAAATCAAAAGCATCTTTTATTATTGTACACATGGCCGGGAAGCAATTATATATATATATGGAGAAAAAGGAAAATTAACTTCTAAGAAGTTTAATAAAAGTTTGAAACCTTTTCCGAGTAAACACCATGACTTAACAAGTACATGATTAAACAAAACGAAGTAGAACTATATATGAATATTGGTGATTAGCACTTTATATATGTTGGCCCGTGTGATTAGTATGTATAACGTTAATACTAATTACTAGTTGATCTGGTATTGTAGTACTTTAATTAGTTCTTCCTTTTGTGTTTTTTCTACTTTTGGTGATTAATTAGCACCGTTATGAATTTTGCTAGAATTTGTTTTACTTTAATTTATTGCCTTCCTTTTCTTTTCTTTTTTCTTTTTAGTTTTTAATTTTTTATCCAACTTCGTTTAATTAGGTCCCTATATAGGGCAGAAAAGTTGGTTTTCTTAGAACAAAAAATGTGTGAATTTTTTTTTTTTGATAAGTAAATAAAGTTTTATTGAAAAAAAAAAATGTCTGAATATTGTGAGAGCAAGAACAGGTCTAATTAATTTCGAAGATTATACTTTCATCAGTATGCAACTTTTTAACCTAAAAATTTAAAATAAATGTCTTTTAGACCAATGTATGTATTTGTGATGCCTCTGATTTGGTAGGATTAGGAATAAACCCCTCCATATGATCTCTGGAGAATGCACACTTTCTCAATTAGGGCAAAATAGAGGCCGGCGTTGCTATTACCGTACCAAATGAATGTTGTTGAATTGATATTTTTAACATGAATTATTGGAAAACTAGGATTAAATAAGAAATGCATGCATTAGCATGGGAGGAAGTTATGAAATTAAGATGCTTCAAAAATCCATAGAAAGATAGTTGAAAATCTGAAAACAAATAAGGTTGAGCAAAAAGGTCACGCGTTCTAAGTAGTAAAAATAAAAATGATTAAGGCATGTGTTACGATCCTAAGTATCTTACATAACTTAAGTAAAATCTTAATTATATGTATATAAGCTCTTAAACACTCTTCCCTTGCAAGCCGGTTTTCAAGGGTGAGTTCTACTTGAGGTTTGCATTTTAAAAAACCTTTCACACAAAATAATATTTAAAAATAAATAAATAAATAGTAGAATAGATAATCTATTGGAGAGATTATAGAAAAAACAATAGCTAAAGTAGAGAGTTGTACTTTTTCAATAGCTATTTTGACTATTATTGCTAGAGATACTTTGACTAAAGTAGAGTTTATTAGAGCATCTCCAGCAATAATAGCCAAAGAAACTATTGAAAAAAAAGTACGACTCTCTACTTTAACTTTGTTTTTTCTATACTCTCTCCAAAAAAATTCTCTATTCTACTCTTTAATTTTTTTTTAAAATATTATTTTTATAAAAAAGTGTGAAAGAAAGAGAGAGGGAGAGGGAGTGTGTGAAAGGAAAAAAAAAAAAAAACTATTTGCGGTGTGAATAGTGAATAGACAGAAGAGCCTATTCACTATTCACACTAGAATGAAAAATTATATTCTGCCTATTCTGCTGGAGACGAAAAATGGCTCATAATAGTCAAATTTGACTATTATAAACCTTTTGTTTATTCTGTAAGAGATGCTCTAAGATATTTACTGGGTTGAGGAAATTAAAAGCTTGTTCTTTATTTATTTTATTTTTCCTCTTGGCCGCTTCTAAATTCTGGTGAGCTTGGCGGATATATAAAAAACCTATAACATTGCATTTGGATTTATTTTTTTTTTGACATGTCCACACAAGAGGGAGAGGGAGGATTCGAACTAGTGACCTCCGCTTCATGAAGCGTAGTCCCCAGCTGATTGAGCTACCCGTTGGGGACAACATTGCATTTGGATTTCCCATCGAAAACAAAAATCAAAATTCTCTCATGAAGAACTTCGTAAGTAAAAGCCGCTTGATAAAACTGGCATCTACAACAGCCAGGTCGATACGTAAAATAAATTAGACTAATGCAATTGTTAAGATCGAGTGTCATGTCAATTAGCCCTCTTCCTCTTCATGGACCTCTTTGCATGAGATTTTGCATTCTTCTTTGACATATTTGTAGGCCGTCTCCGCCTTTTGCTTTGCTGTTGAGGCACTGGCTTCCCATTGTCATCGTCCCCAGCGGAGGGGTTATCACTCTCAGACTCATCTTCATCAGAACTGAGTACCAAGTCCTCAACAACGTCTTCATCCAAAGCAACCTCTTTGTGCTCTTCCATATTTCTATTCTTTTTCTTCTTTTTCATTTCTTTAGGCTTCTTAGCCCTGGAAATCAATAGCACCATGATAAATAACAATTGAACCAAAGGAAAAAAAGAAAAACGAGAGAGGGAGATGATGAACATACTTGGAATCACTTCCTGGTAACCAGGAGGAGGAGTTAAAGACGGCAGCACCTTCCTCATTCCCCGTATCATCCTCTTCATCACTTTCTGGTATCTTATTCCCGAAGACAGAAGCATGCTCACCGACAAGAACACTGAATCCACATGCACATTAGACAATTGCAGCCTAAGACATGGAAACATGAATAATACAAAGCCATTATCTAACGTGATGACAAACCTGGATTCCATCAACGAATCATATCTCTGCTGTGCTCTTTGGCGTAGAGTTAAGACATACTGTGACAGAGGGCTAGCCCCCAACCTTTTTTCATCCTGTCAATAAGTCATAAGGTATTTTAGTTTCTCTGAGATTTAAACTAACAGGGAAAGAAAAAAACATTTAAGAAATCCAAGATGACAAACCACTCATATATTACAAGCATCATACACACGGCTCAATTCATTGAATTGCATTTTCTATCATGGAGTTATGTGTTTAATAACATGTGCTACAATTGTAAAAAAAAACCCCGAGGTTGAGTTACTGAAAAGTTGACCAGCTCAAAAACAAATCTCAGAAGCCATATAACAATATCATAAAAGACTTGATAAGTAGATCATACAAGAAAATATTCCAACTTTGACTCTGACTGTTGACTCATAAGTAATCAGACAGCTTCCAAGTTCTTTCTACCACTTCAAGCCATATATTTGCCAAATCAATTTTAAAACTAATGAAGTAAAAAAGGTGACAATTTTCACTGAAATTAAACAATCCGATCAACTAAAGCATAGGAATTGCAACTCATCAAGATTCAGAGCAACTTTCAAATCCAGCACTCTGGCCATCCTTAAGAAAGGCTGAATGCAGAGTGCAATCAATAGAATATGACTAAATTCAGCATAAAGAAAAGTCTTGAGAGATGTTTGCAAACCTCAAGAAAAGATGATGCGGCCGGATCATTCGGAAGAAAAGAAATTGACATACGCCTTTCATTCGTAAACTCGGAGCTAGCCTCAATCTGGGAAGTGGAAGACCTGACACATTAGTTATGTGTACTACAAACTTTGCCACATGTAAGATGAATTCATCTCAATAGAAAACAGATAAATAAAAAGAGCATAATTTTTTTTTACACCAATCCGCCCTTTAAAACACTAAAGATCATGTGGAACACATGCTGTTACCACTCTAATAAATATACATTACGTAAGTGCATAACAAGCTTTGTTCATTAGAATACAAAACAGACAATAGAAAAAGAGCGTAAATTTCCAGTATTTCACTTCAACATGCTAAAGGATCAGGTTGGACCACATCTGATCACCAATCTAATAGGTATACCTGACGTATAAGACGCCTCATTTCTTTCCGGAACCTGTCAACTTTGCTAGATTTGCAAAACCTACGCATTCGGTCAAGTGGGATAACAGACAACTCAAAGAATGCGACAGAATAGCTCCATTGAGCTAAATGTTCAGCTATCTCCTCAATCACAGAAAAAACACATGCCTCCTGAAATGCCCTTGTCTTCAGGGTTGGCTTGCTTACCTGGCATAGAAAATTATCCAAATCCATGTCAACAACAAAGCTGCATAATGTGACTTGTACGAGCATAAAATATTCATGCCTAGAAGTACCTTGAGTAAAGTACGCAAATCAACAGCTTTGCCAACACCTCCAGTGGGGGGTCTATTTAATTCTTTCATTTCCAGCATCTCCAAAAGGAACAAAGAAACAGGTATGAAAGTACCAGTGGAAGCGGCAATTCGGTTAAGCATTTTGGCACACCTCAATCTAAGGGGAAAATATCTAGCCGTTGGAACAAGCCGGGCTACCCCAGAAATTATTTGGGTCAGAGGATATGCAAGGGGCCTAAGGTCAGCTTCTGAGCTGTATGCACAGATAGCTCCAGTCCAAAGCTCAAGGCAGTTAATGAACTTCCACTCATACACCTTTCGGAATGCCTCCTATAGAACACAGTTAAAAATCAGAAGTGTAGTACTTGGCCATCACAATCAACACAGTCTCCAAGAAAGTATAATTATTATTCACCAAATGCAATATGGTAAAGCATCCACATACTTTTAAGGCAATGGATGAAAATAATAAGATTGCAAATTTGCAGCCTAATCGTGAAAGCTCAGAATTATAACTCTACGGTGGCAAAAGTGCAAATTTTGAGTGACAGCTACCCTAAATGGACAACAATTAACCTCCAGAATGGCACAAATTTTAGCATAATCATCCTAAGTTCAATAGGTAATGAGAGGCGCACAATAAAAGGCATCATTTAAATGTAACAACGTGTCAGGCCTATATATAATAGGAGATTTAACAAGAGAACCCTTGCAATTAATTTTTCAAAAGTGACAAATAATAATACCTTTGTTTTTGTACTAAGTGCCTCCCGTAAAATCATTGACAATTGCCGAATAAAAACAAAGGCATGTTGATATGCAGTCGGAAGATCCACTCCCAGAAGTTCAATGACACAATTTCCAAGAAACTGGATATGTTGTAATTTCATTGCATTTATAAACTGGCAGTTCAATACGTAGGCTTTATATATCCCTTTAAAGCATTCATCTAAGCAATCAGATCCAAGCCGTATGCATAAATCTCTTAAAAATAGAAACGAGACAACAGGTAGGGCACCACCGCCTGTGCCCCAAAAGTGAAGTGCAACCTGAATAACGTTAAACATAAAATTAGTTCCACTTGTACCAATTGATAGTAATATAAAAGAATAGTAAAAGACCTGGCAACTATTGTGGACCTGAACTACGACAAAATGCCATGATGCATGCCCTGAAAAATAAGAGAAACAGTTGCTGTGCTCCACGTAGGCACAATATACTCATACTACTAAAAAATTTATCCAACATGTGATTTTGCACATAAGAGCAATCTATGTAGTTCAAGTTCAGTACAAGGTCCATGACCACAAACTGCACTGCAAATGCATCATATTTGCAGTAGACCTTTTTTTCTGTAAGTGATTGCATTAGAGAAACAATTTACATTAACCACCTTAAACAGCATGTTATCCAGTGCTCCACAACGACAAAACTGTACAGTGATGCATCATATTTACAGTACCGACCTTAAATCACATGTGGTAGTATGGTAAAACATGAACCAGAAAGAACACATTGAATCCAACAAATGAAGAAGAGCTTGACACATACCTTAATGTACTTCCTTAAGAAGCTTGGGAAAGCAGCCAAAAATATGGAAGAATATTTGAGACGCCGTAAAGTAAATGATATCATTTCTGTATCAGTCATTTGGTTCAGAACATGTAGGGAATTTCCAAGATATGACTTCACCAAGTGATTGTAGTTCTTCCATTGTTTTGAGTTCATGAGATTAACTATGGTCTCTTTCTTTCCGCCAGAAGTAGGGAGCTTCAACAATTTCCGAAGTATTGCATCCATTTCACTTAACACAAACAACATTATTTTATTAAAGACACTACTTGACATAATACTGAACTTCGCTGAAGAATCATCCCCACCATCATCACCATAGTGGCATGCGGTCTTGAATGCTCTCATAAGCGAACGAACTGCACTTAAGTTCCCATTTTCTTGTATCGAGTTACACCAGGAATCGACCATTGCAGTTGTTATAACCTTTTTTGAGGGTTTCTCTTCTTTCTCTGCTATATCATGCCTGCCAGTTTCATTATCAACTTGTATATCTGCATCTTCTACGTCGGTATCAACATCATCCTACAAAAGTGCAACAGGTAGCATAGAGCCCTTATTAAGAGAACCCATTGAAATTATTATGAATGTCAAGAGATTTTGCACACTCACGCCAATATCCCCATCATTAAATTGTAGAAGCTCCTTGTCATGCTCTTTCAAAAACTCATAGAATTCTGGATCCTGCAAAAACGCACCTGTCAACAACTTCACCACTAAAGCTATAACAGTATCAACAGACAGATAAAAGTTTGCAAGGTAAAACATTATCAAGTATCAACCACCTTTATTTTTTAATTGAATGAATAAGAATTTTAATTATATCAAATCTGAAGATCATGCCTCTTCTAGTAATATTGTATTCAACCCACATCCATTCTATAATCAAGCAACTGAACTATAATGGACATAATGGTACCATGAAATGGAACCCCCACTTCATGAATTTTCCTGGACATACAGCAGACATGGCAAATATTACTAATAGCACAAATTATATCAATCTAACACAACCGACCAGTCTCTCATTGTTTAATATTCCACAAGAATGAATTTAGAACAACCCCCTATAATTATGTCTGAAGCAAAGTGGTTGAAATTCTTTAGTGACAATTTCAAATTTATAATGCTATATACGCTCGACAAGACATATGCCACCTGTAAATTTAACGGCCACCAGTCCCATAGTCTTATGCAACCTGGGCGCTTTCACAAACATGAACTAGATTTCTTCACTAGTTTCAGTAATCCTGAGTAAGGTTTATAACGACCCACTCCCAACGACACAATATTGTCTATTTTTTGCTCCACTGAACCAAACTTCTCAGGAGGTCACCCATCCTGGTACTACTCTCACAAAAGCACGCTTAATTACGGAGTTCTGATAGGTTCATGTAGCACAGCCCCATAACAAATAGAATGCCCTAATCACAACCAGGTTTGAACGGGGCATCAAATACACCATTATGGAATTGAGGTAGAATGCCCCGATCGCAACCATGTTCGAATAGGGCATCAAACATTACAATATGAGCCGAGACAGAATGCTCCGATCACAACCTCATCCAAACGCGACATTCTAGGAAATCCGCTCGATATGCAATAGATGTTTCAAAAGGAAAGGATCGCCAATTGCCATCCAAATTTCACCCCAAATTCAGCCTGATTAGCTTCCACATTTGATTTGATTCGATCCGCAACCACATATGGAAACTCCCATTCAAATTCTCCACTTCCAAAATTGATTCTTCCAGTCATTTTTAGGTTAATTCAACTTTATTATTTTCCATACTAGATTTAAATCTTACCTTTTGTTGCAGTTTTTTCCTCTTTAGTGAATTACTTTCCTTTCATAAAATTGGGAGGTGGAAGTGGTCTCTCAATTTTTTGAGTTGTTGTACTCACAAAAAGTAAGGTATGAAGGCGAGGATACAATTTGTTGGATCCCATCGAAAAGGAAGTCTTTTGAAGTGAAGTCTTACTATTAGGTATTGTTTACTTTTGTATGGTCCACTTTTCCTTGGAAGAGTATTTAGAAAGTTAAGGTTCCCCCGCGAGTGGCATTCTTTATGTGGACGGCAACTCTAGGAAAAATCTTAACCTTAGATAACTTACGTAAGAGGAATATTATTGTGATGGAGTGGTGTTGTATGTGTAAGACTTGTGGAACTTATTCTTTCGTTGTGAGGTTGCAACAGAGATGTGGAGTGCGCTTCTTCAGCTTTTTGGTGTTTCGTGGGTTATGCCTTGAAGGGTGAGCGAGTCGTCGGAAAGTTGGAGGGGACTGTTGGGCAACCGCATGGCGTTGCACTTATGAAGGATGGCTCCATTGTTTTTGATGTGGTGTCTCTGACGAGATCAGAATGCACGCATTTGACGATTGTGAGAATGGTTTGCTTAACTTGAAGAATTTGGTGCTACAAACCCTATATAAATGGAGAGTGGCTTGGAATACTTTGTCCGTTTCTACTTTTTCTGAATTTGTAGCTTTATGTTATTCTTTCTCTATGGGTTAGGGGTTCTCTTATATACATCATGTGTATTTGGGTTGCATTCCTCTGAGCTTTTGAATGAATATACATTATTTGTCAAAAAAATAAAAAGGGACCCAACATTTGCTATCAGTTTTTTTTAGTAATATTTCAATTTGAGAGTGTTTCTATCATCTTATGAACATGGATGATTGGAATTGAAGTTCAGCTGAATGGAGAACAAGCAACTAAGAGGAATTTAAGAACAACGAAAGTTTGACTCTCTATGATTAATGCAATGAAATCTTATGGTTTTAAAACCTTTTGAATGCCAGATCAATCGATCCATTTGCCAAGCATAGTCTCAAAAAATCTTCCCTCTTTGCCTTCAATTACATCCAAAAGAGACTTGTAGACTTTATTATGACCGTCTCTCATTGGTTGTCCGCAGATTCCATTATCACAAAGGGACCCAATCTACAATTTCTTTTTTTCTTTTTCTTTTTTAAGAAAAGAAAAAAGATATGCTTTAATATGAAATGGATATATCCATACATCTTTGACTTATATTTATGAGATGATAAAGTATGGCAAAATGCACAAATGATCGGATCACATAGGAATGGGCATATTGGTTTATGTAAGAGAGCCAGCAGATTCTGTATTTTCAGCACGCTTCACAATCAAAATGTTAAGATACATTTTCAAAAAGAATAGAATATAAAAATAAAAAATAAATAGAGAATCAATGTGGCAACTCACTATATTTATTAGATAATTACTAGATCTGTTTGAGACTCATAAATCCAATCATCTAATGCGCAAAAACTATTTTTGAATAAGTTTCACAATCCCCCAAAACCAAGCATGAAAATCTGAAATATCTATGCTTCAAAAATAAAAATCAAGATAACAAAAATATATCTTGAGCAAGAGTTTTTTTTTTTTTTTTTATGATTAATCTTGAGCAAGAGTAAAAGCCTCCAACCTTTTCCTTAAGTCTTTCTAGTTCCTTCATATGCTCTTTTGCTCGACTCTGAGATTTTGAGATCATGCTGCTTCTGGTTTCTTCTTTCTCATCTTTATCATTCATTTCTTTGTTCAAACTCTTCACTGAGGCCACCAAAAAAAAAGCATCAAAAGAGGAGTAATCACTTTAAGTAGAACATTCAATAAGCATAAGCCTGAAAACTAGTCAACTAAATTAATGTGTAAACAAAAAACCTTTGCCTTTCGCACCCATGTTGAAAATGGCCAAGGATTTTTTTTCTTTTCTTTTTCCTGCAAAGGAGAAAGAAATGACCAGAATTATATAAGACAGTAAAAGTTCCTGCTTTCTTCTAGAGACCATAGAAGCCAAGTTTTTCTCAGATTACATGCTGCTGCAACTTAGAGAATACACCTCACTCTATTTCAACTTGTTTAAGCCTTCTTCTTTTTTTTGGATAAATTTTCAACTTGTTTACATTGTACCGTCTAAAAAATTCTCTCAATCACACCAAAATGAATGGATGACATTTGTGGGAAAAAATTACTTGGGCATAAATGTACATATAACTCAACTCAACTAAGCCTCATTTTCCACTGGGTCAGCTCCACGAATACATTTTTAACTGACTGGGGTCAGCTGCAAATATCCTTTTTTCTTTTTTGCCATTCTACCCTATCTAAGGCCATACTCTCCGTTACTCTATGTAAAACACATCAACAAATAATCACACACACACAGAGAGAACAAAGACAGCGACTACGCAAATCCCAAATTAATACTCAAGACTATAAAATGCATTAGGCAAACAGAATCACATTTGATGAATTCCCAACAGATTGGATTCCACATCATGCACACACCAACATATATCATATCACAAATTAGGCAAGATGCCACTTTCACATAATCCTGATAAGTATGAGATAAATAAATATAAACAAGCAGAAACCATTAGTGCAACAAAACCAAAATCTTCAACAACTACGAAGAAACAGAAAACACACATTCTTTGTAGTCAATTAGCTTAAAATTCAGATATCGACTTCAAAAGTACACAAGCAATAAATTTCTAATCTTCTGCAAACATCATCCATCAAAAGCCCCATAATTCTATATCAATAATAAATCACAGAGGTAAAAGCACATATCGAAACTTCTACTTAATTATTAACACAAGCTTTTTCTTTCTTTTCTTTTCTTTTTTTCCCTCGGATGCTGAGGAATTATATGAAATAAATTCTCAAGCTTTATAATTTCTAGTAGAGAAATGTTTATCCTTTTTCTTTTTTTTTCTTTTTTTGGATGCTGAGGAAATATATGAAATAAATTCTCGAGCTTTATAATTTCTAGTGGAGAAATGTTATACACCACTTTTATCCCACTTTTATTCTATTTTGGTGATATGACACCGTCAAGCAGCCTTGTTTCAAAAAAAAAAAAAAAAGATCCAAGGGCTAATTGGTAGTGCCACATCAGCAAAAAGAGATAAAAATATGACAAAAGTGCGGTGTATAGCATTACTCTTTCCAGTATATGGTTTAGAAATTTGTGAGACGAATATAAAGAGAGTTTTGAAATTCTAATTTCTTTCTTTACAAACCAATTTTCTTGAGAACCAAACAAAAAATTAGGGGTTTGCGAGGCAAGAATGAGAATTCAACATCAAGAAATAAAAATAAGAGAAAAATCAGGAGATTTGGATTTGAATTCGAACAAACCAGAAGTTCAAGTACCTTTGAAACCACCACCAAAAACCCTAGGGTTTTCGTTTTAGGTTGACTTTTTTTAGCTGCTTTAGGACACATTTGGTGCTTAGAATGGCTATTCCGGCGGAAAACATTTTCCGGTGATTGGCGCATACGGAAAATCACAAATATTTTTTATATTTTCATGCAATCATATTAACTTATAAAAATCAGTTTTTATTCACAACATAAAAATATTAATGTAAAATAAGATATATATATACAAAATAAAAAAATAAAAAAAAAACTAAAAAATTATGTTTAACTAAGATATACACATTGACTAACAATAATCATATATTTTCAAATTGAGAGAGCCATAAATAACATCCAACAATACACTTAAATTACCGACAAAAGTTCAATCATAAATATTACTATTCAAGTTCAACCACAAATATTGCAAAGTTTTGGCCAACGTACAACGGCCATCCAAGTTCAATCATATATGTTATTACAATCAACTTAATTAGTATCTTACTACATATCGATGATACGCAAATTCTAAGCTCCATGATTTTTGAAAAAGTTGTCCAACCAAAACTTTTTAAGCTTAGCCTTCTTTGCCAAAAATGCTCTTGCAACATTCTCATCTCCCATCAAGGATTTTGGAGAACCCTATTGAATGAATAAATCTCAAAGGAAACCTCAAGAAGGCATGAAAACAGCAAGAGATAATGATGAAACCTCAAGAACCCTTTGACGGTATGTAAAATTGCACTCTTCATTAGAACACCGCATTAGAACAGCAGCGCCTCTCACTGCTGTTCCTCCACCGCTACCACTCCAAGTCTATCCCAAACCAAACAAGTCCAGCTTTACTCTCTAGAAAGAGTGTGTGTATGTGTTTTGCGCAGAACCCATAAAAGGTCTTGTCTTGACATTTTGACAAACACTTTGAGTGCATATATTTATACACACAAAAATAAAGCAGCACAAATTTACATAATACAAAATCTACATGAACTTCCCTAAATTCTCTAATAAGCAAATTCCTTAACAACATGAAACAAAAATTCATAAATACGAGGCAAACCAAAGCAAACTTCGCATTCCAAAAATCAAAGAACGCCATAGCCTAGGAACCTTATTCTCTGAAATCAGTACTACAAAAATCACACAAACTGACCCATCAAATCTCTAGCTATGTCCATCACTGATCCTTGAAACTGAGGACACACCCATTTCAGAAATCTTGCTCAATCGAATCCAACAAAGAGAGAGAGAGAGAGAGAGAGAACCTGAGATGCTAGCGCACACACACAGAGAGAGAGAGAGAGAGAAGGAGCTGTTCTGCGTTGAGCGTGAAGGAGAAGACAAGAGAGACTGGTCTCGAGAAGACGATCGATAGAGACTGGTCTGTGTGAAGGAGAAGACGAGAGAGTCGGTTTTGAGCACGGTTCCAGTGATTTACGAAAAAGCCATAATTTCCCGAAATTTACTGAGCAGTTTTTATCAAACGAGAATTATTTTCGGGTTAATTATTATTTTCCCCTTTACTAAACACCAAAAAAATACTAAAAATATTTTAGGCCAAAATAAATGAAACATTAATAGATAATCATATTCGTTAGTTTAATTGTAAAATTAGAATAGAACCATGAATGTGTATTTCACTGCTTGCTATATAGTGCAATACCCGGTGAATGAAATCATATTCTAATCAAATTTTCTAAAATATCCTTATAATACAATTCTAATTTACATTTTTATGAGATTTTTTCCTTTAATTCTTGTTAAACATAAAGAGTTATGTTATAATTATTTTTTCAATTCATGCCACAGGAGAAAACCCAATGTAATCAAATTGAAGACAATTTTTTTCACGCTCAACGAAAAAAAGGCGAAATTTTTTCAATTTCTCAGAGCAAAACTAGCTCTTCAAATCATCGAAGAGAAACAGAAAGGTAACAATAGATGTTACCTGCTTGTTGATCTCAACGCCGGCGAGTAAGATTAATAACGAGTTCGCTAAGCTTTCCTGCGTTGTCAACTAGAAGGGTGATTCAAAGAGATGGCAGTACTCACTTCAAGGGTAAGCTTGGATCCGGCTTATGTATAGCTGAAGGAGGGTTCTTGGTGACGTTCTAGGCTCGCGCACCAGGTGCGGCCAAGGGGAGAACTTGAGATGAATTTCCTTTTCTCTGTTACTCTGTTACTCTGTTTCTATCAGAGGTTGCATAGCAGCGTGCATGTTCTAAGAAAACCTACACGACGGGCGGAAACGGTGCCGTTGTAAGACAATCTATCGTCTTTTATTTTTTCTCCTCCTTATTTTTTCTCTTCCCGCGCGCACAGAACTTTTTCTTCAATAAAAACGGCGTCGTCTGGTTTCGTGATAGGGATAAAGAGATAGATAGGTCTAATAATTGAGTTACAATGGAATTACAACTTATTAAGATTAGATTAGGATTATAGTATTTAATATTATGATTAGAGCTTATTTGAATTTGAATATTCGAACTTTAAGTATTATCACTTTCAGGGACGAAGCCAGAAGTTCGTATGGCCAGGGGCTAATAGCCAAAAAAAAAAAAATTGTAGGGGCCAAGTATATTTTTTAATTTCTTAAAATTTTTATTTTTTTTCCACCTAATAAATTTTTATTTTTTAGAAAATTGGGGGGCCATGGCCCCTGCCAGCCCCCCCTCCCTCCGTCCCTTATCACTTTAGATATTATCTATTTGTATTTCTATTTAAAAACTATTTGGTCGTTAATGAGAGTAGAAGAAAAGAATTAATATAAACTTTTGTCTTGTGGTTTGATTACAGCCTTAATTGGATTCACTTGGGCCTATCTCCAACCATTAATTGGAGTTCATTATCAATACAATTTTCCTTCCATTCCATTTTCACGTTTTGTTCATTTATCTCATCAAAAATCATGCGGTTTTGCTTAAAGAATAAAATTTGTTTCTTTGATAATTTTTTGTAATGAAGATACGTTGTTGCTAATATTTCATTGGCAACTATATTTCATTTTCGTTGTAAAAAATTAAAAAGCAATTAGTGACGATTGACAATTATTGCTAAAACATAAAAGTTACTAAATTTTTTCCATCTTTAGCAAAGTGCAAAGTGTATGAAAGAGTTTAATGGGATTTCTTGGATGTAATGAAGAAGAAGATTGGCTCTGCATAGAGGTGGGTAACATTAATCATGGTCTACATCAGATCAGTAAATTATTAGGTACTTATTAATGACCAACCTCAAGAAAAAATTGGATTAGGATCCCCTCAAATTCCCTTTGACAATTTGAGATCTCAAATTATGAAATCTCAACATTTATTTAAATCTAACAACTTATATTGTACCAGCTGTCAACATGAAATAAATACTAAAGGAATTCAAAAAAACTCATGAATATAGAGACAAAAATGCCATTCACCATAAAAATTTCAAAAACAGTCGGATCCCCGACCAGAACGGCCGACTAGCCGGGATATGGTCATTCCGACCGTTTCTCGGCTAGAACTGCCTGATCCTGTCCGGGATCTAGCCTTTCCCCGGCCAGATTCCAGCAGGGATTTGGCCATTTTCAGGCCAAAACGACTGGATTCCGGTCGGCTGGCCGAGATCTGGCCTTTCCTCAGCCAGAATAACCCGATTCCGACCGGCTGGCCGAGAGTTGGCCATTCCCCGGCTAGAACAGCCGGATCCCGGTCGGGGAAGGGGTCACCGTAGCAATCACCGTTAACGTCGCAGCAGGAGGTTCTGGAGAGGGCATTTTTGTCTCTATTTTCTTGAGTTTTTTTGAATTTATTTCACATTTATTTCATGTTGACAGTTGGCATAATATGAGCTGTTAGATTTAAAGAAAGAACTAAGATTTAACAATTTGATATCACAAATTGTCAAAGAAACTTGAAGGAATCCTGATCCCAAAATATCACTTTGTCCAAAGGGCTCGGGCAAGGTGATCATTTGTCCCTATACCTATTTATTTTGTGTGCGAAAAGTTTGAGTTTACTCATTTAGAAGGCGGATGAAAGTAGATTGATCACAAGTGTTCCAATCATGAAAGGTGCACGTGGAACCAAACTGATTCATCTATTTTTATTATTTTTTCGAATGATAATTTATTGTCTTGTAAAGCAAATGTTTTGAAATGAAGCAAAATTCATGAGTTGTTGGAAGCATACGAAAAAGCGTTGGTACAAAAATTTAATATGGAGAACATGTCTATTTTATTCGGTGGGAACATCATCAGGAAGACTATGGACTACATTATTTATTTGGCAAGGGTACAGTCAAGTACAATTTGTGAAAAATATTTGGGGTTGATGGTTGCTCTTGGAAAATCTAAAACTTGAACCTTTAAGAGCATAAATGAACTGATTTGGAGTCATATTAACGGGTGGAATGAGAAATTTTTGTACCAAGCAAAAAAAAAAAAAGATTCTTCTCAAAACAATAATCCAAACTAGCTATTCTAACATATAGTATGAGTGTGTTACAGTTGCCAAAAACGTTTTGTAAAGAAATTATTTTGAAGAAGCTCTGATTCTGCCGGAGACATAAGGGTAATGAGTCAACAGTAGTTTGGAAGAACTGGGTTAGATTGGGGCGCTCCAATTCTATTATTGGGCTGGGGTTCAAAGAATTAAAATGTTTTAATAAAAATCTCTTGGCAAAACAAGGGTGGTGGTTGTTCCTAAAGCCATATACATTGTGGCACAGATTTTAAAGGAGAAATATTGCCCGTGTGATAATTTTTTGGAGTCTCAATTTGGACATAGGTCATCCTATCCACGAAGAATCATATAGATCGAGAACAAAGTATCTTCTAAAGGCAGGGCTTGTGTGGCGAGTGAGGGATGAGTCTAACATTAAGATTTGAGATGACAAATGGCTCCTAAATTTGTCTACTTTCGTGATGCGCGCAATCACTAGTTAGGAGGCAGGACATGGATGCAAGAGTTAAGGAACTAATTGACAAAGACACTAGGCGGCGGAATGCACCCCTTGTTAAAGAAGATTTTTAATGAAGATTTGGTTGACATGATATGTAGAATGACAATGATCAGCCCCAATAGACAAATTGATCAATTAATTTGGATAGATATGTCAACAGGGAAAATTTTAGTGAATGGTGCATACCATATGAAAAATAAAAATAAAAATAAAATAATAATCATGCAGGCCTCAGGTGAAAGCTCAAGTGTCTCCTTCTATAGCAATTTTGTGGAAGAGGTTTTAGAACCCAAGTGTCCTGGGGATATTGGTGAAAGTGTTTCTATGGAAGTTACCAATTAACTAAAGAAAATGTATTAAAAAAGATGAGTACTAAAGATCATTTGTGCACGATTTGTACGGCGAGGGTGAAGAATACATGACATATGTTGTGGCAATGTCAATCATCAAACGACTTGTGGGGAGATTATATTAGAAAATTAAATTCAAAAATGCTATAGCGGAGGGGATGATTTTCTACGAATAGCATCTGATCTACTAGAAATTAAAGCTTAAGAATAATGAGTTTGGATTAATGGCCACGGTAGCTAAAATTAAAGGTAAGCAAATATGGCCGCCCATCACTTGAGGAAGGCGGCACTCCAACATTCTTTAGAGCAAACATGGATATATATAGAAGCATACTCTGATTTTATATATTCATGATATATATTATAACCTCATAGAGTATTACGGTTTTATAAGTTTAATGAAAGCCTGAATTTTTCACTCAATAAACACATGCACCGGCCATTAGATAATTCTTTAATGAACTAAGTTTAGCTACTATATATTGATTTGGTGCAATGGATAATATGATTGCAACTCACAATAAGTACCCAACATCTTATCACTTATTATTATCTTATCACTTAATATTCTCATTTAATATTAATCTGTTATTGCCTATTAGTGTTTTTTTTTTTTTATAATAATTAATTTAAAGACTGACCAATATTATCCTATCAACTCTATCAAAAGAATAAAAATAAGATGTAATGTAATTTTTAACATTACTCAATACTTAAGCTTCAAAATATCACAGGAAGACCCAATTTTGAATCTCTTCCAATGTCCAAGGTGTCCTAGAATATATATAATCGTGTTCTTCTATAGAGACAAACATTTTTGTTGTGGTGGCGAAACCTAGAGAAGATTCTCCACTATGAGAAGAAATATTCCAATGTGGCCGCGGAAATCGAGGCAGCCCGCAGGTGAGAATCACGTGGCGAACCCCAACAGCTTGTCTCCGGAATCTTTGACAAGTGTTTGGTGATTTTGCATTACAGAACAAAACCATGCATGCCGGAGTCAGTTTCGATCGTCGCTCAGCCTCAGAGCAATTTCTTTTTTCCGGTGCAGACTTACACATGAGACTTAATTTCCTTGCTCGTCCAAGTCCAAGATCACGACTTTTGATGAAATTTAATCACTCATTAATGCAATCAGTTTTCATATAATCACGACACAAGTGGATGAGTGATAAAACCGATTAATACTTGGGTATCATATCTTTTGGTTCTCAAAATAAATTTTTGAAATAGAATGATTATTTTATTTCAATATTTATTATTTTATTTTGTAGGAGCTTATTTATTAAAATAGTTTTTTATTTATTTGGTAGGGATTTATTATTTAAAATAGCTATTTCATGAAAATAATTATTTGATCCCTTACGAAGAAGAATAGTTATTCCTCTCATTTTTAAGAGGAATAATTATTCCTGAGAAAATAAAAAAACCTTTCTAAGAATTTATTGGATTATCAATAAAGCTTGTTCTATTAACTGCTAATTAACACAAGAAGAAAAGAAAATTAAATATTGTTGAAATAAACTACAACCGTTGATCGTCAGCACCGCTAAAGAAATTATGGCTATTCATATGACGAGGGACGGAGCTAAAAACTTTTATATAATTACTTAATGATGCAACTTTGATTAAATGAGTAGTGTCCAAAAAAAAAAAGGGGGGGGTTAGTTTCGTCATTAAGACGCTATGTTTATCAGCCACAACGTGGTGCATATATAGAACCCGAGCTGCTCAAGCAAGATCAAACCCGTTCCTCAAAGCCACGCTTCTTTTGATTAATCCCATTGCAAATTAAAGGACTCTTTCTTGCTTGCGTGTCCGTTTGATCAAATCCCACCTCCACAAAAATACATAGAGTTGTCTTCAAGGCTTGTGGGACCCGAATGAAGTGCTTTAAATAGAGGTCTCTCTTTGTGAAGGAGACCAGCCAACGCAGATTGCAGAGAACAAACACAGCCTCAGAAAGTGTGTGAGAGCTAGACAGATCGAGAAACAAGATAGAAAGTGCTTCTTCTGTAGAAGTACTTTCTGGGTAAGGGCTTCTGTATATCTCCAGGTACTTCTCTAGCTCTCTATCCCTCTCTGCGTGCGTGTGATTGAAGGAATTGTAGATACATGCAGATGCAGAACTGCATGTTACTGATGGATCTGTGGATGAAAGTGCTTGTTTTTTCTTTTTCTTTTCCTTTCTTTTATTTTATAAGCATTTTTTGTTTTTCTTTGTTTCTGGATGCAAATGCAATGTGTGTGTTAAGCTTTTCTAATTAATGGGGTTTATTTTATCCAAACAAAAAGATGACATTCAAATTAAATTTATGGCATTAGTGTAGAGCTTAAACTTCTTGTTTTCCTGATGGGCATGAGGTTTTTCTTTAATTTTATTTATTATTATTGATGATGATTTTGTTGTTTTTTTTTTTTTTTTTTTTTTAATTTCTTGGCCTTTTGTTTTTGGATGACGTGCTAAATTTCACAGCCATGCATTGCATGTTATCGTCTGGTTGAGTAAAAATAGTTGCCGTGGTAAAAGTAAATCGGCCGGTTAGTCCGTCTTTTCACCGTAAAGAATTGCTTTCGCATCTCTGCAAATTTGCCGTTACTTTTGACTTTTTCTCCGGAGACTGTGCAGTTTTCCGTTTAAGCCCCTAATTATTTTAATTTATTTTTTTTAATTTAAATTATTTTTGTTTTTAAATTTTTTAGGCTGCTTTCAGTCGCTAAACTCAAAGTCAGCAGCCACAGTAATTTAATTGAAGTGGGATGGGGTGAAAAATGATATTTGCACATACACATTTTGTATACATATTTTACCTACATTTAGGGGCGGAGCTAGGATTCAAGATTTGGGGGTTAAATTAAAAAAAAAAAATTGGAGAGGTCAAACTTATAAAAATAACAAAATTTAAGGATAAAATTAATTAATTTTTTTTTTTTGGAGGGAGACCCCTAGCCCCCTAAGGCTAGGGGTAGCTCCGCCCCTTCGTACATTCCAATGAGTGTTGTATTCATGATTGTGGAACCCATTTTAGAAAATGGTGGCTCCAACGGGGCTAAGCCCCTAATTAATAACTATATAATAAATATATAAATTTTTTTAAAAAGGCTAAAAAAATATTTTAAAAGGCTTTAATATGATAAAAAGTTAATAAAATACCATTTACTTTAGGCTCCTACTTAATAATTGTACAATAAATGTTATTTCTAAAACAAATTTAAAACTCTAATTAAGGCACTCAATCATGGTAAAAGTAATTACAAATTGAAAGTCTCAAAAAACATCACTAAATTCTTAAAAAGTCCAATTTATTTACTCTTTTTAAAAGCTCTATTCTTATATTTATGAAATTAGTTCAACGTGCATTTTTTTTCAATATTTATTTGAATTAAATATTTAGAAAAATATGAAATGTCTTCAAAAATGTATAAATTCTCATTGTTTCTATTATGCATAATAGATAGAATTACACCTCCGATGAGTCTTTATTGTCCATCAATTTTTTTCGCATTATGTTCTATTACAAATCAATAATTATATAACTTATGTCAATTTTTCTCTTTGTTTTTCTTTAAATCTTCTTATTTTATGTCTTTAAATCAAGTGATAATTAAGTAGTTCTATATCTATCAAGTTATAAAATAAAATAAAAAAGTTTTAAAATACACAAATAGAAAAAGTACTCTAATTGACATATTAAATAAAATATATATATATATATATATATATATATATATATATATATATATATATATATATATAATATAAATATTAAAATAAATTTAATTTAATTAATATTTAAATATAAAAAAATGGCCTTATTATTTTAAGCCTTAAAATTTATCGAACCAATCTTATATGCAATTTAAATACAAAATAAATGTGTACAAATAAGACATCTGGAATAGAACTAGGGCGCCATAGAGTTCAGGCACCTTTAGTCGATCCTAGATTTTCTAAATAGAAACATGATATAAAGTTGGTGGCAGGTGAATCAGGTGATAAGTGTCGTACGTAGTGCTGTTTCTAAAGTTGAATCCGAACGTACCATTATTTAGAGCTGCTACCAAACCATGCAATTAATGGTTGGCCGGTGCATAACCTTAAACCTTACATTTCTTCATATAAATTGATAAGAAAAGACTGCATAACTGATATGCACCGATCAATATTCAAATTGATTCCAATCCATGATGTGATATATTGATTATATAACTTTACTATTGGTTATAAGTAATAAATCATACTGTCATAAAAAGTAGATACAAATGGATCAATTATCAATTTTCATATTAAATTTTACAAATCAATCTAATAAAAATATATCTTTGCTGTGAATTTATGTCATTTAATATATAGTGGCTCTATTTGTAAAAAAATTTGTTTCGTGTTTTCTCTTCTCAAACAAAAATATTAACAAACAATTAAAATAAAAACACTAAAAAAAAAAATCATTCCAAAAGACTTTTTTTATTTTTACTTTTAAAAAGATTTTTTTTTAATTAAATAGAAATACAATTTTTTGTTCAAAATTTTTATACGGCATAAAGTGTAAGAAAAAATCTTTTGAAATGATTTTTCTTTTTTAGTTTCCTTGTTAACATGTCATTTTTAATATATAACATTTTTCACGTCATTTTAATATAAAACACAGCCCGATTTCAAAGAAAATGGATGGATGGATGGCCGCGGTAGTTTGGTTAATGTATGAGATCTATTTTTATTTTTATTTTTATTTTTATTTTTATTTTTATTTTTATTTTTAGGGGTAATTACCTTTTTCCCCATAAACTACCAAAAAATTCGCAATGCCCCCATGAACTACCAACTCGACCAAAATAGAGCATTCAACTACCAAAGACAACCATTTTTCCCCCTTCCGCCAGTCAAAGGGGTTAAAACAAACGGTCAACGGGTCATGTGCCGTTTTATATAGGGGCATGTTGGAAGATGATGGTAGTTCATGGGGAGAAAAGAGAAAGATGGTGGTAGTTCATAAGGGGAAAAGAGGAAGAAAATGAGGGTAAAACGGCGTGGACTGACGGAAGGGGGGAAAATGGTTATCTTTGGTAGTTGAATGCTCTATTTTGATCGAGTTGGTAGTTCATGGGGCATCGCGCATTTTTTGGTAGTTCATAGGGGAAAAGGTAATTACCCCTTATTTTTATTTTTTGTATTTTAGCCTCACGTGCTATGAGAATTCTAATGGACCTCGTAAATTGAAGCCAAGTGAAATTAATGCGAATTTTGTATCCATTTGCTTGTGGTTGTTACGTACTTTTCCGGTGACAAAGATATGAAACCCATAATATAAATTTTATGGTCCAGATTTAAAGTGGGTTTATCTAATAATATATATAATTTTATATTATTAAATTTATTAAAATATGTGTCAATACTAAGAGCATTACTAGCAACTTCCCTACAAGGGATCTGTTCCCTAAATTTTAGGGAAAATTTTAAGAAAGTCAAAAAAATCATTATTCCCTTTATCTCTTAAAATATAATCTCTCTCTTACTTTATCTCTTTCTTTTCTTACTTTTAATTAAAGTAAAAGTAACAAAATAATATTTTAATGATATAGGGAAAAATGAAGGGAAGCTGCTGTGGGGTATTTTTTGATAGGGAAGTAAAAAGTAGTTTTATTCCCTACATTTAGGGAAAATGAAGGAGAATGGAAGGGAAGGGAAGGGAAGCTGCTAGGAATGCTCTAACATGTCACATTAGTATTGCCTTGTAGATAGTACTCTACTGCACAGTGCCATAGTACAAACTGATCACCATGTTGTGGTGTTTTGAAATTCTTGGACAAATTTGTTTGGCTCTTAATTAATATTAGAGCACAAGGAACAGTCTCCTTTAAACTTTTATTTTTAATTTAAAGAATTAAACCACTTCTTAGTACTCCCTTATTTAAATGCCCTCTACAATAACTTTTATTGTCATTTTTTTATATCATTTAAATATTATTTAAATTATATTCTAAGAGAAAGTAATAGGAAATAAAAATCATTTAAATATTATTTCAAATAAATATAAAAGCAATGAGAGAGGAAAGGTGAAGCTTTTTATATTAAAATAATGCTAAAGGAACCACTTTTACTTCCGTAGATGTTTGGTATAACTTTTTGTTTTCTTGGTGTTTCCTTAGTTTAGAGAACAATAAGTAAATCTGATTCAAGCGATATTTTAAGAGTTTTTCCTGCACGTAAAGGAAGAGAATTAGATTTAGAGAAACTAGTTATTCAGTTAGCAGATATGCTGATCTTTCGTTTCAATTTTAGATTTTTCATCTATACATGCATCTATGCATGAAGAAGTAGTAATATGTTAATCTTCTAAAGAACTTACCCACATTTTCTTTCAGGATTGCACATATATAGCCCCTGTACGTAGGACAATGGGAGCCGGAGGCCGAATGTCTGCTAGCAAGAAGCTTGAAGAGCAAAAAACACCCTTCCAGCGAGCACCACACACAAAACCCCCATTCACGCTTAGCCAACTCAAGAAAGCCATACCACCCCATTGCTTCAAACGCTCCCTTCTACGCTCCTTCTCATATGTTGTTTATGACCTCTCCTTAGCCTTCCTCTTCTACTACATCGCTACCTCTTGCTTCCATCTCCTCCCTCACCCCCTTTCCTACTTCGCGTGGCCGATCTATTGGGCTCTCCAAGGCTGCCTTCTCACCGGCGTTTGGGTCATCGCGCATGAGTGCGGTCACCATGCCTTCAGTGACTACCAATGGGTCGATGACATGGTTGGCCTAATCCTTCACTCTGTTCTTTTAGTTCCATACTTTTCATGGAAGATCAGCCACCGCCGCCACCACTCTAACACCGGGTCCCTTGACCGAGATGAGGTGTTTGTCCCCAAGCCAAAATCGAAAATGCCATGGTTTTCCAACTACTTCAACAATCCACCAGGCAGGGTCCTCACTCTTTTGGTCACACTCACTCTAGGCTGGCCCTTGTACTTAGCCTTAAATGTTTCTGGCCGACCCTATGACCGTTTCGCATGCCACTATGATCCCCACGGCCCCATTTTTTCGGATCGCGAAAGGCTTCAAATATATGTCTCGGATGCCAGTGTCTTTGCTGCAGCTTATGTGCTTTACTGCGCGGCAATGGCAAAAGGGCTGGCATGGCTTGTATCGGTATATGGTGTGCCACTGCTCATAGTGAATGCCTTCCTTGTGTTGATCACATACTTGCAGCACACTCACCCTGCATTGCCGCACTACGACTCGTCGGAATGGGATTGGCTCAGGGGAGCGTTGGCGACCGCAGACAGAGATTATGGGGTGCTGAATAAGGTTTTCCACAATATCACAGACACCCATGTGGCTCACCATCTCTTCTCTACTATGCCACATTACCATGCAATGGAAGCCACCAAAGCAATCAAGCCAATATTGGGCGAGTACTACCAGTTTGATGGCACTCCTGTTTATAAGGCAGTGTGGAGGGAGGCTAAAGAGTGCCTTTATGTTGAGCCAGATGAGGGGGCCCCTAACAAAGGCGTTTTCTGGTACCAGAACAAGATGTGATACTGGCTGGACTGAGCCAAAGAAAATGTAGTTAGTAGGCTAGGCTAGTGTCTTTGGTCAGTTTGGTGTGTTAAGGAACAAATGAAGATCAAAATAAGGATCACAATTGTGTGAGTGTCATTTAGCAAAGAAAAAAAGAACATGCAGTGTCAGTGCTGCTGGGTTTATGTAATGTGGTTTGTGTTCAGTGAAAGTTCTGTTTCTTAAACAATAGTGTTTGGTACCAGAGATTTCTCTGAAAACAATTATCAGATTATATTTTTTATATATATATATATAGGTACAATTCGAAGCATATTGGCTATCATCTAATCATTAATAACATAATTTCTATGGATGCATAACTTCATTACAAGGTTTAGAACTCGTGATTAATTATGTGTGATTCCCAAATAAAAGTTTGGACACTTGAAATCATTGTAAGCTTGGAAGCATATGTAGTAGCTAGGCTAATTGTTGCGAAAGCTGTTATTATTAAGAAAACAGTTGAACTAAACACATTGCACGCAAATCAAAATGTTAAATTATCATTTATTATAAATAAGAAAAATTAAGATTTGAATTCAGGAATACATGATAAATTATCGTTTATTACTAACGTTGAAGGTGATAAGAAATGATGAATTTAATTATTTAATGATCGTGATCCATCATCATCAATATCACTCTTTCTAGCCCCTTATTTTTAGCTCCTCACAATATTCATATTCGTCCATCTTTCATGTTAGTTGGTGCCATTGAGTTGCTTGTAATGGTGGAAACAATGGCTGCGGGAGTTGAAGGATCTTTGAATCCCAATCTGTCAACAAAGTCAAAAAATGAGTTATCTGAGTTAAATGGTCGGGAAATGTTCCTCATTGCTTCCCTTTTCCTTTTCTTTGCATGGAAACTCATGTGCCCTCCCAAGGCATTACCACTTCCAAATGATATATTACACATAAAGCATTTGTGGTTACCTCGAGTATCAGTTTGAGGTGCACGAGTGATTTTCTTTTCAGTAGGATTTTCTTGGATCTTTTCTGGCTTGGAATGATTTTGGCCATGATCTATATCAAGCCAGGATCAGTAAGACTCATGAAGAATTTGGGGTTCTTGTTTTGGGACTAACCAAGGCGAACTAAAAACTCCAGGCATAAGGGCTTCTTGATTTGTCAGTGATCTATTTGGTTGATATCTCATATGCATTGATCTATTTGGACAAACCTGATATGAGTTGAAGAAGCTATGAACATGGGTCTGCAGGTTTCTCATGGGGAAGTTGATACTCGCAAAGCCATTCAAATAAATGGTGCTCGATACATTTGGGAGCTCAAATTCTTTGCCAATAGGAATGGCTATAATATTGAACCATTCTTCAGTGTATTGTTGTGGATCATTAATGTCTACTTGCTTGTCCATAGAGGGAGAAACACTCTTCGCGTTCTAAAGGGAAACAAATGTAAACAACAGAAAGGGGGAGGGGGAGACTGTATGGGGATGATAACCACAACAATTCTAACAGTGACATACACATAGGAAATACATACATATATATATATATATATATATATATATATATAAACAAGATTAAAAGACTGCCAATGGATTATGGAAATGTGGAAATTGTGCTGGCAATTAATGTCTTAATATGACTTTAGAGATCTTCTACCATACATAGAAGAAGGTTTAGCTGGCCTTGTTCAAATATGTATATTTGAATTCATTTTATTCACTTTCTGGAAATATAGGAATTTCTTTGGTGATTGTTTTGAAAAACAGAACATATTTATATGCATATCCATGTATTAGAACAAATTGTATGCCATTCCCACCATGGACGAATTTACAAGGGTCCTAGCCTCCCAAAAAGCCCTGAAATATATATATATATATATATATATATATATATATATATATATATATATATATATATTTTAAATATTAATAATAATAAGGATATTTTGAGATTTTTTAATGATGACCCCGAGAACTTTCCAGCTTAGCCTATTCTAGTCCCCAAAGAAATTTCTCTCTCTCCCCAACCAAATATTTCCTCCTGGCCTCTAGCTTGGAATAGGATTCCCCTTATATCTGAGTGAATATTTTGTTTTGTTGCATCTACTAGTATTGTATATGGTACCACATCAGTGTATATCGTGTCAAGTCATTTAAAATTCTAAATCACATGCATGGCAGCATATACACCATTGAATTTATATAATCTAATATTGACCATAAAATTGAAATGGAAAGGATCCCGATCCCTCCCGTTTCCACCAAATTTCTAGTTCGTCCATGATCCCCACATATTTATTTTTTAGAGAAATATTTGGTTTCATTCTTCTGCGCACTGGTGGATATCGTGTCCCGTCATTTAAAATTTTAAATGACATTGCAGCATATACACCATTAAATTTATGAAATCTAATATTGACCATAAAATGGAAATTGAGAGGATCCCGATCCCTCCCGTTTACACCAAATTGTTGGTTCGTCCATGATCCCCACATATTTATTTTTTAGAGAAATATTTGGCTTCATTCTTCTACGCATCTTTTGTTTATCTCCGTACAATAAATTTTCTAAGTCTTGTTTTTTAAAAAAATTGTTTTACCTTTTATATTAGACGATGAAAGGAGGAGCATTAATTAATATGTTTATTAAAATTAACTGAATTAATGAGCATGTTAATGACATGTACACATGAACTGTGCAAAAATATTGTCCTAATAATTAACTTTGGCAATTATTATGCGGTAACTTAATTATTCATAAGCATTGACATCTCATCATGAAGTGGCTTTTTAGTTGCCAAGTAACTATTTAATATTCTTCTTATTATTGGATATCTCATTCGTATACACTCTTAATTTGTTTCGCGAGCTTGTGCATGTGTTATTACTGGATATCTCATTCAAAACAGTCAAACCTTTGATGATTTCATCATACACGTACGATTGAGTTACCAAAACTTCTGATTTCTGAATACATATACTTCAATTCATCATAACTAAATTATTTATAGTTAAAGAATTATTTTTATCGCCTGTAAAACAATAATTAATTAAGAGATTCTATACAAAAAATACAGGATTATATATAATATCCATCTAATTTCAAAATAATAATAAGAATTTTATGATCAGTTTATTACATAAAATCTAGAAAATTATAACCGTATGAGAGTCGGACCTATAATAATTGTTCAACACATACATATAATCTAGAGAACTAATTAATGCTACAAATTAAACTATCATTTTATCCCTCAAATTTAATATGATTTTTAAAATCACCCATTGAAGCTCTTGTTGAGGTTTAGTGCGTAGTATTTCATTTTCTGCTAGAATTAAATGCAGTAATGAAGTGAAGGCTTTTAATGCTCAATAAATTTCGCAAAAGCATTCAGAGTGTTAATTACGATTTCCATATTTGTAATTACTCCTTGCCATATAATCTAAAACGGGCAGATTCGCTCTTATCAAAGAAGTAATGGCCTCTTATATACGTATGCTAGCTAGTCAAATCTCTACTTTAACGTAGCTAGAGTTACTCCCCGTGGCAAGGACCCAGTGAAATTTTATACCCTTAAAAGCTACTACTAAATACCTTATAAAAGGGAACCCATTTACCAAATGTGCCTCACAAAATTCTATCGCTTTGCACCTTTTGGACCCTCATTTCCTTCCAATTTTATCCCTCTATATCTCCCATGCCCATGCATTTCAATGGTCCCAAGTCTAACCAAATTGGTTTAGGCTTTCAAAACGACCCCATCGATGTCCAATTGTTTTCACTCCATTCGAATTTTGGCAGCTCTACTTCGCTAAATGAGCTCATTTCCCCCAGGAGTCAGCCAATTACCTCAAGCCTAAGCCAACTTAATATAGGTCAAAGAGTGACTGAGGTGATCAGAAGAAGTGCTTATGTTACACCACGTAGGCTACAGGTTCATAGTTTCATCGACTATATCCCTGTGCAAAACCAAGCATATATTCCTGTAGCTGAGATTAGTGTCACTCAGATTGTGAGGACTGAAGAGGTTGTGAGAACTCACCTTCTCACAACCCAGATTCCAAATGATCATGAAATCCACATCCAAGGCCAACCCAGTTTCCAAAGCAAGAGGTTAACCATGCCCTATGATCAGAAGGAGTCTTTTCATGATCATCATCTTCAAAAGTACCCTAGACATGATCATCATCGTAGTCGTTATCAAAACCCTAGCCATATTCCTTGTCATTTTCAAAACCTGCACTCAAATGAGTCCAATAGCAACCCTTTGAAAGGTTTAATCCCAGTTAATACAAATAGTACTTCTGATGATCATGATCAAGATGAAACTGATCATCATGAGGAGGGCGATGGCCGCACCCATAGCCTGCCTTGCAAGAAATATGGTCCATACACGTGTCCAAAGTGCAAGGGAGTGTTCTATACATCACAATCATTTGCAGCTCACATGGGGTCTCATTACAAGTATGAGAGCAGTGCTGCGAGGAGGAGAAGACAAGCAGCCAAGTACAAAAGGAAAAATCTTCGCCTCGTCCAGTTGGAGGGTGGACTTACGGTATTGCCTGTGTCTTTCAACACGCCAGGGAAAAGGAATGGTAGGAGGAGTACTGTGCATAAGAAAGCACACAAGGCTGTGAAGATTGAAGAGAAAGATGATGAGGTTGAGAGGAAAGAAGAGGCTACACCTACAGAACTAGCAGCCGAGGAGGGCTTGATTGATGTTGAGATAAAGGAGGAGCCTATGGAACTGAGGGCTTAATTAATTTAGCTATTAGAGTTGTTCTATTTAGTGAGTGGATCGAACTAATTATAACATGTACTAATGTTTTGAGCTCTAGAGAGACTAAGAGAGTCCGTGGAAATTATAAACAAGCATAACCATGCCCTCAAATTAAAATTCAAAAAAGAAGAACTGAGATTAAGTATTATAAGTTAATAACAATTTGACAGTTCCAATGCAAAATACCATAATTATGGTAAATAAGACGGAACAACCACACACCCTCAATGTGAGGTATGTCCACAGGCAGAGGCGGTCACGAAAAAATTCACTTTAAAAAATAGAATACAAAATAGTAAAGAGAAAACCACTCAAAACTCAAAGCCCCAAATATACCAAAATCTCACTCTCACACAAAGGAAAGTCTTGTCCAAATGAAGAAACAAAACAACAAACTTCTCTTTTGCCAAAAACAAACGGCTACTTTTTCTTTCACTATGCGATTCTTTTTTCTTGAGTTTTGAGTAGTTTTTCTCTTCACTATTTTCTATTATATTTTTGGTTAATGAATTTCTTCGCGATCACCTCCTCCTATAAACATACTTCACATTGAAAGAACTGTGTAAGTTCTGATGTTCTTGTGTGTGATTATTTTTGTATTATTTACTGAATTGTCATCTTTTGCACAACACACATTGACACACATATAATATATATATTTATATGGAAAATGTTAGATTTACAATACCAATACAACAACCCCTCACATGTGTGGGGTCCACCCTCATGTGAGGGGTTATTGTGCAATTGTTGTGATGGTGTAGTGTAAGAATCAAATCCCTATTTATATATACCGTGAAAAATAAACAAGCTAGCTAGCTATTTTCCAAAACCTTCCCGCATCTCTCAAGAGAAGGAGACCAGGATTATAACGACATTATTTAAGTAAACTGTGATAATTTAAGACAAAAAGAGAAAATAACATCTTTCTATACAGCTTGCTGTTAACTACAATATGATGACTTGGATTCACTGGTGCCCTCTTGAACATTCCTAACCAAATAAAATTTACAAAGGCATCCAAATTTAAAAAGAAAAACAAATAATTCGACAAAATAACACTCCTTGTAATTAGTGTGCATATATTCTCACTTCTCGATCAGGAAAAATATCACTCTTAACCTAATGTCCTGATAACATCAATGATCCCTTCTCAAGGTGTGAGTGACTCTTTCCGCCAAAATTTTGTTGCTCCAACGCAAAATTGAGGAGATATTAAGAAACGTTTGTAGAGGATGATATATAATGCTGAGACCATCACGCAAGGTCATTCAGAATGCTAGGAGCCTCAGGTTGCCGATAGTTGCCCAAAAGAAAACCAATGGCTGATCATATGCTTCCTTTTAGATTACAGATCTCCCCCAGATACAATGGCATATAGTTGCTTTGCTGTCCATGTTACCCCAGCTAGGCTTCTTAGAGGAGCCGCAATCTCTTTTGCCATTGCCATTAAAAGAACTCTGCATTCTGCAACAGACAGGAAATGTCATCACTCCAGCAACAAAACAAAAGTTATAGGCACTGACTAAAGCTGCTCTAAATTAAGTAAATAGGTCCAACCATGCTATATGTTCTTTTTCAGCTAGAAACCTGGGACCTTGCTATCCACAACCTAGGAGATATAGGTGATAAAAAATAATATGACAAAATGTTTACAAGCTAGTTGAGTACGTTATATTTTTCTATAAATTGTCATCGGCACATTTTTTATCCAGACGGTACAAACCACACAACCAATCCGGATTTGGGCACATGGAATCCTAAAGTGTGTCCATCTAATTTGGATTATGCACAGGTTAAATGCACATGTCCTGTTGTAAGTGTTTGAATACAGATGGTTGAGGATAGAAACTCAGATATGAGATATGTGCATTATGCATGCAGTGACATGGATTTGAAAATATATATAAAATATGGAGGCACCCACCACAAACACCTGACAGGCATCATTGAAAAAATTATGACCAGCGAAGAAGTGTGAAAAAAAGGCAACATCCAAATATAAAGCCGTCATGCAATAAGATTATAAAGAAATTAGGACCTAAGGACAAACAATGTGACTGTAAAAGAATGGAAAAGGTGATCTGCAGTTTCTTTCCTAACAAGAGATTTTAAGTGCTTTTAAAAAAATAAATAAGTAAACACATAAATAGATGTTAAGAAGCAACTTTGTGCTCATGGATATATACTAACTGCCTTATGAGCAATTGTTTTTTAAGAGATTGGTGCAGACACTAGACACAGGTCACCGATCACATGTGTGCATGGACGCTGACGTCAGAGGACGGCCAAACCTATGACTTTGTGGCTGGGTGATTGTGGCTGCACTATGTTATTTTTGTGGGCTGTCAGCCCAAGTGTCAAGTTAGGGTTAGGGTTTATTTCCTAGTCTATTTAAACCTAATATTGTATTGTGGTTATTAGCTTTTGATTAAACAATGAATTGACGTCTTTTCTCTCCTTTGTCTTCTTCATCTTTGGATTCTTTCTCTTCCTTTCCAGCTTCTCTTTCTTCTTGATTTCACTGTTGTCCGGCATCACAGATTCTTTTTCTATAACAGATGTGAGTTCAAATACAAAAATATTTTGTGAGTATAGGTGACTAACCTGATATTTTGCTGAAATAGAGCAGAGACATTGAAGCAAGGATCTTGTACTCAATCTGCTCACCTTTCTCTAGGCTTTCTTTCAGCCCAAAGATGAGAGCTGAGAAGGCAGAGTGCTGGAACTCAACATCAGATTGTGAAGAGAGTGCACAGCTCAACCATGCCACAGTGGTTAGGCAGACCCTCACCATGTCCGAGTTTCCAGAGCGAAGACACTTAGAAACGGTGTCTAAGAACGACTTTTTCCCATTACTAAGCAATGCCATTGACAAGTTCTTCAACCACTCTTCATTTGCCACCTCTTCATCATCCTATATTTTTTGTTCAGAAAATCAAGAAATACTTTCAGTGACCAAATACAAACTCTCATGTTAATTACCATCTAAATATGTACCACACAAGTTTAAGTCTTAATTTTACTATAAAAATTGACTTCTACTCAAATACTAAAAGTAAAGTTTCCTTCAAGTTTCTAAACCAGATCCAGTTTAACAATAGACTGTCAACGCAAATTTGTACAGGTGGGGACATTTTTAAGACAATTACTATGCTTAAGTTACAATCCAAATTCATTTTTTTCATTATAAACACGAGTTTCTCTCCTTTTTGTTTCCCTATCCGCGGTAGTATTACAAAGTCATTTATTGAGTTGAATAATTATCAAGAACAATCTAAAGGTTGATTTTGATACTCATTATAACATGCACTCATGGCAAGTTTGAGATGAGAAAATACGTAAACAACTTAGACCCTGCTTAACCATACCATACCCAGAGGTGAAGATTTATGGAAGTTCTGTCTGTTTTAATGGTCAAATTACCTTCAACCATAAAGAATAGTTGAGAAGAAAGATTATAGGAAAACCCATACAAGTATCACGTGCAATGGAAGCTAAAATGTGAGAGGCAGAGGTCAAAAGAAAGTGAAAACAACTTACCCAAACAGTGTCATCAGCTAATGAATTATCATCTTCATTTTCAAGAAGATTCACTTCATAGATATCTTTAAATCCTGCTTGCTTTAGGATCCAACTCTCTGTCAATGACTTCCCAGAGAAAGAGAAACGTCTTCCCAAGATAAGAAGTGCTCTGCAACACTTTTCTCGAACCTTCTCATCCACTAAGCTGTCTTCAAGAGCCATCGTAATGGCGTCAATTGCCTCCTCTCTATATATGCTGTATTTCTGAGGTTCTACCTGCAACCACATGGTTGTCTCAGCCAAAAAATCTTTGAAGCTCTCAGACATATCTACAAGTTAGCAGAAGCATGAGTTCCGGGTGATGGTTTTCTAATATTCAATTGTCAAAAGCACCCTTCAAATTTGTAGTTCAAGGACAAAAATTTTGATAACAGACCATGTTCTTATCATACTCTCTTCCAAATAAGCAACAATCAAACTCATTTTCTGAATGACATTATTCATTAGTTGCCCCTTGATGGATCCTGGCCACAATTTCCTTTAACAATGTATAATCCACGAATACAGAGATACTGAAGTAGAAAATTTGTCTTCAACCATAACGAATTTTCTACAGTTACCTTTTCCATGCATTTTTGAAGTGTGGAAGGATGTCATTACAGACCTTCAACTATATATACATTAATCTTTAGAGAAATATTGTTCTCAAGTTTCATATTAACTAGGTCAAAGTTTTCAGGTTGGAATCCAAATAGTAGACAGGGAAATAAGCAAAAACAGAGAACCAAGATCATAGTTTAAAAACCTCTGTAAACTATCGGACCGTACCAGAAGATCTAAGTGTAACAGAAGTACAGCAACCAGAGGTCTCTGCTCCTTTGGAGAACTATGGAGATACACAAGCAGAACATACATCGTATCTGCTATCCCCTCATTCTGCAAGCCACTTAAAAATAAAGTAACATCTTTCCACCTGCAATGACAAACAACGTGTAACTGGTGGAAGAAAAATAGATATAAAACTCACTGACTGCCTCAACAACCACTCCCAACATGACACTGCCAGTTCTACTGGAATATTTTCTGGTAGCTTTTTCTTTTTGGTAAGTATACTTTCTGGAAGCTTTTAAAATCAACAAGAAAAAGAGGTAAAGCTACCTGACATATTTAATATCGAGTATGAGAATGCATTTTATCCAAGGAAAAATTGTATTTTATACACTCTGACATATTTAATATTCGAGTATGAGATTAATAACCATGTGGTACAAAGAATTTTGTTAAAATAAAAAGTTCAAAGACGATGCCCCTTAATAGTTAAGCAGGAAGCTGCCTAAAGTTATTGAAATGCAATGGATTTTCACAAAGACAGAGCCCTATAGAAGAGGCCTAATAACAGCAGGTCAGTATATGCGATACTTGTATCAACTAATTGTTCAACTGCAATTTCTTTTCCCGAAAGAAAATTTTCAACTATTATCCAAAAGTTAAACATCCAGAAATCTTTTCTTTCTCTAAAAAGACAGATGTAATTTATACCAATCTAAAGAGAGACCACCAAAAAGGTCATATAGTGGTATGTTTATCCTTTCTCGAAAAACAGAGTTTCTGGGTCAATGGTTCCCTACCATGTCATCCATTTCTCCTTTTACTTCAACAAAAATTCTACAAATTGGTTGATACTTTTTTTTTCTTTTTACGTTTTTTTTTTTAAAAAAAAAAAGAGAAAGAAAAAAAGAAGTTAGGACCAGGTCAACTGATCAATTTTAGTTCTTTAGATCTAAATGGTCCTTACTTTTCCTTATCAAATACATACTAAAAAATGTGTCCAGTCATTAGTCGAGGTTTAAATGGCCCCCTCCAAAAAGTGTCCCTGCTAAATCCCCTTTGCTGTTTCTTACAGCCATTACAGGAGAAGATGATTCTCCAATGTGAATGGTGGTGTTGCAAATAAAACAAGAAGTGGACACTCAATTGCACACCACTGACACACACACACACAAACAAACAAAAAGATATGGAAAAAGAATACTAAAAAAGATATATCAGGGACTGATGATAGAGTCATTTAATTGCTTCCTCTGTGGTTTTCAAAGTGAAGATAACCAAAACATAGCAAGAAGATGAGGAAGCAACAAAAACGTATCTGGCAACATTGAGTACCAAAAACTAAAAGTCACCTTTTCAGGCAAATCAGTTCGACCAACAGCAGCACTGCATTTGTTCTCGACTTAACCTGTTTGCTCTGGAGTAGCTCGAGAAGACACTGTTTGCTGATATTTCTCGCTATCTGATTTCTGCAACTTGCATCTGCGTCAATACAACAGGACAAGAGTGCTGCCACATGAGCTTTCTCTTCTAGCTTTCCCACTTCAAACCTTTGAAGAAGAAAATGCAAGCCACCAAGAGATATGATATGCCTGGCATTTGTTCTTTTTTCCTCTTCGTTGAAAGCAGTGAGAAGCTGCTCTAATATGAAAACGACAGTTTCATCCAAGTGTTTGAGACCATGTCTGCCTGAGTTTTCCATTACTTGAGAGGCAAAAGCCAAGAGGTTCTTACAATGTCCAGATCTCCAATTGTCAATTACACGCTTCAAAACAAAATTGGTAAGTGGCACAGAAAGTGATTCCAAAGTTTTTCCTGTTACTGGACATGTTCTGTTTCCCTGATCAAACCATGCCTTGATGGCCACCCGTTCAAATGTTTGCCCCGTCTCTAGTGTTACTGGATCTTCAAACAACTTTCCAGTAAATGGACAAATAAAGCCTTGAGGAATGCTCGAGAAGAAAGAATGTTCATCAAAGTATTCATAACTTCCACGTAGCTCTGTGCCAAGAAAATGTAAAATTAGCAATGGATCGAAATGGTCTGTAAAAAAAAGAGTTTCAATCCTGAAACATTCCTTTTAACTCACCTTCAAGAGAGGACCTTATTTTGATTGGCTGCACTTAAAAGACAATAAGTTAAATAAGTACCTATCAGAAACTAGCAATTAAAATCAATAAAACAGTCGAGAATTGAGTACATTTGCAGGAGAACAGGAAGTCAATGCCTCACTGGAATTGAAACGAGAAGAAGATCTGAGATCAGTAGAAGCTTCCGTGTCTTGCAGTTCAAAAATAGATTTTTCTAGGCTTTTGAGTGTAAGCTCATCATTTGCTTTCCTATATGCTGCTGCATGAGGCATTTCACTATTCCCCGTAGTTTCTCGCCATATAGTAGAATCACAAAATTTACCATTAAGATTATTTTGAGGCAAAGCACTCACCACATACAACCTCCATTCTTTCTCAGCTGTCGACGAGGGTTCATTTTCCTACAAAAATGTTAAGATTATTGTGAGCATTCACTACTGTAGAGAAAGTGTCAAAAGTTTTTTGAAATTCCAAGGTTTAGAATCCCATGTTGAAAAGTAAAGAAATAAGGAGGTGAAATAGTTCCTTAGTACACATGATAAACCTGTATGACTAAGAAGAGAGTAATGAATTACAGATGAACCATTATGTATATAAGCATTACTACTAACGGTTTGGTGGCTTTGGTCCCAATAGGGTCCTTGGCATAAGGTAGTCCTCCCGTATGAAAAGTAGTGTCGTAGGTGTATGAATTGGTGAGAATTAGATGTGATGGGATTGTAGCAGATTTGTATTTGTGAGAGATTGTAAGTGTGTTTTTGTTTGTGAGGTTCGACTAGAGTTAATTGTTTTGTAGTCCTTATCAATGATAGCAGATTTTGGTTGGCATTGCCCATAGATGTAGGCATGGAGATGGCCAAACTGCATTAGTTATTTTGTTTGGCAATTATTTTCAAGTCGCTACAAAGAAAGAAACATTATCACCAGTTAACCCTCGTGTCTCTCATTAACACCTAGACACTATAGACATGGAAATGAGGATGCTGACACTTATCAATCATACATTTAGATGCCAAATGAATTATTATGTACAATATTCGCACCAGAAAAGTGAAAGCTAAATAAATAAATAAAAACTGGCAATGGCCAAGCAACTCGCAACAGAAATCAACCTGCAAATGACCAAAATTAGCATAAAAATATTCTGAGGTGCAAACAAGATTCAAAGATATCTTTCACTAAAAAAAAAATCCTGCAGTTTCTTTAGATTATATGTGGCATAATGGCAGGTTAGTATGCATAAAGCATCTAATAGTGCAAGAGTGAATGACAGGTCGCAATGCTGAATACTCGGAAGCTATTTAGAAGATGGTCACATTTTTAAGTAGGCAAAGAGTGACACTCTCCAAATGTTGTTTAATATGCTTAGTAAAGGATCCATTCATAATTTCATATTAGCTAAAACATTGAAGAAACAGGAAATCATACAAATAAAAACAATTAAAGATAGGAACAATAATGCAACAGAAAAAATAAAAAATATCACTTACAGGAAGAAATGCATCATCCAGCACACTCTCGGTCGAATCTTCATCAGTATCCTGATTTGTACATTCAACAGTTTCAGAAGCACCTGTTAAAGTTTGTTTAACAACAGCAGAACCACCAAAGCTTCTCATATGATTGTTAGAGTTCCCTGTCTCCCCATCATCTTCAGCTTCATCAACTCCTGATTTACTTGAACAGCCAAATACAGCATCATATAGCTTTTTACTGACCACAGGCTGAGATGAGAAAGGACCAGTTGAATTAGATAGCTCTGAAGAATCACCAAGTGAACTTCCCTGCTGAGCTTCCCATACAGATACCGGTGGGATCTGGACGGAAGGCAGGGAAGGAGCTTCAACCCCTTCTGTGAGCCAATCCTTGTAGTAAGCTGAAAATTGATAAGTACCAGAATCCAGAATATCATTATACACTTCTTGAAGAAGCTTCAGTTTCCTTTGCCTGCTTGGTGTGTCTGCTAGAGAATCCGCTTCCTGGTTGTACCACTCCTTCAAATGTGAAAGATGCGGAAAAAAGAGATAGTCCCATAGTTCAGGCAACAATATTGTTCGTGCCTGAAAAGGTACAATACAAAATACTTGCAAAAGATGCTTTGCTGAAATCTTGTCTTTCTTCTGTAGCTTATATATCACGCTGAGGTAGAGATGAGCAGAAGCTGACAACTTTGAATTAGGAATTCCAGATGTAAACCCATCCTTCAAATTATTTGAATATAACCCTGTAATTGCACTCAGCTGCACCAAAGCTTTTTTCAAATCCTTAGCACTTGAAGAGTCCTCAGCAGCTTTTTCTACTGTTTCTATTGCTTGTTCAAGGCTGGCCATGACTTTGCTCTCAGCACTTTGCCTTTCTTCAAGTTCAATAAAATCAATGGAAGAGAAGCAGTTGTGATGAAGTGTTGTCCGAAAATCCTCATCATTTAGAAAGCTTTTGATATATCCATTTAGGATGGAGACTATGGCTTGGACAGCGACTTCATCAAGAGCAGGTTCATAAACTACTTGTGCAAAATTATTTCGTCTTTTACTCTGATTATCTTCAAAGCTTTTGCTATTCAATGAACCTCTATTAGACGTGTCATTACTGGTCGTTGGCTTTTTCACACTCTTCCTGTTATTAGTACTAGAACTCATATGTCCAAGCAGCTGTTTTGCCAAATTATTGCCATGCTTCTTGTCCACTTTTCTATCCATCCCTGGCCTCTCTTTGTATACTTCCCTTTCCCTGGCTCCATTAGAATATTCATCCTTCCCCATCTCTGAGCTATGAACTTTATTTGAATATGTATCCCCAAATCTCTCATCATCTTGCTTACAAACCTCCTCTATTTCATTTTGTGGCACATCTTTTGATAAGTTGAATCTTTTACCTTCCTTACGATAGTTTAAAAGTCTTTCCCTATTTTCTTTCTTCAATCTTTCATCTTTTTTCTCAGTTCCAACCAGATTTTCCCCTGATCTCCTACCCCTTATATAATCACCTGTTGGTAATTCACCTTTCGAACTGTATCGAGCTACATCAGACCTTGTCCTCTCCGTCTTGTTTCTATGACCTGGTGCAGAATCATTCTTGTGTTTATCTTGGAAAGTGCAGAACGACATACCTGTAGCATCTGCTTTTACGCATGATCTTGCCCTACTCAATGATCTTCTTCCTTTAAACCCTTCCTCCGAAAGAAGTTCCTCCAAGGATGATGCCATTTCTGCTGATATTAGGGCCTCCTCTAACCTGGATCCAGTAGCAAAGAAGAAAGAGTATTACAGTGATATATATATATATATATATATATATATATATATATCCGGACAGAGCCAATCTATGCTACCAAAAGTAAGGAAGGAGAACATTATCTGGAAACTACTCATTTAACATTAAACTACAAGCAAATTTGTTGCAGTGAAGGTCTAATCCATCAAATCTTAAATTTTCTTTGAAGTTGCCATATACCCTATCTAAAAGCTCATTCATGTTATCTAACCCAAAGTTCACATAAAGTTTATTCTGAGTCCTGCACCTTGGAAATGCATTCAAAATAAATAAATAATTACACTAGATCAAGAAAATTAGGGAAAGCAACGTTGAAGTTAGAGTCCACTGCATAAATTCCAATTACACACCTTTAAGAGTTCCATATTACAATTGGAAACAGAATAATATGAACATACTCAGAAACTCACATAATTCAGAGATTGAAGCTATGGAACTCACTAAATAAAATATTTATCCATATTCTCTAATGCAAACTAACTTTCAGTCAATTAGAACAAACTGAACCAGAGAAAGGAGGCCAGAGAAAAAGAAAAGAGCTATAGAGAAACTAAAACCTACTTTGTTATTCCTACCCTTTGACATAGAAAACCACATATATACAACACACTACACTCCATTCCAAAAATGTCACTTATTGTACCTTTTTCCCAAGGACCTCAGAGTCCACGAAACTTCAGGCAAATCCCAATTCTTCAGAAGCTAAAGACATTTTGTCGAATATCTCGCCTACCCAACGAAGTTGCCATCACTAAAATCTCATCAGCTCAACCTGGGTTTTCCAAGCTTTGGACTTGAAAAACTATCGTCCTTCGACGATGGTTCTTAGAGAAGATACAAGGAATATGAAGGGATCTTGGGAAAAAAAAACAAGGGAATGCTGGAGATACTGCCTGAGGAAAAGACATGACGAGAGGTATATAATTGGAGGAGTGCGAAGAAAGGAAAAGACAAGAACAGGTGGAGAAAACGAGTGATGGTGATGGAGATGGAGAAATGTGGAAATGGCCAAATGGGCAACAAGGCAGGTAGTGCTACAATGGAGGGAGACAAATGAAAGTTGACAAACGAAACTGTGATTGCAAGATGGAGTTTTCCTGTCAGTTTTACGACTGTTTCATTGGCGGTTTCCAGTTGTTTTTGCGTGCGTGTGTGTCAGTCTCTGTGTGAATGCATTATTTTGCAGTTCTTTTTGTTGGTTCCAAAAGACTTTTGAATGTTTCAACCCCCGACCCTCCGGTGGTTTATCGTGACAGGGGGCATCTTGAGAAAGCCCTTCAAGTTACCAATTCAGTATGGGAAGAGTCAGCAGTCTTTTACAGGCATGATATCTGATCACTGCTTGGGAGGACGATTTAGGTACAACTCATCCTTCCTTGAAAATCCCCTTGCAACCCATATGATTCCGTACTCAACTAGTTGAGTCCGGTGGCGGGCTCTAATACCTCTAATACCAAATGATACAAATTAAGTATAACTCATTCTTAAAAATCGGCTTAAGAAAACGGAACTGAAAATGGGAAAAAGTTGTAATTCAGGGCTCTTGTCAGCCTGTGTCTTAGTATTGGGTCTTGTTAAAAGCATAATAACATGGTTCAAGAAGCATATGAGATTATTGAGAACATAGCTATGGAGATTGGAGCCTGCCTGTCTGCCCGAGTGAGTTTATATCGAGTTTCTTGGGTTGTTGTAAAAACCATGTGGCTGGAAAGTGTTACAAAAACACTTATTATACACTCACATTCTTACATAGGGTGGAACCCATACCACATAAGCCTCACCTCATGTAAAAGGGTGGGTGTCTAAAGAGTGTTTTTTTATCTTTTCCCAAATTGTTATTATTTATGTTCCTCTTTTTTTTGGTAGGGGTATAAATGTAAGAGGAGCTCCTCCCCTATACGATCAAGGGCTACTTACCCGAGTAAGAGGCTCATCCGATGGGCTCCCTTGTTCTGACACATCGGATTCAGAATCATAGTGTAATGTTACGATTCTAAGGGTTAAGAGTTTAACAAAATCAACTGGCTGAATACATAAATCTCTTTTTCGTTCTTCTGGATTGTGCTGAAATATGAGGGATGGAGTACATGGTAGTAGATGTTATAGTGACATTAGTACAACAGAAGGAAACCACATATAAATTATTGGCTCTATTTGCCAATCTGAGATGAGATTTGGCCTATTAATTGCCAACATAGTTATAAGGGTGTCACGTCCCAGAATGAGTTTGCCTTGGATCAAACGAAAGAGCCAGATTTGCGTTAGAATTGACACGCTTGATCTTATTTGATACTGAACCAGCATCTAAAACCTGCCAATACCAATTGTGCAAAAGCCAAGTACCAACTGTTGGTGCTTTTTAATATCAAAATAATATGTTTGATTGAATGGGTTATTAATAATAAAATAATTTGATTAATTGATTATTATGGGAGTTTCATGGATCAACGAGGAGTTAATTTGCCAAAAGTAATACAATATACCACATTCACATTTTATTGGGTTGACGTGGATTGCCATATAATCCCTTGATGAGTCATTGTTAAGAAAAAATTTAGGGAAAAATCATATTCAGTCCCTAAATTTTTATTTTCATTTGATTTAGTTATTAGGTTTTCAATTTAAAAAATAAGGTCATTAGGTTTTGCCTAAGTTTCAAATTGATCATTCTATTACTTTACCGTCAAAGTTAACGATTTTTTCATTTGTCACATGTGTTTCATTTGACATTCTATGATTGATGTTAGCACCCAATACAATGTCAATACCCATGTCAGCATCAAAATTAACGATTTAGTGACAGATGAGCCTATTAATTCAATAGAATGACGGTGAAATGATAGTGTAGTATATAATATTTCTCTCGACAAAAATCTTAAAGAGATGGAGATATTGTTTTGATTTATAATTGATTGAGTAATTAATTTCTTAATTAATTTCGTGTGTCGTCCAACCTATATGCATGAATAATAAAATTATGGAAAGTTGATTAATTGTTTGTGCGTTGATGTGATATGAATCTATTTACCATTTTTAATTAAGACATTGAACTACTAAATGGACTACTTATTTGGGCCATTAACTCTCGATTTTTTTTTTTGAAGATTTGGCGTATTAATATCACATGGAAAACAATGCATTTATATTTAATCATATACGTAAAATGACAGCATTCATGATAAAAATAAATAAATTAAAAATTAAAAAAAAAAATCAACTTTTCCCTGTGAAACGCTCCATCTCGATGTATGAGATTTTATTATAATATTAGCTAAATTTATTCATAACATCCTAATTTTTTTTGTCTTTATTTTATTTGATTACTTTCATATATTAGTTTAGTTATTAAGTTATTATAGTATATTATCTCTCTCATTTTCCCTCTTTAGAAACCCCCCATTTGGTCACATGGTCCAATAATCCAACACAACTTCTTTACCAAGACACTTATTCAGGCATTCAAAAATTACCTTCACTTGAAATCTCCCAAAAATCAAATAACAAAAACTTAATCAAAATTTTATCACCCAACCGAAATCACACCGTAAAAATAAAATCCAAAACTTCACCCCTAATTTGGCCCTTAAAATTTAACAAAACACTAATTCGGCTATTAAAATAAGCACAGCACAATTTTCTCTCTCATTTTCTTTCTTTAAAAAACCCCCCATTTGGGATCATATATATGGTCCAATAATTCAACACAACTTCTCTACCAAGATACTCTTTCATCCATTCAAAAATCACCCTCACTTGAAATCTCCCAAAAATCAAATTACAAAAACTTACTCAAAACTTTATCACCCTTCAATAATCACCCAACCGAAAATCACACAACAGAAATAAACTCCAAAAATCTGCCCCTTCAAAAAAATAAAAAAATAAAAACCCAACTTCTTGACAAAACACTCTCGGAGGATTAGAGCACGTGGCTACGAACCACGGTGTCGGGGGTTCGAATCCTTCCTTGCCCACAACCGGCCAAAAATGGAATGGTCTTTCCTCGTAGGGGTAAGAAAATTATGATTGGGATAGCGGACCCAAAGCTATAGAACTTTGGTACGAGTCTTTTGTCGAAATGTAATGGCTTTACTTTTCCTTTTTATTTATTGTTAATTTAATAAGTGATAAAAAAAAAAATTAAATGTAGTATTTACACCCGAATCAGCATATTTCTTTGTTTTAATAAATAAGCACAACACAATTTTCTCAAAAACAAAACCCACATTCGGCCATAGCTACCCATCAAAATCAAACCACAAGAAGCCAACTCCAATCTTTGTCCCCCATTCAGCCATCCTCCTAAAACACACAACGAAATTCAAACTCAAACTTCCACCCCGGCCGGCCCATTCACTGTACAAAATAAAAATCTACAGTCACTAGCTCAAGCCATATTTAGCCAAACCCCACAGCAATCTACCAAATTTTCTGGCCAAAGCAAAATGCTCAGTGTAACACCCAGGACCAAAAAAAAAAAAAAAAAAAAGGTTAATTATTGTAAATTTCACCAACATCAACTAATTATTACACCCACAAAAAAGAAATACCAACTAATAAGATTTTGATTGTGTTCCTTTTTTTACTTTCCCGAAGAGAAAAGACTGCGGAGATGATTACTATTATTCTAACTGCTAATCCTTCTCTTGTTTGACATTTTGATTGTTTTCTTTTTCTTTGTCCGACATTTGTTTGCTTTCGTGGTGGATATTCGGCATTGCCTAGTCATACTATGGCCACAACGTTGTACAAATGATTCCTCTTTTTTCCTTTTTTTCTTTTCTTTTCTTTTTCTTTTGAGACTTTAAGGTCGTGTGTTGGCACGTAAAATAGCCTTTTGAAATTAAATGGTTATTTTACAGGTATAGTTATTTTGTTTTGTTTGATTGCATATTAGGCCTTATAGATTTGGAATAACCCTTTAAAATAAGAGTAATGTTATAAATCACATTTTCATTTCATCATTATTCCGTCTTGTTGAGTAGTAGTGTCAATTAGTTTGTGAATTAGCCATTGTAAAAAATAAAATTATATCGAATGGTTGATTTGCATTGCCACATTAGCACATTGGGATAGCATTGAGATAAAAGTGTGGTTTCTAGTATTACTCTAAATTCTAAAGAGTTCTATTCTTATTTTACTTATTTCGTTTTCATTAAAATGACGTGTTCAGTTGACAACACTTTTTAGATGGTACTTTTTGTTTTTTAGTTGTAATGTGACATACAGCTTAAAGTAATTTTAAGTGTTTTTATGTTTAGAGTTGTTTCTTAATCCCTTTGCATCTTTCTAAAAAGCAATAGCTGTTGAAAAAGAACACCAAGTTGGTTTCTCTCAAATCTTCTCAACTATCAAGTTCACTTGAATAATTGCTTTTTCCCTTTCTCAAATCTTCATATAATTGCCCGAGTCTGTCTCTTAAGGCTTTCTATTTTTATTTTTTCTCTTTCTCACTAAACCTATTTTCCAGCTATTACTGTCTTTTAACCGATGAGCATTGAATATGCAAGCCTCTTAACTCGTATGTATTAGGCATTTAGTTTAGTTATGATATGATGCTTTGCATTGTTTATATGTTAACAATATTATCAAGATCTAAAGGAAAAACACAAGTACTTATTTTGTTTTTAAGCTTCGAAAGTAGCAAACGCAAAATCTAGCATTCTGCAAGGCAAATGGCTCGAGCACAACACCTAGCTTAATGAGCTCGAGAGCATTACCCAAAACATAAAACTCGAGCACACATCAGGAAGCTCTAGCACATTCCTCAATCTGCATTACGCTTGAGCACACTTTAGGATAAGCTCGAGTGCAGATTTAAATGGGACCGAGCGTAGTCGCACGATAGAAGCTGACAGCAAAGCAAATCATAAAATGAAAGAGTTTTCCTTCTCCTACTAGGACTATAAGTCATAGAATACCATGAATTGGAATAAATGTTGCTCTTATACTCTATAAACAGACCTCTAATTCATCATTTAAGGGTAAGCCACATTACATAGAAGAAATCAATAGGATTAGTGGCTAATTCTAGGAAGAAAAGTGTTTCAAAGTTCAAGCAGCTTATTTGGATCGATTTCCAGCAACTCCATGAGTGACTAATTCATCTGTAGGGTATTGATGTAGCATTTTCCAAGTAATTAGGGTGTGATTGTGTGTTTTTTTTTTTTTTTTTTTTTTTTTTATAAATTATATGAACATGAATGATGGTTATTTAATATTGAGATCATACTTTAATGTTTATATTCAATTTTAATAAATTTCTTATCTTGTCCTATAAATCTATTTATTTCTATTGAACTCAACCTTCATATTATATGTGATTGTATGAATTATAGTTTTACAACGATTTTAATTGACACGAAATTATGATGATTTGATAGGTCATACTTATAAGTGATGAATTGTTCTATACCATAGTTAGTTTAATTTAGATAGAACAATTCATGCATTGCCGAAATATGATTTATGCTTATCCCTTGATTACATGTAAGCTAATTATAAGATTTAATAACTTATATTTAGGAAAGACGGATCGTACCGCATCTTAAATTTATTGAGAACATCGTTGGGTACTTAACAAACACACACAAGTCATATTATTCATGTAAGTAAAATTATAATGTTAAATGCAATTTATCGTTAGTATAAGGTTAATGGTTAAACAATTCCCTATATTTAATCCATATTATCTTACTTTTACTTTTATGTTTTTATTTAGTTTCAACTACAAAACAAAAACAAGTATTTTTTTTTAATTAGATTAGAGTTAATCTCATTAACTTAACAACAACCTACGGTCCTCGATGTTCGACGCCCTCACATAAATCATTTCCTATAATAATTTGTTCTATTGCGTGTGGTTTATTTTATTATTGAATCCACACCATGTCACTAACCCAATATCTTGCTTGTTTTGCATTTTTTTTTTTTTGCCTTTCTTCTCGTATATAGTTGCTCATTCTCTCTATCTCTCCCATATATCTCATGGAGTCAATCTCCTCTCTCTTAGCATCGTAAGCAAAACTCGAATCTAGTTAATTTGAGTACAAGGTTCTATTTATAGAGTTTTACATGTGATTTGAATAATTTCAAATACAAACATATCCATTGAATTAGGGTTAAGAAATCCATTAATTTACGATAATCAAATCATCTAAATCCATTGATTTACATGATACAAATCAACATTTATCACAAATGATTTATATCATTTAACATGCAAAATCCCACTTCGTTAATTGTTTTGATTTACTGGTTGTAGATTTATAGTATGATGTAGTCATTTGTTTTAATTTTGATTTTTCTTGATCTTTGTTTTATTTTGTTTATGTTTTTGTTTTATTTTATTTTTTATTTTCTGTTATGTTTCGATTTTGAATTTCTAGATGGACACTTTAGGATTCCATGTGCCCAAATCCGGATTGGTTGTGTGGTTTGTACCGTCTGGATAAAAAAAATGTGCCGATGACAAGGTTGTGGATAGCAAGGTCCCAGGTTTCTAGCTGAAAAAGAACATATAGCATGGTTGGACCTATTTACTTAATGAGTAAAATTTAAAAATTAATTTTTAACTACTTTAATGGGTAAAATTCAATGAAACTACTAAAATTGTTCAAACATACTACATTTATAAAATTCCTTGAAAACATACCCGGAAAATATCATAGCAATTTGGACCGTAGGTTTTCACTTACTTTTTTTTTTTTTTTTTTTTTAAGAAAGGTTTTCACTTTTATTATATAAAGCGAGAATCTTTTACTCAGGAAATAGATAATAATAACAAATAATTTTCGTTCCATTGTTACAGATTTTTTTTTATTTTTTTTTTCAAAAAACAAATCCGTCCCACACGTATGACGTATTCATTGGTCGTTTCGTCTTCTTTTATGCGGGGCGTGGGCTGCTGTTCCGCCCCTGTCAGTAGCGAATGTGTGTGACCCCACTCACGACTAAAGCGGAAAAGTGGTTCTTTAGGACAAAACAAACCGACATTAACTCTTATCCCTAGGATAATCTCTTTTCGTGAAATTTCTAAACTGTCCTCGTGGTAAAGAGTGAAAGGCACTGCCGGGGGGAGTTACCGCACTCGTTCGGATTTACCATATTGGGCCTTTATTGTTTGGTGGGTGTTGGGTGGTGTAGCAGAGGAATAGTAATTGGAGTTCTTTTTTGAGGGTACAATCGTCTACTCGGTTTTGTAAAACGGCTAGTTTTTCCTCCATTTTTCTAGCTTCGGATTTCTCATGAATCTTTACCTTTTGAAATTCGAACCGCCTGGCCAAAATGCCCTTGTTTTTGAGGTTTTTTACAAGATTAAACCTTCCGTACGTTACAAGCTCAAGGGTTGGATTTGACGGAATTACCTCCGCACCTCGACCAATATTACCGGATACAAATAAATTGTGCAATGAAGTGGGTTGTGGGAACAGGTGTCCGTTGGATTGGACCGTTTTAAAAATGTACTGTTTAAAAAATAACAATTTAAAAATATTGCGATGAAAATAAAAATTTTAAAAGTATAATTAAATATTTAGTAAAATTACGGTTCGACTTTTAAAACTATACATTTTTAAAAATACACTCTAAATGCTTGTAATTTGAAAACGTAATTTATTATTTTTTTTTTAAACAAAATGCTCTATGCAATCTTACTTTAAAAACACATTTTTGACATGCGAAATTGTAAGACCAAAAACATCTTAATCTTAGGTTTATTTCATATCTCAAAACTTTGTAGAGTTTAAGACAACATTACAAAGAGTAATTGGTTTAGGTTTTTTTCTTTTTTTTTTTTTTTTTTTTGTATGATTAAAATCAAAATCTTCCAATAATACTCTTTTTAAATTGTGAAGATGGTATATGATTGTGTCGTAAATTCTCATATTGAGGTCTATGTTAACTTAACTTAGTTATAAGTGAATACAAAGAGTTTGGATTATGACTAATTATTTTTTAAATGTTGTGTTACTTGTGTAAATTTTACAATACATCTTTAATATAGTGGCAAATATAAACTAACACAGTAATGCTATTTGCAAAGGTTAATCTTGACTATAACATTTGCACATGCATTTCAACTCTACCAATAACTTAAAAGTATCGAACATAAATAGCTAGAATGTTCCAAATCGTGACATTTCATATTTAAAAAATATTGGCTTTGTTTGTTCATGTTTTTTTAGAGGGTTTTTTTTTTTTAAGTGTTATCATGTAATATAAAGGTTAAAATAATTTTGAATGTTTTATCTTTTAATTGTTTGTTAATATTTTTAATTTTTTAAAAATAGAAAACAAAAAAAAGAAAGAAAAAGTGTTATCAAAGAAAAACATTCAATTTGACACTTAATGCTCCATTTGTTTCGACGTAAAATGTTTTCAACGAAATCATTTTTCAGAAAAAATGATTTTTCCTGAAAATATTTATTTGTATTTGGCTCGTACAAAAAAATTACTAACGGCGTAAAATGGAATCCGACAGAAATTTTCAAATTCCAGCGATGTCACCGAATTCTGGCAAACGGATAAAATTCGGGATCTTCGGCGGTAGAGTCGGGTTACCAACAAACTATAGTACCCGACGATGGTGGATTCCCATAAACGTACGTGCAAGAATGAAGAATTTAAATCCAGAAAACGATTTACAAAAATTAAAAAGGCTTTTATGGTCAAATTGAAAATGATTTTTGTTGACCATTATTTTCGCTTCCACCAAACATCAAAAAATGCAAAAAACATTTTTAAGAAAATATTTTATGCTGAAACAAATGGAATATAAATCAAAATTGCTTCTACTATAAACAATATATATATAACTTTTGGACATAAATTTTTTACTAATTAGTTTGTAGGAAATTTCCTACAACCCACATATAAGATTAACATGTATCCCTTGACACGTGAGAAGCACATGTTATTTAAATAGCATGTGCTTCTTACATGCTTAAATGATACATGTCATTTTTATACATGAATTGTAAAAAATTTCTTACAAACTAATTTGTAAAAAATTTATGTCCATAACTTTTTAACCATTTGAAATTAATATGGCTTTTGGGGCACCGAACACTCCCTCGAGGATTTTTATAGTTAATAAGGAATGTTTTTATTGATGAACATTATTTACTTGTACGAAATACTAAAAAATTATTTACACAGAATGACATATTTTTAACATTTTTAAACCTAATGAATCGAGGGTGTTGGAGTAATTAAATGGTTTAATCGGTTGCAACTGGTACGTGCCAGGGGTACATGGCACTCTCGTCATTTTGAAGAACATTCAGCCTCTTTTGTAGTGGATTCTCCGAATCTGTCTGACCCCACTGAAAATGACACATTCACACCCCTGTTTCACTCACTCACTCACAGTAGCAGCTCCCCCACAGAAAGCGCCTCTCTCACCTCCCTTTTACTTTCCTTTCTTCCTAAGTAGCTTAAGGTCTCAGCACTCTCTTAAGGTCTCAGCACTCTCTCCCTCTCTCTCTCTCTCTTAGGGTTTGTGCTTCATCTGAAACCCCTCTTTGCATACCTCTCTGTAAGCTCTCTCTTCTGCTCCAAAGCTTTACATTTCTTTGTTCTTCACATTATTTGCTTTGGTGTTTCACTGACGTCGGATTCAGAAGCTTAGCATTCTCAGCCAGCTGGTAACAACTCTCCATCTCTCTCTCTCTCTCTGCTTACTTGCTTTGCTTTTTAAAATTTTGCTTTGATTAGTGTTTTCCTGTCTTGGATTTGGTGCTTTTCGTTTTGTTTCTTAGGAAAGTGAGGGTGTTTGGGTTCCGAGATTTTGATCGGAGCCCAGGAAACATGGCGTCGTCATCAAGAGGCGGCGGGGGGGCTGATCAGCCTCAGCAGCTGCAGAGGCGGATCACGCGGACGCAGACCGCCGGGAACCTCGGAGTCGGGGAGACAATTTTTGACAGCGAGGTCGTGCCGTCGTCGCTCGTAGAGATAGCTCCGATTCTTCGTGTTGCCAATGAAGTCGAAAAGAGCAATGCCAGAGTGGCTTATCTCTGTAAGTTCATGCTTAGTTTTGTAAAAAAGTAGAGAATATATATATATATATATATTGGGCGTTGTTAGTGTTTGTTTTGTAAAATGAATGTTACTTTTTACTTCTTGTTCAGCAAGTCGATTCGGAATTTTAATGTTGATTAGTGTTGTAAATTTGTTGAATCATGGATATATATATATATATATATATTGTGTGTGTGTGTGTGTTTATTTACTGGGTGTTGTTAGTGTTTGTTTTGTAAAATGATCGTTTTTAGTTCTCCTGCTAGTGGTTTGGAATTTTAATGTTGATTAGTGTTGTAAATTTGTTGAATCATGTATATAGTTCACAATTATGCCGGATTTAGCTTTAAGTTTGCTTATCCATGTATGCATTGTGGCCACCTGAGCTTATTTTACCTGTTTTATTCGTGCTTGCTTGTGTGTGTGGTTGTGCTTTTGCTTGTATCTTTTTGTGCACGGGCATATTGGGTTCTGTGAGGGCATGTATATGTGTGCGTGTGCAGGTGCACGTGCGCCTGCCCTTATCCGTGTCTACTAGAATAATGCATTTTTAGAGTTGAGTTGTGTATGACTATCCTGGTGCTAATGATAGGGAGGAGTGGTGATTAATCTTGTCATTGCATTCACAAGGCTTTCTCCAGTTGAGTATCAGATTGAAAAAGGAGTGTTTCTCTAGATGTCCAAACACTTTTGTTTGCTTTTTTGGTCGTTGGGCTGGAAAATAGGGGGGAGACCTCCCCATCCTAGACTCCTCCCTATCCGTTGTTGCCTGGACTTGAATGGAGGCAGTGCCATTGGACCTCTAGGTCATTGGCAGATGTCCAGACATGTCTTGGGGCTACTCCTTCTGGTTTATGGTAAAGTGATATTGTGTATATGTGTCATGTGAAATTTTAGAGCATCTTTGGTATGCAGAATAGATCCCTAGAATGGAAGCCATTCCTTTGTTTAATTGCACACTATTCCTGGGAATAGCCATTCCTCGAGGAACAGATCAAAGTTTCCAAAAAACTCAATTTTTTTCTTCTTCTTAATAGTCTAACAGAACAATTGGGTGGGGGGAATGGTCGTTCCATTCCAACTTCTTGTATTTCCAGTAATACACATTCCTATTCCTAAAGGAATGACTTGTGTACCAAAAGCGTCCTTAGGGTTTAAAAACCTTGCTGTTGTTATATAAGTTTGTTACCAAATTTGTTCCTTTATGTTAGAGAGCGTTGAGATTATTCTTCAAAGCCTTCCACATTATTTTTTTTTTATAGTTAGAATATGTATGCCCCCAATGAATCTTGAACTCATGAAATCATCCTCTACCCTCTTCATATAGTGGGAGGAGGTATCATTCGAGCGAAAGTTCATTTGCCTAATTGTGGATTGTACCATAGTGTCTCATTCAAGGAAGAAAATGTACTAAATCATGCTTTTTTAAAAAATTGACTTTGATTGTAGAGTTATACACCATCATCGAAAATGATTAATTGTGAGGATATCACGTCGGTGTTGTTACAGAGCACTTAAACTGAGTGGTCTATTTATGTAAGAAAATGTGAAATTCACACCATCTTCGGCCTTATGAATATAAAGTAAAATAAATGTGACACAGTCAAAAGTTCAGCTACTGAATAGTTTTTCTCGAACTCATTTCCAATTTTGCAATTATATAGCATTAAAATTGATAGTATTATGCTATCTAATCAAAATATATGTATCTAAATATGTCATTGCTTCTTACTTTGTGAAAGCTTAGATATACACTCAATGAGTTAGGTTGTAGTGATTGAACGCATGGATGCCTTCTTCACTAAGTTGATGTTTTTAAAAACTGATCACATAGAAGTATATAATATCTACTTTTGGCTGTGATAAGTCATCCACCTATTATTTTATTGTTATTATTATTATTATTATTGCAAGTACTGTTGTTATTATTGTTATTGTTGGTTTTATTATAACAATTATTTTGGCATGTTCTCTAAGTTTGTTTGTAATGTATGATAAATTACTACTTATCTCTAAAAGTTTAAGCTGTTAGAAATATGTCAATTTAATCATTTAATTTGATATTTTAATACTTGTGCTTACGTGTGGGCTTAAACTCCTCCTTAACAAATGATGCTCAATATGTGGAATATTTTAAGTGAATTGGGAGTAAACTACGAAGCCCGAGTTCGAACCCGTAGAACCTTTGCACTGATAGTATGTTAAATCCCTACTTATGCCAAAATTTTAAGTTGATAGGAATAAGTGAATTTAATCTTTTAATTAATTTTATAACAATATAATTGTCGTATTATTTGTTATTTTTCTCCAGGCATAATTATTTTTCAATTTTCATTATGCATTCCAATAGCTTGACATTTGGCTCATCTGTTCTGACGTTAATGTAGGCCGATTTTATGCCTTTGAGAAAGCTCATAAGTTGGATCCCACATCTAGCGGGCGTGGTGTTCGTCAATTTAAAACTGCTCTCCTTCAACGTCTAGAAAGAGTAAGCATTATTATGTTCGTCAATTTATGCACTCATTTTCCGAACTAAGACAATAATGCTTGTATAGATTTTGGTAGCCTTATTAAAAATCTGTATTTTAGGTCTCAAAAAAGTAAAGCTCCTTAATGTTTTGCTACTAAAGCAATTGAAGAAAGGAAAAGAAAAAAGTAGTGGGTGCCTTAGGAAAAGGAAAATAATAGTGGTTTCCTCTTTCCTTCTTTTTGAATTGGGGGGGAGGGAGGGGCTCTTGCGGGTACTTCAATTTCATTTGTGTTTACTCTCTCCTCATCCTGACCTTTCCCTGTCTCCCCTTGTGGTTTAGGTTGGAGTTAGAGATTAAGGCTTACGCATGCTAGAAACAGCCGTGCCTCTTGATATATTTAGTTGCTCTGTGTAATCAACCACTCTGATACTGCGAAGAAATAATTTCCTGTGCAATATTGTTTAATTATCCATTTAATTCATTCTTATGGACATAAAAAATGTTAATTTATTCTTACAGGACGCAATCAGTTCTAGTGACAGAATCAATGCCTCTTAGGATATCTGTGGCTCTATAATATCGTTATCTATATTAAATTTTGGTACTGGTCTCTTGCATTTTTAATTGCTTCTAGTACGATTTATGACATCTTATAGCACTCTGTGTGTGTGTGTGTGGGGTTCCTTGTGAGCTTTAAGTGTTTGTTAATCTTTTTTATTTTTTTTAAAAAATCTGTTAGGAGAATGATCCCACATTAATAGGAAGGGTCAAAAAAAGCGATGCACGTGAAATGCAGAGTTTTTATCAACTTTACTACAAAAAGTATATCCAAGCTTTGCAAAATGCTGCTGATAAAGCTGATCGGTAGGTCCTCTGGACGATATTAGGTCTTTAGGTGGTGCTTCATTCAATGCTCTACTTAACTGTCAATTTTCTGTTTTTTAATCCAGTGCGCAGCTTACAAAGGCGTACCAAACTGCTAATGTTCTCTTTGAAGTTCTGAAGGCTGTGAATATGACACAATCTATTGAAGTTGATCGTGAGGTGAAACTATGTGAAATTTCTCGAACTGTGATATCTTGAGCTTTTGTTTTATGGTGGATGCTTTGTTTGTTTAGATTTTTGCCAATTTCAAAATTATAGTACTTTAACTTTCTATCAGCTTTAAACTTCAAGCTCTTGGCTGATGTTGCCTAAATGACTTATTCCTTGATGATTGACATTTGATAAGGTTTTGGACGTTCAAGATAAAGTTGCTGAAAAGACGAAATACTATGCTCCTTACAATATCCTTCCTCTTGATCCTGATAGTGCAAATCAGGCAATTATGAGATACCCTGAGGTAGTTTTGCAATTTTCGTACTTTTTGGTATCCTTCAGTACACTGATTATGCTGTACCATGAAAATACTCATCCTTGTTCTTTATTACCTTGATTTGCAGATCCAAGCTGCTGTTGTTGCTCTTCGTAACACTAGGGGTCTCCCTTGGCCCAAGGACTACCAGAAGAAGAAAGACGAAGACATTTTGGATTGGCTTCAGGCAATGTTTGGGTTTCAGGTAAAATAAGTAACTGGAGCTGTATCCTCTTTTTGCCAGTGCAATTTGGTCCTACATGATTGTTTTAGGAATAAGCTCCTTGGAATGAATAAAAGCCAACTGCTTTTATTTTCTTAACCGTGTGCATGGATTATGTTAACAAATATGCAGGAGGGTAATGTGGGAAATCAAAGGGAGCACCTGCTCTTATTGCTTGCGAACGTGCACATACGACAGTTTCCGAAGCCTGATCAGCAGCCCAAGGTTTGTCCTTGTACAAATTTTAGTCTCAGTGGACACACTTTGTTTCGTTATCTGCTGTCCCCTACTTTTGTTTCTGCAATTCTATCCCCTAGAAAGAAGTGATTTGAGCTAATTGGTACTACCTGCTATGTTTACCTCATCAATAATTTCATATGAAGTTACTGGGTTCTATTTTTATCTATAAATTATACTTGTGGGAACTTATTTACTTTTGGCAATGTCACCATAGGGGAGCTTCCACCAGTGCCACCTCTATGGTCATTGCATTGCACCAAAAAAGCCCCTTGTGTACATAACCAATGACCGTCTTTGCCGGTCTCCACCACTCCTATCAGTAGCATTGCTGGTACTTTGTTGGGTACATTGCACCAATCCTCTAGGTGTTCTAGGCTTTCTGTTTGCCACTGTTGGTTCAACTTCCATTATCATGCTATTAGAACTGGTTTCACCCTCAATGCCATCTTTGCTACTCAATTTGCTTTATGAAATTATCAAAATCAACAAAGTTGTGCACATGATAGTTAACACTCCAAAAAATGCTTCCCCCACCCCAACTCTATAAGAAATTTAGGCTTGAAAACATGTAATGCTGACAAATCTGCTGTGGTAAGCTTAGCTTGGGATAAAAACCCCCTCTGATTCATAAAGTTGGTCCATTTTGGGTGAATCCAACTTTTCAAGGGAGCTAGCATTTTCCTCAAAGTAAAAATGATGAATTACTGGTCCCTTTCGGGGAATCCAACTTTTAAGGGAAGAGGCATTTTCCTCTACGCAAAGTGACGCATTGCCAAAACACTAACTTTCAAAACTTGGAACTTTATAACTTGGTTTTTAGTTTTCCCTCTAATGCAAATCGCATAGCAAAAGATTACATGTCTTCCCACAGGTGAAAAAAGAAGTCAATAAACAAGTTGAATGATGCAGTTCGAAGACCGTTGACGTTTGTAATAATTAGGGATCCAAGTCTTTTAGGATTAGGAGTTTTTGTTTAGGAATCTTGTCCATTAGGGATTATGAGTCCTTATTTATCCCTATAAATTAGAGTCTATATTTATGGGTTGTTTCTAATAACTCTATGATTGGATTTTCTAGTAATCGTAGGAGTACAATTTGTAGTCTATGTATAGGCATGCGGTGAACCTTATTTCATCATTAAGTTCATTCAGTTTAACAATATTTTGAAAGAGATAGTTTATCTTTGTTTTCTAACTCTTGGTATTTTTACGAATCAACAAGTGTTGATACCTTCAATCCTAGCATTTTAAGAAAATCAATAGCTTTGGGAAAAGCTTTTCTTCCGGTATATGTGCGCAAATCAATGGGTTAAAACCAAAGTTCTTGTTTTTCTTTTTTGTTCTATCAATTGTACACACTTCCCTGCATCACCCTCAATGGGATGGTTTAAGAAACTAAAACATTTTTGCATTTGACTTTTCAAATGGCACATGAAAATGGGTAAGTGACTAACAATTTGGGATGGAAGGAGTAGCTGATTTTCTTTGTGGATGGGCTTTATGCAGAAAGTGTCTTTATTAGGTTCTTTATTCTTTATTATGGTTTGAAGGATAGTTTTTTTGACTTCACCTCTCCCCCCCCTCCCCCTCCCTCCTCTAGATTTTTTTCTTCCCCCTTTTAAAGTCATGCACCTTGCACAAGTACTTGTGGTGTTTGGTTGAGAATGATAATATATAATTGGGGAAAGTACATTTACCCCCTCTAACTAACCCCCACCCCTCCTCCAATGTCTCAATTTTTGCACAACCCCCCCCCCCCCCCCCCCCCCCCCCCACACACACACACACACAAATAATAATAATAATAGCAATAAATAAAATAATCTATCATTAGTGTTGCAATGTCGTGGAAGATAAACAATTCAGAAAAAGGTAAATCATTTTTTATTTAGTTTACTTTTTGTCATTTTGGAGGGGGGGGGGATATTGCAAAAATTGAAACATTGGGGTGGTATTGCAAAAATGATGGTAGTTAGAGGGGGTAAATGTAGTTAATCCTATAATATTATAGCAAAACTTACAAACTTATACATGTACTTATTAAAAAAAAAAATTTATAAATGTAAGAGTGAACATTCTCTACCTGATTCCATGCTTGAGATTTTCCAAACTTGAGTTGTTTAAAATAAGAAGAGTATCTTTCATCTAGCTTCTTTAAATACAGGTGAAGGATATAACAGTGATATTTCCATAAACGCAATTCAACTTTTTGCTGCCTGTGACGTAATTGTGCATATTTTTTACTTAGTTGGACGAGCGGGCGTTGACCGAAGTAATGAAGAAACTTTTCAAGAACTACAAAAAATGGTGCAAGTACTTGGGTCGCAGAAGTAGCCTCTGGTAAGCCTTTGCATATTGATAGCGTTGACTGATATAGCTGCTGTTCACTTACTGGTGGCTATGCCTTGGCTTCATATGGACCTGTTTGTATCTTATATGGTAGTTGGTGAGCTTACAACAGCAGATACTTTATGTATGTGTGTGTTGGAGTGGTCTTTATGCAGCTGGTGTTATACTCTTTGTTGGGCAAGATTCAAGTGAAGTAATAAGCTCTGGTTTTCAATTTCTATATTCTATTTAATGCTTCTAACGTTCTAAAATTGCAGGTTACCAACCATACAGCAAGAAGTGCAACAGCGTAAACTACTATACATGGGTCTGTATCTGCTAATATGGGGGGAAGCTGCAAATCTAAGATTCATGCCAGAATGCCTTTGCTATATTTATCATCATGTATGTTTTGAGATCTTTTAATGACTGTACTCACTAATCTATGTAATGATTCACCCCCACCCTCCAAAAAAAAAAAAAAAAAAAATTGCCCTGCCAAAAGAAGCCTGATGAGTCTGTATGTTGAGCTTTATAAGATAAACCTGCTTAGTTGACTAGCATTTCCCTGCTAGTGTTAAGACAAGTTTATTCTAAATTGGCTACTTTTTCGTCATTTATCAGTTGTAGCATAGCAATTTTTAGTCATTTATTTCTGTTTACCATGGTAATCTCTCCACTTTATTTTATAGAAAAGCAATTATGTGAAACATTTGTATAGTGATAGATTTAGTTTCAATAATCTTATACCAACAAATATGTTTTCACGGACGCACTCTGCATAGAATGTCACTGGTGCTTATAAGTTTTGCTTTTTTAGATGGCGTTTGAATTGTATGGTATGCTAGCTGGGAATGTCAGTCCAATGACAGGAGAGAATGTAAAGCCAGCCTATGGAGGTGAAGAAGAGGCTTTTTTGAGGAAAGTTGTTACTCCCATATATAAAGTGATTGCTAAGGTGTTGTGAGCAGTTCCTTTTCTCAGAGTCTGATATATTTGTTTGTTTCCTTTTCCTTTGGATTATATCTTCTCTTGTTTTACGATTGCATTGTCTTACAGGAAGCTGAAAGAAGCAAAAAAGGGAGATCAAAGCATTCACAATGGAGGAACTATGATGATTTAAATGAATACTTCTGGTAATTGTCATTTACGTATTATGAGTTATTTGTTCGTGATCTATATTTTTTAGTAATTAATTTTCTCTTATAACTATAGGTCAGTTGATTGTTTCCGGTTGGGCTGGCCAATGCGTGCTGATGCTGACTTCTTTTGTTTGCGCAATGAACAGACTGTTGAGAACAATGGAGTAAGTAATGATGGTTATTTTTCCTTTTATTTTAATTTGTTTTTTCCTTTTCCAAACATTGTATTGTTATCCTCCAAAAATTCTAAGAAAATAAAATAAAATAAAATGAAGCATATTTCTTCTGGATACACTTATTTCTAGGCATCATGCTGATATTATGGATATTTTATTTTACCTTTAACAATATAAATATTTTAATGCTTTTCTTTTTGATAAGTAATCAACATATATTGACATATAACAATAAGTAATATTTTACTGCTATAAGTTACGTACTGCTGTTTGATGTTGTTGGATATATTCAGGATAACAAGCCAGCTACTAGAGATCGATGGGTGGGAAAAGTTAATTTTGTTGAGATACGGTCATTTTTGCATATTTTCAGAAGCTTTGATCGTATGTGGAGCTTTTTCATTCTGTGCTTACAGGTATCAATTTCAACTTCCATGCACTTTATTTGTCAAATTATTTGTTTATGTCTTAAAATTTATGAAATGGTGCCTGAAATTGGCTAGTTTTTATAAGGCTATGATCATCGTTGCTTGGAATGGCACGGGGGAACTAAGTTCAATCTTTAGTTCTGATGTATTCAAGAAAGTATTGAGTGTCTTCATAACTGCGGCTATATTGAAGCTTGGGCAAGGTAGGTAACTCCGGTTCCGTACACTTTATCCCAGATTTGCATGTTGAAAGCAATTTAGATTAAAAGTCCAACCTCCTGTTGAACACCCCCCCCCCCCCCCCACACACACACACACACACACCAAAAAAAAAAGGGAAAGAAAGGAAACAAACATTCCTATTATGTTTTTCGTGCCCTTTCTACTTACATAAATATAACTGTATTTTGCAAAAAATAACAATCTCTAAAAGTGGGTTCCTTTTGGTCCATATAAGTGAGCATGAATATGAATTATGGTTAATCAAGGTATGACTTTGGTGGTTTTAAATTTCTCCAAGGTTTTCTGTCATTAATTTACAAAGGAGCTGGTCAAGAGAGACACCTAAATGCATAGTATGTGTGTGAAAAAATATATGAAGAATTACCAGTCAAGTAGTTGGCAGCCTGCTTTTGTTAGTAACTGTTTTGAGCTCTTGATTGGAAAGTAGACAAACCAAACTACACATATTTGGATGAGTTTGGATCAAATCAATTTTATCTTGTAACTTTTGGAGCCAAGTTAAGATGGGGTGCAGCCTTGCAGCACTGGTTAGCGAAGAGTGTTCTTGAGTTCTCGTAAGACTAATATGGCAAGCTGAAGCTTGTTTTCAGGTTGGTTTGATTTGAGACTCATCCTTTAGATAAGCAACTGTACCTCAAATTGTAATGAAGTTTTAAGTTTTCAAGCTGAGAGAGAGTTTCCTGTTTGTAGACCTAGTTATTTTGTGTTGCTCAATGCCTCTTTATGTCATTTTGCATCAAATTTTGGGGACTCCAGCACTTGTTCACAAAATGTGATTCCCAACAAGTGTGTAGTTTACTTTTGGACGTGTCTTTATATGTTTCTTGGGAATGGCCAGCATATAAATTGCAACTGATGATGGAAAGTTCAACAATTGTCACACATGCAGGTTGACAATTGTTGTATGAGGATGGCTGTTAAGCTATAATACAATTTGCAACTAAATATTTTTTACTCGTGGTTATTGAGTTGATAGCTAAAGTGTTTAAAAATAATCTTTGAGACATTAAAAGAAATCCAATTCTTTCCAGCAAATGACCGGAATATTACTATTTTCGAAATGCTCCTATTCATTTTACCAAGCGGAAATTGTTTCCTGATGATTTCTGTCACTTGTGCAGCTGTCCTTGATGTAATTCTTAGTTGGAAATCACAGCAGAGTATGTCATTCCATGTTAAGTTAAGATACATCTTGAAAGTGGTTTCAGCTGCTGCTTGGGTGGTAGTTCTCCCAGTTACGTATGCTTACACTTGGGAGAATCCTCCAGGATTTGCTCAAACCATCAAAAGTTGGTTCGGGAATAGTTCAAGTTCACCTTCCTTGTTTATTTTGGCTGTTGTTATCTATTTGTCACCAAATATGCTGGCTGCAATATTGTTTCTCTTCCCCTTCATTCGTCGATTCCTTGAGAGGTCAAACTATAAGATTGTGATGCTCATGATGTGGTGGTCGCAGGTGTGCAACTTTTTCTTCTTATTATTCTGTTTTTCTTCATTTTTTTTAACATGATCATTAATGCTTTAACTGTAGGTGTTTAAATTGAAACAAAAATAGATTCAACTTTTTGTTTGTCTACGTGTGTATGATGGTTCATTTGTATATATGTCTTACAAATTTGCAGCCTCGGCTTTACGTTGGGAGGGGAATGCATGAGAGCGCATTTTCTCTTTTCAAGTAAGAGTCTAGTGCTTGGTTGTTCTGTTGAATTGATGCTTTAAATATTGTAGTGATTCACAATGGCATATCTCTTTTCCAAAATTTGTAGGTACACTATGTTTTGGGTTCTTCTGATAGTGACGAAGCTGGCCTTTAGTTACTATATAGAGGTGATTCTTTTATGCATCATAGAAACTCTTGTTGCTTTTATCTACCATTACTCAATAATTTAATATAAATAATGCCCTAAGCAAATTGACATTGTTAAATAACCACTTATTCCAAAAGCTTAAGCTAATAGGAATGGATTGTTTAAGAGCATGTTTGAGATTGCGTTAAGAAGCTTAGAAAGTGATTTAGTACATAAAAAGCTGTTGAAACGTAGAGGAAGAAGAATTATTCTTATTACTTCATGATCTCATGCGATTACATTGTTTAAATTGAGAAACCCTACGAACTAATATGGAAAGAAAATAGGCAATACAATCAGAATAAAATCAGAGAATAAAACGTAATCAGGTAAGATCCAATATGGAAAGGTCTGTTATTTTCAACACTCCCCCTCAAGCTGAGGCATAGATGTCTCGTATGCCCAGCTTGGATAAGTCTGAATGAAGAGTACCACTAGAAACACCCTTTGTCAACATATCCGCCAATTGTTCTCTAGTCTTCACATATGGCGTGCAGATGATACCTTCTCTGAGTTTTTCTTTAATGAAGTGTCGATCAATCTCAACATGTTTGGTTCTGTCATGTTAGACTGGATTATGAGCAATACTGATGGCTGCCTTGTTGTCACAATACAGTCGCATTGAGTCCTTGGAGTCAAACTCAAGCTCTGTCAAGAGTATTTTCAACCATAATATTTCACACACTCCTTGAGCCATAGTTCTAAATTCCGCCTCTGCACTCGATCTAGCAACCACAGATTGTTTCTTGCTTCGCCATGTAACCAAATTACCTCCCACAAATGTGCAATAACCTGATGTAGACCTTCGATCTGTAATCGAGCCAGCCCAATCTGCATCTGTATAGGCTTCTATTTTCAAATGATCATGTTGAGAAAACAACAGCCCCTTACCCGGTGAGGATTTTAAGTAGCGAAGAATACGATAAACAACTTCCATGTGAGGCTCTCGCGGAGTATGCATGAATTGACTCACCACACTAACAGCATATGCAATGTTTGGACAGGTATGGGATAGATAAATCAATCGTCCAACCAATCGCTGATATCTGCCCTTATCCACCAAGGGGCTTTTGCCACATTCTCCCAGTTTAACATTTACCTCTACTGGATTGTCGATAGCTTTACACTCGAGCATTCCTGTTTCTTTAAGAAGATCAAGTATGTATTTTCGTTGGGAGATAAATATACCATGCTTTGACCTTGCTACCTCAATGCCCAGAAAGTACTTCAGAGTCCCCAAGTCTTTTATTTCAAACTCATTTGCAAGGCGATGTTTTAAGTTTTGCATCTCCCCATGATCATTGCTTGTCAAGACAATATCATCAACATACACAATTAAAGCTGTTACCTTTCCTTGAGAGGAATGCTTGATGAAAAATGTATGATCAGCCTGACTCTGCTTGTAATCAAATCTTTGCATAGCCCGAGAAGACCGCTCAAACCATGCTCTTGGAGATTGTTTCAGCCATATAAAGCCTTCTTTAGTTTGCACACTTTTCCTGCTGAGGACAAATCTTTCAATCCAGGGGGAATGTCCATGTAAACTTCTTCTTCTAGGTCTCCACGAAGAAATGCATTTTTTTACATCAAATTGATGTAGAGGCCAATTTAAGTTTGCCGCTATAGATAATAGAACCCTAATTGAGTTCATCTTTGCTACAGGTATTAATGTTTCCTCATAATCAATCCCATAGGTCTGGGTAAAGCCTTTTGCAACAAGTCTGGCTTTGTATCATTCCACAGAACCATCGGCCTTATGCTTGATAGTGAACACCCACTTGCAGCCAACAACCTTCTTTCCATTAGGTAATTTGACCAAATTCCAAGTCTTGTTCTTGTGAAGAGCTTCCATCTCTTCATGCATTGCTGTCCTTCATTTTGGATCATTAAGTGCCTCCTGTAGATTTCTAGGAACAGACACAAAAGACAATTTGGATACAAAGGAACGATATGGTGAAGAGAGATGTTGATAAGAAACAAAATCAAACACTGGATGGTGTGTACATGACCTAACTCCTTTGCGTTGTGCAATGGGCAGACTTGTATCATTAACAACAGGTATTACAGAATTCATATCAAAAGTAGGAGTATTACCTGAGCCCGAATAAGATGTTTGGCATCTAGCATCAGGAATGGTCCTAGCTTTCTGGCATCTGGAGTAAACTCTCAACTCTTCCATAGGTGGTGCACATGGCTGATCAGTAGGTTCAGTTAGAGACTCATTAGTAACCTGTTGTTGCTCCGCCTCTGGCATAGGAGTAGGGACAGGTAACAGACTCAAAAGATCCTCATCCTCTTCAATCTAACTCTCCCCTTGAAGAGGAGTAGGGGTGGACGAGAAGTAGGATTGTTGTTCAAAAAAAGTGACATATGGATGGAGGGTGATAACATTTGTACCCCTTTGGAGTGGGAGAGTAGCCAACAAAGACACATTTGAGGGATCGGGGGTCTAACTTACTCCTAGTAGGATTATGAATATGGACAAAGCAAACACAACCAAAAACTTTTGGAGAAACACCTTTTATAGTAGAGAGAGGTGAGGACAACACCTCGAGGGGTGTTTGGAAATCTAGAACCCGAGAAGGCATCCTATTGATGAGATATGTAGTAGTGAGTAAGGCGTCCCCCCAATAAAATTTAGGAACATGTGTGTCAAGCATAAGGGAACGAGTTACCTCTAACAGGTGCCGATTTTTCCATTCAGCCACACCATTTTGCTACGGAGTATCAACACGTGGTTTGGTGGATAATGCTGTGTTCGCGAAAATAGGTCTCGAGATTACTAGGCATATATTCGCCCCCATTGTTAGAGCGAACAATTTTAATCGTGGCATTGAACTGAGTCTAAACCATTTTATAAAACATTTGAAACACATAAAATACATCACTTTTGTCCTTTAACAAGTAGACCCATGTGATTCGGAAAAAATCATCAATAAAAGACATAAACCGCCGATAACCAGATAAAGAAACCACTCGTGAAGGACCCCACACATCAGTATGAACAAGAACAAAAGGTGCATCACTTTTATTGATACTAGGAGAAAAAGACACACGATGGTGTTTTGAAAGTTCACAAGTTTCACATTGAAGCTTAGAAACATTATTATGCAAAAATAGCACAAGAAGCATGCGCTGCAAAATTAAAAACGAAGGATGCCCTAAACGTTGATGCTAGAACCAGATTCTAGCTGCCGAGTCATCCGCCTGAACTGTATGATAAGCCTGTATGAGCCAACCATGTGTGTCGGGCTGAGAGTCCAAATAGTACAGGCCATCCTTCAAACTACCACTGCCAATCATCTTCCCTATGGCTAGGTCCTTAAAGAAGCAATAGTAAGAGTAAAAGATTACACGACAATTCAGTTCACTGGTAATACGTGCAATGGATAAAAGATTAGCAGCAAGGTTAGGGACATGAAGAACAGAGGCCAAGGTCATAGAAGGGGTCACAGAAACAGATCTTTTACCCGATACTGGCGACAGAGAACCGTCAGCTATTCTAACTTTGTCTCTGCCTGAACAAGGATTATATGATGAAAATAAAGGAGACATATCAGTCATATGATCAGAGGCATCTGAGTCAATGACCCCCGAATCATCAGGTGGTGTAGCAGATGCATTCAGAGCAGTGGTCAAATTACCTGTAAGAGCGGAGGATGATGCTGCAGTAGCAGGTGTGTCCAATCGAGACATAAGTCGACGGAGTGCTTCTACCTCGTCTTCACTCAGTCTCCCTATATCTGTAGTAGAGGAAGATATATCAAGTGTGGGAGTGGTCGTCTCAACTGTAGAAGTATGATGAGCTCGAGGTCTAAATCCTCCACCTGTGCAACCCCCACGACCTCGGGTAGGACAGCCCTGAAGCTTCCAACAAGTCTCCCCGAGTATGTCGTGACCTATTACAGTGGTCACAGAATAATTTGTCTTTGTCATATGAGGTTGCATCTGCTGTTCTGTCCCTAACTCGAAATTTGGAACTGTTGCTCGGAGCGCGTTGAGTTTCACCCACAAGAGCGGATTGGGACTGTGAACTGGAATGAAGCATAGTGCTACGACGACTCTCCTCATTTTGAATGTAAGAAAACACCTCTTGTAGTGATGGAAGGGGCTCCTTCCCAAAAATCTAAACCCCGCACAGGATCATACTCTGAATTCAATCCACCCAAGAACTCATAAATGCGTTCTTCAATCATCTTCTTAATTTGAGCGGCATCAACAGCGCACATAGGCTGCAAATTCTGATAATGATCTAAATCCTGCCACAAACTGCGGAGTTTATGAAAATAAATGGTTACTAGAGAATCACCTTGCGTGAGACCATGGATCCGACGCTTCAAGTCATACTTCAATGCAGCATTCCCCTCTTTGGAATATGTTACTGTCCATCCAATTTGACAGTTGTGATTTGAAGAGTTAGATTTTCACCAAGGGAGGTCACCACCTGACTCACTGCCCCTTTAGTCTAATTTGTCTCCGACATTTTTGAATCAGACATCTTACCAACTATAGTGCTCCAACACAACCAGTGGACTAAAAAAATAGAATTACAAGAAAAGATGGAACTAGAAATTGAACCATAAAATTAGATGATGATTCATTCTGCAACCCTTTTTTTTTTTTGGCCTAAACTACAGGTCGTTTAGCAGGGTGAACGACAAACTTGGAACCCTTTCTGAACGACATATCGTTTTGTGATAAACGACGTGTCGTTTAGTCAAGTCGAGGCAGAATCGTCTCACCTTCGTCGGAGCTCCACGCGCTTTCGCTCACGTCCGCCTGTAGGCCTCAAAAACTTCAGAATGAACCAGATCTCGCCGAACAGAACAAGGAAGGCCACCTTGTTTGCAATTGGACCATCAAACACACCTAGTAGTCTTCGGGATGGATCAGTGTTCACCAAAAACGCCGCCATTCGTCGGAGGACCAGCCCAGAATTTGCCGTTAATACCTTCTGAGGGTTGTGCGACTTAGATTATGGTGAGCCACATCTAGTTGCATAATCCCAAAGGGAAGACGCGGCAAAACAATGGTGCGACAAAGAAAATTAGGAAACGAACGTAGAACCCAAGCACCCAGAAACGAACAAAACCCTAGGTCGGCTCTGATACCATGTTAAATCACTGATACCATGTTAAATCACCACTTATCCCAAAAGGTTAAGGTTATAGGAAGAGATAAATTTAATCACTTAATCAATACTTTAACACTCCCCCTCACGTGTGGGCTCAGACTTCATTTTTAATAGGTGATGCCCAACACGTAGAATATTTAATTGAAATGGGAGGTAAATGACGGAGTCAAGGTTCTAACTCAGGACCTTTGGCTCTAATACCATGTTGTAACGTAAAGGAAGAAGAATTATTCTTTTTACTTCATGATCTCATGCGATTATATTGTTTAAATAGAGAAACCCTACGAACTAATATGGAAAGAAAATAGGCAATACAATTAGAATAAAATTAGAGAATAAAACGTAATCAGGTAAGACCCAATCTGGAAAGGTCCGTTATGTTGTAGGGTTGTGTGCTTTGGTGGGTATTCTCTCTGGTCTTTGGGTTTTTTCTCGTGTCTGGTTGGGCTCTTTTGTGGGTTGTTTTGGGCTTTCTTTCTTGGGTTCTGGGGTTCTTTCCATTTTCTGTCAGTTTTCTTGGGTTCTGGGGTTCTTTCCGTTTTCTGTCAGTTGTTGCGGGTTAGCTTTTGGTGTTTCTTGTGTATATTTCCTGTGTACCAAGGGGCGTCTTTACGCTTTTTTAATAAATCTTTTCTTACCTATATATATATATATATTTCAACAAAAGTTGTGTTGGGCAAAAATGGGTATGTTTGGTAAAAAAACCTTAAAACCCTCTTCTTTGACTTTTTTGCTCTTTTTTTTTTTTAGGAATTCTTAAATTGAGGCTTTTTCTAAAAAGCTCTTTTTGACTTTTTCTATAGACAAAAGCTCTATATTCCAACGCAATCCCAAACGCGCTTTTAATCATTTAATTAATATTCTAGCACCCACCGTCACGTGTTGGCTTAAACTCCCTCTTAATAAGTAATGTCTAACACGTGAAATATTTAATTGAAATAGTTGATGAATGACAAAGGCAAGGTTCTAACTCAGGACCTTTGGTCTGATACCATGTAAAATCATCACTTATCCCAAGGCTTAAATTGATAAGAATTGATTGATTTAATCATTTAACTAATATTTTAACAAACGTAAAGACCAAATGAACATAGGTTGAGGAAGTAACAAAGCTCTGATATCTAAATTCTTTTGCTGGTTTGTGTTTTCTTACAGATAAAGCCTCTAGTGCGTCCAACAAAAGCCATAATGAAGGTTCAAATAACTACTTTCCAGTGGCATGAGTTTTTTCCTCGTGGTAATAGTCATGAATATGTGCCTTGCATTTAAAATGTTTGTTTCATTTAAAAAAAAAAAAGGCTCTATGATGTGCTCATTTGATTTGCAGCAAAGAACAATATTGGTGTGGTGATTGCACTCTGGGCCCCAATTATTCTTGTATGGTTTAACTTTATTCGTTGACCTCTCTCTCTCTCTCTCTCCATATCTTGCATCATATTGTAACATCCGATTCACCTATATTTTCCAGGTCTATTTTATGGATACCCAGATTTGGTATGCCATATTCTCTACATTATTTGGAGGCATTTATGGTGCGTTTCGTCGCTTGGGAGAGGTTAGTGCTCTAATTTTAATCTTTGCAATTGCTTCTATTTAAACTATTCATTTTTTTAGCTTGCTTTTTCTAATTAAATTATTAATTTTTGTCCCAATCATTGTGTTGGGAATGTTCATTAAACTAGAAATGTGGTTGCTACCAAGAGTTTTTTTTATTAGTAAATGGATTTCATTAAAAACCAACAGGCTTATTTTGGTACACAAGAAGTATACGAGAGAAACACCTAATCAGAAGAAGAAAAAATATCGAAATATTCATGAAAACTAGAAATGTGAAAGTAATCAAGGCCCTTCATTTCCGTGGAAGAATATATGGTGTGCTAAGGCTCCGACAAGGGTGGCGTTCTTTGTATGGTCTACAGCTTTAGGAAAAATACTGACCCATGACAATCTGCGAAAGAGGAATATTGTGGTTATTGAGTGGTGTTGTATGCGTAAAAAGAAGGGGGAGGCTATTGATCATCTGTTACTTCACTGCAACACCGGCCGTGAGCTTTGGAGCTTTATGTTTTCTTTATTTGGAGTTGAGTGGGTCATGCCACAAACGGTGCTGGATTTGTTGATTACTTGGGGTGCGTCTTTTGGGCATGGCCTAGCTAAAAAAGCTTGGCGGTTAGTTCCTCACTGTGTTTTGTGGAGCATTTGGCGGGAGCGGAATGCGAGGCTTTTTGAAGATGTAGAGACTGTAATGGTAGTGTTAAGGAAGCGTGTGCTTAACACGTTATTCCTTTGGTTAGCGTCCAGTCTTTGCCACCTAGGTGTTTTTACTTTTCTAGACTTTCTAAATTTATTACCTGTTCCTCCCTTTTAGGGGCGCTCTTGTATACTTCCCGTGTATTAGGGTTGGGCCCCTCTGCGCTTTATTGATGAATTTGAAATTACTTATATAAAAAAAAATCAATAAGCAGGTAGCTATCCACTGAAACAAGGTGTGGAAAAAAAAAGCCTTTAGCTCTGCCACCATCCTCTCACTGTCTTTAAAGTTCCGGTCATGTCTCTTTCCAAATGCACCACATTAAATAGAGGATCTTCCACAAAGCTTCACTTTGAGAATTACCAATCTCCCTTCTCCAACAAGCAAGTAAATCCCTCACCTGATGAGGCATGACCCACACTAAGCCACAAAAACATAAGATAAAGTATCATAAGACACTAGCTATCTCGCAATGGAGTAAGAGGCGATAAACGATTTTCCCACTCTTACACGCAGCACCAGTCTACTACAACGATTTTTCGCTTTTGTAAGTTCATTGTAAGGGTCTTATCTAAAGCGGCAGACCAAACGAAGAAAGATACTCTCAAAGGGGCCTTGCTCCGCCAAATACACATCCAAGGGAAGAGATTATTGTCATGGGGATATGGAGCGATTTTACATCAAACAACCCATTCTTGGAGGGATTCCAACAAAGCTTATCAGCACCGTCCTGTTCTAGCATAATGGAATACAATTGATGTGCTCTGACTAGAACGCACTGGAGGCTACAATTTGAGAGGGGTCTCTCACTAGTGCTTCGGTGTCGAAGGAGTTCTGTTCTAGCTTATCAGCTAGAACATCAAACAACCTATTCTTGGAGGGATTCCAACAAAGCTTATCAGCACCGTCCTGTTCTAGCATAATGGAATACAATTGATGTGCTCTGACTAGAATGCACTGGAGGCTACAATTTGAGAGGGGTCTCTCGCTAGTGCTTCGGTGTCGAAGGAGTTGCACCTGGAGTCTCTTTCGAGGCCATTATCTCAACCTCCTTCACAAACAACCAGCAAGGAGATTAAGCTACCTCTTTCTGTTGACTTTTTGGCGAGGAGACAAAGATGGCTGATTTAAATCTCAAAAAAAAAATTCTTCTCTGCTTGTTGATCCTTCTGCTTCATTCTTATCTTCGAGTCTTGTGTGGGAGGTCATTCTTACTGGTTCTAGGGGGGAAGAAACTGCTCTGGTTGCTTTGGTTGTGATGGAGGAAACAATCAACTTGACTTGGGACCTTGCCAAGATGTTGATATTTTCAAGAGGGAGGAAGCCTCATTTTCCAGTCGCAATATGGTGGTGGTTCAACTGGGCTTCACAACAGCAGTCACTCAATGCCAAGCGGGAGCAAAAGTCAATTGAAACCTTCAGTGGAGGTGTGGTTGTGGGTGGGGGGGGGGGGGGGGGGCGGAATAAGTTGTTTGTGGAGGTATTGGTGGGACCAAGGAAAATTGTGGCCATGTCCTCATCATTTAAGGATTCATCTGGTAATTATGAGGTGTCTGCACCGAAGGGACAGGCTGCAACTGGGCTGTCTACATCTAGGTTTGCGTCGTCTGGGAATGAAGAAGATCTCAGATCATCCGCTGGTGGAGTTAGCTCCAGCAGGTGACTTTTGGTTTTTAATGTTAACTTTGATTTTCGCACCTTCAGAGAGCCGTTGGTTAGCATGCCACCAAGAGTATACTAAGGTTTCTTCCTCGGGCTATTTGCTATTTGTGAAAGATCGATTCCCTCTATAAATTGTCTCTGATTAGTTCCACCTTAAAATGAAGGTTTTTTAGAGCCTTTAAATATTGTGGTGGTAGATTGACTCTGATCAAGAGTACGCTAACCAATTTACTTACGTAATATTTGTCTCTTTTCCCTATTCCAGTGGGAGTGGCTAATAGGTCTGAGACTTTAGAATGATTTTTTATGGGGTGGTGTTGGGATGAGTTTAAATTTCATTTAGTGAATTGGCCAAGGATTTGTACTCCAATGAAATCAGGTGGGTTTGGAGTTAGAAATCTTATTTAGTTCAATCAAATCATTCTGGGAAAATGGTTGTGGCGGTATGCTACGAGTAGAGAGGCACTATGGAGATTGGTGATAGAGACCAAATTATTGCTTAATGGGAGGTTGGTGCTCTAAGGAGGTAATGAGGCCATTTGGAGTGGGATTATGAAAATTTATAAGGGGGTGGGAAACATTTTCAAAATTTGTTAGATATGAGGTGGGTGATGGGTCAAACACCAATTTTTGGCATGGTGTATGGTGTGTGTATAGTCTGTTGAAGATATCTTTTTTAGACTTTTTCGGTATTGCACATAGAAAGGATGCGTGGATCGCAGATAATTTGCAATTTCGAGAAGGGAATATTCACTGGAATTAATTTTTACTGGACTACTTCAGGATTGGGAGGTGGATGTGGTATTATCTTTCTCTGAGAGGCTATATTCTTTCATACTAAGATAAGGAGTTGAGGATAGAATATGATGGAGTCCTTTCAAAAGGAGCAAGATTTTAGTGAAGTTGTTTTTATCAAGTGTTAACTAGTCCGACTGGATCCCCATTTCCTCGGTAGAGTATTTGGAGAGTCAAGGCCCCCTCACAGGTGGTGTTTTTGTGTATAGACAGCGACCTTAGGGAAAATATTGACTCTGGATAATTTGAGAAAGAGGAATATTGTGGTGGTTAAATGTTGTTGCATGTGCAAGAAGAGTGAAGAGTATGTTGATCACTTATTGATTCATTGTGAAGTAGCAAGAGAGTTACAGAGTTCGATTCTTAATGTATTTGGTGTAGATTGGGTTTTGTCTAGACGGGTGATCGATTTGTTGTTGGGTTGGAAAGGACAGGCAGGGTGTGGTACAGTTATTTAAGCATGGAGGTTGGCTCCATTGTGTTTAATCTGGTGCCTTTGGAGAGAATGGAATGTTTGAAGCTTTGAATATGTAGAGACTTCGGTGTTAGAGTTGGAGAAGATCACGTTCAACACTTTCTATACTTAGATATCAGCACATCATAGTTTGCTTGTTTCTTCTGCAGATTTTTTGAACTTTTGTTCATTTTTTTCTTCAGATTAGAGATTCTCTTGTATACTTCCTGTGTATTAGGGTTGCGCCAATTTACGCTTATTTAATAATATTGAAAATTACTTAAAAAAAAATTGCATGACTTGGTTCAACGCTGGAAATGCTAAACTTACAAAAGTTCCATTCTCTCTCTCTCTTTTTTTTTTTTTTTTGGATGAATTAAACTCATTATAAAGCTCAAACAAATCAGTACAAACTCTCCAGTAAAGACTAAAAACAAGACACCTGCTTAGGGACAAACCCCCTAGACAGGAGCAACACCAAAGGAGCTATACTAAGATAGCTACAAAACCACAATCTGCCTAGCAGCAAAACAACACAAAAACAAATCTCTGCTATGCCCAAAAACAAAAGCACATCAAACAGATAACAAACTGAAACTACACCTAAAAATAGCCCCAACCAGACCATTAACAGAACATCTGAATGCATAACCCGAACATCAGCAAACCTCCCAAAAAAGAACCATACACTCCAGCTAAGAGCAGTAAGCTGTTCAAAGACACAGGACTTTCTGCAACAAAGCTAGCAATCAAACCACTTACAACCCAATCAAAGTATGGAGATTCCAAAGATGAACCAGGCCAAGTTTATTCCCAATAAGTTTCACAGATCCTTTAGCCAACAACCTAGCCTGAGCCTGCCATTTAATATGGGAAACTATAGCTTCTTCTGAACAAGGAGGATTGCCATGTAGCAAGTCGTTCCTTTGCCTCCAAAGATGATAAACAGCCACCCCTAAGCACAGCTTGCAGAGAGCTGATTTCAAGCTCTTGCCCTTCACTCCCCTTTAAACCAGTTAACCACATCATCCCAATTCACAGGAGGATCAGCAACACCACAATCTGCCATTATCTCCCTCCAAATTCTGCGGCTAAAGCTGCACCTAAAAAACAGGTGATCCTTGGTCTCTTGAAACCCATGGCAGAACAAACAAACACTAGGACCAAAAAACCCCCACGCACACATCTTATCTTTGGTAGTTAGAGCATCCCAAAAAGCCTGCCAAAGAATAAAAGAATTCCTTGGAATCGCTAAGGGAAACCAAACAACCTTAAACCAATCAATCTTCGGGTACTTCACTCTCAAATGATTCCAGGTTTCTGAACAAGAAAACTTGCCATTGCTGGACTTCCAGACAGGGAGATCTTCACTTCCAATAGGAATCTCTGGCAATCTGCACTGAATCTCCACCAAATTATCTGACCTAGCACTCTTCCAATGCCATTCTCCATTTCTGATAATAGAAGCCAGCGTAGGACCAATGTTATGCCCCGCATCATAAGCTGTTCTATAACCATATTTTTCAATGAGGCAGCCAGCTGGATGCCATGCATCATACCAAATAGAGATTTTATTGCCCTTGCCAACCTTAAAGCTAAGAAAAGGTCTGGCAAAGGACCTTAGCTGCAAGATTTTCCTCCAGCTCCAAGAACATGTCTGTGGTATTGGGATTTGTCAAGGCTCCAGATGTTTTGCTTGATATTGCTAGAAGTTCCACCTTATATGCTGTGTCCAGACTTATCATGATATGCCTAACATGCTAGCAGGCTAGAATTTTTGTTTCAAAGCATATCCGTTGTAATGTATCTGAATCTTGCCCTTTTCTTTGACAAACTCTTTTGTTACTATCAGGGGAGTTAACCTTTCACGTACAATCAAATCATACGATAATATGACATGATTGGATCTCTTAGTTCATGGTGCAGAAACTTCTCTTTACTCTTATGAACATGAATATAGCATGAATGTTTGCTGTTGTTTCATTCTTGCTTGTCATGCAATAGATGTTGGCAAAATATTCACATGAAATTTTCCGGTGCATTTTTACATTGTTACCAATTAAATTAATCATTGTCATTTCTTTGCTGTTGAATTTGAAAAGCTTTTAGACCAATATAAGAACTATCTTATTTTTCCAGAATCTAAGTCTTCTGTTGTTGCTAATTACTACTTCCAGATTCGAACACTAGGAATGCTTCGATCTCGTTTTCAATCATTGCCTGGTGCTTTCAATGCGTGTCTGATTCCAGAGGAGAAGAACGAGCCTAAAAAGAAAGGAATCAAGGCCACATTATCTCGCAAGTTTGCTGAGGTTAACTCTTTCTATTTTTATCTTATACTTTCTATGGCCTCTTGTATCTTTAAAAGTATTGTCCTTGCCTGGAGTTTTATATATCCAGCTATCGCTACAGATCCCGTCTAACAAAGAGAAAGAGGCAGCAAGATTTGCTCAGTTGTGGAACAAGATAATCACTAGTTTTTGGGAGGAAGATCTTATCAGTAATAGGTAATCTGGAGTTTTTTACTGCAAAATATATATTCTTGATCTAGTTCTGTCAAAGCTATTGGTTTCTTTGCATTTTCTTTGTCCTAGATGTCTGCTCTTTACTTTAGTCTCTACAGTGGTATGCTGAACTTGTTATTATTTTCAGGGAAATGGATCTTTTGCTTGTTCCTTATTGGGCCGACCGTGATCTGGGCCTCATACAATGGCCTCCATTTTTACTTGCTAGCAAGGTCTTTTTTTCACCATCTTCCTGTTGAAAATTTTGAAATCTTCATGGTTGAAATATTCATCCTGTATCTGCTTTGTAGATCCCCATAGCATTAGATATGGCTAAGGACAGCACTGGTAAGGATCGGGAGCTAAAGAAGAGAATTGACAATGATGATTACATGTCTTGCGCTGTTCGTGAATGCTATGCATCATTTAAGAATATTATTAATTTCTTGGTTCAAGGGAAGCGTGAGAAAGAGTAAGTTTCTGTGCATTGTAAGATGGAATAACCATTAACAAGGAGGACTTCAGTTTCCTATACTATCCCTCTTACAGTTTTTTAAGGAATTGACCTCAGATACAGTCTACTATACTTACCTATTATCTTGACTGGTTTTTTCAGGGTCATAGAGTATATATTTTCTGAAGTTGACACTCATATAGACGGAAGTGATCTTGTAAGCATATACAAGATGAGTGCGCTTCCAAGCCTTTATGACCTCTTCGTTAAGCTTATCAAATATTTGGTAATATTCTAGTTTTGTATAATGATTTCTTTATTCAATAGTTGTATGGTTTAATGTGTACTGAACAAGTCAATCTGATTTTTGCAGATCGATAATAAGGAGGAGGACTGGGAAAAGGTTGTGTTCCTTTTCCAGGACATGCTGGAAGTCGTGACAAGGGACATGATGGAGGACCAAATATCCAGGTGCTGGATCTCAATATAATTGTCTCCTCAAAGACATACATTCTAGATATCTAATTTCATACTCTTTCAATTTTTCTTGAATAGTTTGTTAGAGTCAATCCATGGTGGATCTGGGCATGATGGATTGACCCCCCATGAACAAGGATATCAATTATTTGCATCTGCTGGCGCTATCAAGTTTCCAATTGAACCAGTAACAGAGGCTTGGACGGAGAAGGTGTCATTCTTACCAATATGTCATAAATGAATATTTTGATTTATGCGTATACTTATGAGCTCTGTACTTAATTTATTTGCAGATTAAACGGCTTTATTTACTGCTTACCACGAAGGAATCTGCCATGGATGTACCATCCAACTTAGAAGCAAGAAGGCGTATCTCGTTTTTCTCAAATTCATTGTTTATGGATATGCCTTTCGCACCCAAAGTTCGCAATATGCTTTCTTTCTCGTAAGCTCTCTCTCTCTCTCTCTCTCTCTCCTAGTCGGCGCGTGAGAGCGTGTCCAGCTAGGAGATCCTTCCTCTCCACTTCCTAGCTTCTCCTTTGCTTTCGGAGTTTGAGCTTCGAATTTCCGGTTCTTTGGGTCTTGCTTGTTTCGCATGTAGGGGCATCAGTAGGCGATTCCACTTTTGGGTCTTTCTCCTCCGGCGACAATGTGAACCTTTTTTGGGTTGGCCGCTTGAGATTTGGATGTGTTTTGAGATGGAGAAGAGTTTTATCGTGGAGTCGAAGACTTTTGTCTTCTCGGTTCTGGATGGGGCGTCGGTGCTAAGGGTGCAAGAGAAGAGAAAAAGTTTTTTCGGCAAGCTCATGCTGAGTGCTCAGTGCTCTGAATGGCTTGCGTTGACGTTGGAAATTCTCTTGGGTTTTCCAGAAGCTCAAGATTTTATCAAATCATTCGAGGAAGGGTCGAAAGTCTTGATTGCTCGGAGAGGTGGGAACCAAGTTGGCCGATTCTTAGAGGCAGCAGCTTTCAGGATGGGTGGTCAAAAAGGGTTCATTTTGATCCCTGAGGGTCGTGGAGGTTGGGGTTGCCGCAAATTCTCCGATGAGCTAGGAATGGCCATAAAATTCCTCTCTGCCACGGTGGGTTGCAGTTTGGGTTCCTCGTCTGCGAAAGATGGGAAGGAAGAAGGGTCTAGGTCAAGTTTGGCTCCTTTTTGGACGGGGCCTTCATTTGTGGAGGTGTTGAGGTCAGATTCGGTCTCTGCCGTGAAGTCGTTGCCCATCGTGGGGGGTCGTCATTCCAAGAGGAGGGCTTCGTTGATGGAGCCGTGTGCTCTTGACCTTCTTCCGGTGGTGAGGTTTGTAGATGATAATTCGAGGTCGGCGGTGGACTGTTCTACACAGGAGTCTCCTACGGTTGATCTGTTGGACAAAGACCAGCCTCATCTTCCGCTGGGTAAGAAGTCTCTTCGACGTTCGAATTTGAAATTCGAAATTTCAAACTTGCACACGTGGAGTAGGTTGGTCATCGGTTTCAACATGGTATTGGGCCGGGTTGCAAGGAAGTTTCTAGGCTGGATTATAAGGTTTGGCCTGGGTCGTAAACGCATTGGTCTTCGATTGGGCCGTTTCCTTCTTAAATCCGTAGTCTCCTGGCCGTAGAGACTTGTGCCGGAGATATATTCTGGGGTGTTTTTGGGTCTTTCTTCTCTAGGGGGTGGGTCGTCTAGCTGTTTGAAGACCGACCCAGCATCTTCTCTAGTCAAGTCAGCTTCCCTTCCCATCTTCCCCCCTTTGTCGGCTCCGGAGCTGTCGGCTCCGGCAACTTTGGTTGCTCCTCCGGTTCTGGCTGGGTTGTTAGTGAGTTCGGAATTTTCCTGTAGCTCGTGTGGTGCAGGGCCTTCCGTCTTCGTTCCTCCTCCTAGCTTAGGGGCTTCTGTGTTGGAGGAGAATATTCGTTCTCCCCCCCCCCCCCCCCCCAATTACTGCATATTCAACCTTTTTAGCATTATTACAGGAGGGTTAGGGAGCTTAGGGTAGGTCATTTTATGAAATGGAATGATGGGTTATTATCACTCTCTAGAAGCCTCAAAGTTGTTTGTGGGTCTTGTTCTCAATAAGGTTACGGGTGCTGAGCCCTTGCGAAGGAGGAGGCTCCAGTGAAGCAGGGCCTTTTTATAGGAAGGGGTTTCTCAACCTTTTCCCGATAGTTTTAGCCCCTCCCGCTTCGCCTCGGAAGGTCAACGATGTCGCGATGGTTGGACCTTCCTCCCCTCCGAAGGGTTCTATCATTCCTCCTTCCGTTGAGGGAAATGGATTCTCCCAATCCCGGAATTGGCCTGTTGGCTTTGATCATAATAGGGAGGTTGTGGTTTAGGAGGAGGAAGATGATGGATTACCCTTGGATTGGGCGTCAGATGGGGCTTTTGGGGAGGAGGCCATGGCATTTTGGAATGCCATGGAAGAAGATTTACAGCGGGATAAGATGATTGCATGCCAAAAGTCTAAAGGAAAAATGGAGCTTCTGAATCTGCATAGTTCCATCAATTATGGCGACGCGAAAGATCCCTTCAGGCGTAGGAAAGACAAGGCACACTTGGTTTAGGTTGGTGTGCCTTGGCGGGTGGTGGGTTGCCTTGTATATTAGTTGGGCCCTTTTGTAGTTTGCTTTTGGGTGTTTTTTCGGCTTCTGGGGTTTAGGTTTTGCGGGTTTTGTTGGGTTTTGCGAGTTAGCTTTGGCTGCTCCTGTGTATACTTCATGTATACTTAGGGGCGCCTTGCGCTTTTATTAATAAAGTTTTCTTACTTATATAAAAAATAAAAAATAAAATAAAATTCCTGTTGAACAAATCTTGATGGTACAAACAGAAATGGGTTGAGCCTTTCTTTGCCAGTTTATTTATCTCTTTCAGCCCTCTTTGAATCATCTTTTCCTTTGTATTTTTTAAAGCATTTTCTTCGTGGAGTTTTCTTGCATTCCTTTTACCTGGAGGCATCTCTTATCAGTATTATGCCCACGGTCAGGACCTAGATTAGGTTTTTGGAAAGCATGGATTTAGCATACTCAATAGTACACAATTCTGTCCAGCATATTGTGAGTATGGTGCTAGGCACAAAGAGGTAAAAATTGTCAATGCATACCAAAGGCATGTAGCAATAGTCTGAAGTAGCAGTTTCTGATAGAGCTTTGTATTTGTTGAGTTGTTGGCTCCATATTCTGCAACTTAAAATTCTAAAATATTGACTGGCTTATAGTTATTTCATATTTGAATGCTGTGTTGTATAATGTAGCAATTATTTGATATTGTATCAGCGTTTAATGTTTCATCCTGTAGTTTGTCTGGGATTGTGGTCTTTTCTTTTTTCTTTTTCATTTCTAATATATATAATTCTTATTACTCATCCACTATTAGACAATGGTAGCTGTGATGGGACACTCAGTAAGTGGAACTCTGTGTATACCATAATGAATCGATGGGGAACATGCCTATTTTGTATTAATTTTCTTGTTGCAATGTTGACTGCACTGGCATTAATTGCATATACCGAGATAAATAATTCATACCCCTCAAGAACCTAGTTGAAAGCACAAAATGTTGTAATGCTGAAACCCATATGTACATGTCAAGTCAAATTAGCCCACAACTTTTCCTGAAAGATTTCACGAGAAACTGGACATAGAGATGTGTAATCATGATAGTGCAATACAGCATCAGTTACTAGACAGGTGCATAGTATTCATAAAGGTTGTTTGTTTTATTTAATATTTTTTTGTGATTTAATAAGGTTTACCTGTAGGGTTTTAACTCCATACTACACTGAGGATGTTCTCTTCTCGTTGCGTGATCTGGAAGTGCCAAATGAAGATGGTGTTTCAATCCTTTTCTATTTGCAAAAAATTTTTCCAGGTTTATTTTATGCTCCTGTTAATTGCCTTACAATGTATGAGATGCTAAATTTTTGTGCTATTTCTGTCTCTAGAGTATGATCTGGGGTTCATACTAAATAGGCAAATTTGAATCTGCAGATGAATGGACCAACTTTCTTGAACGAGTGGGTTGCAGTAGTGAAGAAGAACTTAAAGAATCTGTTGACTCAGGACTTAAAGAACCTGTTGACTTTGGGCAAGAACTGCGCCTCTGGGCATCATATAGAGGACAAACTTTGACCAGAACTGGTACTCTCTCTCTCTCGTTTGATGTGTGCTTGTGGTTTGACCTTAATTATGCTGGGACTTCTTTTCCCTCCCTAAATTGTTGTGATTTTGACAAATTATTTTTACAAATGCCAGTAAGAGGTATGATGTACTACCGGAGAGCTTTAGAGCTTCAGGCTTTCCTCGATATGGCCCAAGATGAAGGTACTTATTCCTTCTTTTAGTCACCAAGAAAGAATTGATTATTTCATTTTGTTCTTTTTGTTATACTTGTTTTTATATGTTCATTCAAGAAAGAAATAAGTTTTCCACTTATATCTCTGCACTAAATGTTTTTTCTTTTCTTTGTTTGATTATTGTGATTATTCAGCTTTAATGGAAGGCTATAAGGCCATAGAATTAAATTTAGAGGATCACCCAAAGGGGGAACGATCACTGTGGGCACAATGCCAAGCTGTGGCTGATATGAAATTCACTTATGTGGTATCATGCCAACAATATGGGATTCACAAGCGATCTGGTGATCCTCGTGCACAGGACATCCTGAGGCTTATGACAACGTATTTGTCCAAACTTAATATTTTTAGCTTCTTGTCGTCATAACTTTTCAGTTGATGAATATACTTACATTTGGCAGATATCCATCACTTCGAGTGGCATACATTGATGAAGTAGAGGTGACCAACCAAGACAGATCCAAAAAGATCAATGAGAAGGTTTATTATTCTTGTCTAGTGAAAGCTAATTTGCCCAAGTCTGATTCTTCAGATCCTGTACAGAATTTGGACGAGGTAAAAGTTCATTTGATCTCAAATGTGTGGAGATGAAATATTGAGGGAGTGGTTGAAACAAGCACTTGACTTTTATGCAGTTAAACTATATTTTATGAAATTTGTATCTTTTCATTCTCAGTAAAAAATTCAAATTTTCAGTTTGAAATTCATATCTTTTCATTTTCAGTTTCCAGTTAAGGATGTATAACATCATGAGTTTACCCTTTATCAGTATCCAACCTCATAATGTATTTTATTTGATTGTGTCGATGTCCACACAGATTATTTATAAAATAAAACTTCCCGGACCGGCTATCTTAGGTGAGGGAAAGCCAGAAAATCAGAATCATGCCATTATATTTACACGTGGAGAAGGCTTGCAAACAATAGATATGAACCAGGTGTGTTGATTGTTACATCTAATAAAAATTATACTTATCTCTAGTAGCGCATTTCAGTTGGTTAAAGTTTCTATTTCTATAGGATAACTACATGGAGGAAGCATTAAAAATGAGGAATTTGCTTCAAGAGTTTCTTAAAAAGCATGATGGTGTGAGGTACCCCACGGTCCTTGGGCTCAGGGAGCATATATTTACTGGAAGGTAGACCTTAATGTTGTTATGGATGTATGCGATTTATATTTGCAATCAGTTATATGTCTGCTAACAATTCCATTACATTTTGGTGCAGTGTTTCTTCTCTTGCTTGGTTCATGTCAAATCAGGAAACCAGTTTTGTGACAATTGGACAGAGACTGTTGGCCAACCCTCTGAAGTAAGTTGTCATTGTTCCTAATTCCTTCAAATAAAAAACAAGATTACAAATCATTTCTAATTGATTAACGATATTTTGTAGTGTATCATATTATGATTAAATTTATCTTTATTTCTTCTTCTCTTTTTGTGGGGGGGGGGGACTGCCCGCGGGGCGTAGTTGCTTTATTTGTAAAAACCTGTGCAGCTAATAATACTCAGATGTCATAATGATTAGATTATCTTTTTCAATAATGTTTGCTTGAAATGTACATCCTTTATGAAAATGTATACAAGGGCAATTTTGGAAGTATGTTAAACTTATTGAGTAAAAAGTAGCAAATGAAAAAGACAATTCATTATGGGGCTGGGGGGGGGGGAACAGGGAATGCTGGTTGTTTTATTGCTGCTAAAGGTTCAGATTTTCCACTTCTATAGTTTACTCCTACATCTCTGGGAACTGGATAAATGCTTTCAAACAAAACACTATGTCTAACTACAACCAACAGTTATGATCAAATAGTAAGTGCAGTCAGTCATGTTCTTAAAGAATATGATTTATAGCAAGAGTTTGTTATAGATATGTAGGAAATGCTCAGCAATAAAGCGTTCACTGGTTTTTTAAAAACTATTGCAAGTCTGTAGTGATTATGACAACATCAATTTTGATGCATGGGACTTTGAAATAAGTGCAGTCTTCTTTCTTTGTCCATCTGTGGATCTGCAAGGGCACTTTTTATAGAAGTATTTCAGTTGTTTCTTGAAGAAATCTTGTGTTTTTAGATATATTATATTTATTGCTCTAAACTTGTGCTCTTTCCTTGATCCTGTACATCTAGAGTCCGATTCCACTATGGTCATCCTGATGTGTTTGATAGGCTCTTTCACCTTACTAGAGGGGGTGTCAGTAAAGCATCCAAGGTTATCAATTTGAGTGAAGATATATTCGCTGGTAGGCTGATATCTAAGCTTTTCTAGTCTTATTTTTTGTACATGATTTTGTCTTTATTCAGCAACTCTTGTATGACGGCACACAGGCTTCAATTCTACACTTCGTGAAGGCAATGTTACTCATCATGAATACATACAAGTTGGGAAGGGAAGGGATGTGGGCCTGAACCAGATTTCTATGTTTGAGGCAAAGATAGCTAATGGCAATGGGGAACAGACAGTAAGTCGGGATATATACCGGCTTGGACACCGTTTTGACTTTTTCCGAATGTTATCATGTTATTTCACTACAGTTGGTTTCTACTTCAGTACTCTGGTATGTGCAAAATTTAGCTGACTACTGTTTTCAGGTTTTGAAATATTATGTATTTAAGTTGAAGACTTTGAACATTATCTCGTTTTTTTTTTTTCCCGGCAGATCACTGTGCTCACTGTATATGTGTTCCTTTATGGTCGTCTTTATCTTGTCCTTAGTGGGCTTGAAGAAGGTCTGATTACTCAACCAGCAATTCGAGACAATAAGCCTCTTCAAGTGGCTCTTGCTTCTCAATCTTTTGTTCAAATTGGATTTTTGATGGCCTTGCCTATGTTGATGGAAATTGGTTTGGAAAGGGGTTTCCGAACTGCATTAAGTGAGTTCATATTGATGCAATTGCAACTGGCCCCTGTATTTTTCACATTCTCTCTTGGAACCAAGACCCACTACTATGGAAGGACATTACTTCATGGGGGTGCAAAATATAGGCCAACAGGTCGAGGGTTTGTGGTGTTCCATGCCAAGTTTGCTGATAATTATAGACTCTACTCCCGCAGTCACTTTGTGAAGGGTCTCGAGCTCATGATATTGCTTCTTGTGTACCAAATCTTTGGTAATACTTATAGAAGTGCTGTTGCCTATATCTTGATCACTATATCTATGTGGTTTATGGTGGGCACCTGGCTTTTTGCTCCCTTTCTGTTTAATCCTTCTGGTTTTGAGTGGCAAAAGATTGTAGATGATTGGACTGATTGGAATAAGTGGATAAGCAACCGGGGAGGTATAGGTGTGCCACCAGAAAAAAGTTGGGAATCATGGTGGGAAGAGGAACAAGATCATCTTCGTCATTCTGGAAAGCGTGGTATCATCGCGGAGATATTGTTAGCTTTAAGATTTTTTATCTATCAGTATGGCCTTGTATATCATTTGAAGATTACAAAAAACACTAAAAGTTTCCTGGTAAGGATCTTTTTCCTCGTATTTTGTTTGTTTTTAGTAAAAAATGTCGAGAGCAAAATCATATAATCTCTTTTCACTTGAGCTCAGGTCTATGGAGTATCTTGGCTGGTGATCATTCTAATATTGTTTGTGATGAAGGTAAGTGCAAACTTCTTCATATGTTTCCCTATCTCATGTTCCATGGTGCACAGTATGAAGAATTGCTTCCTCCATGCAACAATTCATTTTCTCCCTAGTAGTAATCTGATCAGAAGCATTATGCTTTTATTTTTGCTGCATTCAGGAGAGCATTAATTACAAATTGAGTTTGTTCTCTGAAAATTGATTTGAACTTACTATACGTGAGAGAAAATTGACTAGTAAAGATATTGGTACACACACACAGATCCCATCTTTTTTTTGAAGAAAAATGAAGGTAGATCAGTTTGTCTTGGTAAATAAATTTATTTGACACGACCAAGCTGATTTTATGGACAAGAATGTTCAAAGATTGGTAGCCCAATGCTGGCTATAGGAATTTTCTTCTTTTTTTTTTCTTTTTTTTTTTTGATTTGCACATTCCAGGGTATGAGTATGATGTTTGCATCTTCATTGCTCAGCGTGTTTATCTTATTGCAGTTTAAGATTACTGTCAGATCTCTATATGATCACTTATTTTTGAAAGCCAGATGCTGCATGTTTTAAGACTTTTAATATGTGAATTGGTGCATCTTGGACAGTTTGACAATTTTTTTTTTCTCTGTAGACTGTGTCCGTTGGGCGGCGGAAGTTCAGTGCGAATTTCCAACTAGTGTTCCGGCTAATCAAAGGGTTGATATTTCTAACTTTTGTCTCCATTCTGGTCACTTTGATTGCCCTCCCTCATATGACACTGCAAGACATCATTGTTTGCATACTTGCCTTTATGCCAACTGGTTGGGGGATGCTTCTGGTAATGTTTCTGTTCTCTGTACTTTCGTTTTGCAATTATATCGTGTATACATAACCAACTGTATTGCATGAATCTCAAACTTGAAATCCGGGTTCTTGAATCCCCATAATTATACCTACCATGTCTATTACCCGCTGCCGACCCACCACAAGATTCATGTTGGTTGGGTGCTGCAATTGCTAAAAATCATGATAATCTGAGAATTTTGGGCTTGCATCTCTCTCTATTTTAAGTCATCTTGTTCTGCTTAATAAAGGGTCTTAAAGTGGTTAACTAAAAGTTGTGATTCATCTTGCATCTCTAACTTTATTCCGCCCCGGGCCCATAGTCATGTTTGGTTTCTTGTCCAGTATCTACGGGCACTGGTTTCACATGTTTTCTTTCTTTGTTTTCTCCTTGATTGGATCAGATTGCGCAAGCCTGCAAACCTGTTGTTCAAAAATTTGGGTTTTGGGGTTCGGTTCGGACACTTGCTCGTGGTTACGAGATTATCATGGGTTTGCTTCTGTTCACTCCAGTTGCATTCCTGGCCTGGTTTCCTTTTGTTTCAGAATTTCAGACCCGTATGCTCTTTAACCAAGCATTCAGCAGAGGTCTACAGATTTCCCGTATTCTTGGAGGACCACGGAAGGATCGCTCATCGCGCAACAAGGAGTAATCTTACTGCAAGCAAATTATTGTTTGTCCTATTTTCTCGATTATTCTGATCTTTATTATAAGCTGTTGTAATTATGGAAGTAATAGGGCTGCATTAGTGCAATTTTGTTTGTATTATATTTGACCGAAGCAGTGTGTGTAGCTCTTCCCTAAGTCTCATCAAAACGCATTCAATTATGATAATTGAATTCCAATTTGAAACGATTTTTTTGATTGAGTGAGCTGATTTTGTGGGTAATCTGAACAATGGGAAACCGTTTTCCTTTTGGGGATCTGTCTTGATGGAGCTTAATTTCAAAAATTATGTTTACAAATACACGAGTTTAGTATTTTGATTACATACCTGTGGCTGTAGAAACAGTTTGGAAAGTAAACAACAATTACTTTGCCACCTTTAAAATACAGTCCAAGGCCAAAAGAATTATTATTATTTTTAAAAGTTTTTTTTTTTTTAAAAAAAAAAAAGGTTGTTGATAAGGTGAAAAGGAAATGAAAAATGAAAGGGACATTAGGCAAAATTATTTACGGGTAATAATAATCAAATTTAATTATTCAGTGTTTGATGTAGCAATTATCATGAAAAAATATTTTGTCGTAAAAGTTAGTATCTCGAGTGATTAGACATTTATTACAAATTAGGTTGGTACAAACTTTTTTAATTCAGTCTATATGCTCAGAAAACACATGACAATTTTGTAAATTGAATTTGAGGAAATGTTTGTCAATCTTTAATAGAGCACTTTTTATCTACATTTCTTGCATAATTTATAGGAAATATATGATGAAAACAACATCGTACCAAAATTGCTCAAGTCTTATTGGCTTTGTTTGGTAACTACCCTTCCCTTCTTTTAATTTTTCCAAAAAAAAAAAAAAATCAACTTCAAAACATTCTAACTTTTTTCACTATTCCATACAATTTTTTTTTAACTTTATATCGCATTAATCACTTCTTACTACTATTCAAATAAAAAATAATCGCCACAACAATTTTTATCAAACACCCCTTATCTTACCTATGTTAACATGAAATTGCATATATATTATGATAGCTTGTAATCCAGCTCAATAGATAGGTTGTAGTATGATACAAATCTCAAGTATAAATTATGTTTGAAAATTGGCTTGCAAGAAGATGATATCTAAGGGTTTATATACACATAATTAAGATTGCGTTTAAACCATGTGAGACATTTAGGATTGTAACTTACAACCACGCTCCAAAATCAGCGTTCACAGTAGTCCACTTTGTCCAATAAGCCACTCTCTTCTTTAAGGCTATAAATAAGCAAAGCTACCTGTGAACTCGCTTGAGCTCTGCTCAACTAGATTAATGTTCATGAGCAAGCTTGTTTAAGACTCGAATCGTTTGTTAGGCTCGACTCTTATATATTTATTAGTATTTACGTATTGTTAAAGACATATCTACCCCTCAACTAGATATGCGTTCCCAATATAAAGTTTCTACTTCTATGTGTTCTCAAAGATGAAGATAAAACCTAGATGATAGGAACTAGTGATAAGATAAATAGTTTGAATTCAAATACTTAGATCAGATTGTAGTCTTTCATTTCTATTAGAACTGTAATCTCCTAAACCCTTGTAACCATGTTCTTGTTTCTCTATATATACAAACAACCTATACCAACATTTGGTAAGGCAACACAAAGCATAAACACAAAGTCTTTAGATTTTATATGGTATCAGAGCCACAACAGTGACTCACGTCCTTCATTTTTTTTTTCCCTCCCAATTTCGGTCATGTCTACCTCAACCCCACCACCTGAAACCAACCCAGCTCCTGTTATCATCTCCACCCATTATCAAACCCCTCCCTTGGTAACCTTCACCAATTTTAATCCTAACAAACTCACCAACACCAACTATCCAGTTTGACTGCCTCAGATCGTACCGCACCTCAAAGGCCACAACATAGTTGGTTATGTTGATGGATCCACACCATGCCATTCTCTCACTATGACGTCCATCATGGCGTATCAACCATGTCTCCCAATCCGGCTTTTCTCCACTGGAGCATGCAAGATAAACTACTGCTTGGATATATTAATTCAGCTCTTTCCGAAAAGATACTGACCCATGTCACTCGATGTGCTACCTCCCGAGATGCATAGACCACCTTGGAGACTCTCTTCACGTCTCAGAAAAAGGTGTGCACCATGCAGGTGCAATATCAACTGGCAACCCTCAAGAAAGGCTCATCCTCCATCGCCGACTACTACCACACGTTTCAGACGTTGTGTGATGCCCTTGCTGTTGTCGTCCAACATCTCAATGGTTTTGAGAAGGTGTCCTTCCTCCTGGCGGGCCTAGGATCTGACTTTGATCCCTTTGTAGCCTCTATTACAACTAGAGTCGAACCACTCTCTGTGGAAGAAATCTACGGCCATCTCCTCTCCCAGAAGATGCACTTAGAATAACATCAAGAATTTCTTGATCTCTTTGTTGCTGGTGCTAACTTTGCCACCCGAGGCAACTCTTCTCCACACTCAAATTGTGGCATGCGTGTTTCCCGCGGTCCTCAATCTTTTGGCCGTGGCTTCTCTTCTGGCAATGCCAGCCCATTTTGTGGCAGGGGCCGAGGATCTTCATCTGGTCGTGGTTTCTCCTCTAGCAACTCTCACTCCAACCACCCATTATGCCAGGTATGCAACCGCTATGGTCACGTTGTTCTGGACTGCTATAACAGGTTCTGTGACGACCCATTTTTTTTTTGAAAACGTACAATGAGTCATCACAGTGGCACGATTACATGTCGCTCAGCCAACATACGGTACATATTCCATAACATGTACTCGATAATTAGAGTTACATCTACGCAGCGGATAACACATAATAACATTATTAACATAGCGGAAGGTACATCTATAGACAACAGTTAAATACAACAAAGAGCCATTAATATGTCTATCTATTTAAGACTTCTATATAGCTATTAAATATGTACTAAAAGTTTGGCTCATAAATACAATTGTCACATGCGACACGAGCCATAAACAAAATCTACTAAAAGGCGGACAACCCATGATCCAACCATTATAACTGTCGCGTCGGGCTTCAATCATAACATCCCAAGTACTATGCTACGACGTCTTTCATTAGATCCATTGAACCTGCAATCAAAACATCAGAGTCTGTACGGTTGTGGGGTTAACCACATCCGTACAGGTGAAAGTATGAGTTCACCACCTCAATAGTATAAGACTCACTAAGTATACAACATACACCAACATAAATGCATGTAGGGTTCAACATCGTTATTCACAAATTATTAAGTTCACATAACAACACATTATCAAATACAAGTCATGATGTTCATCACACATATTATCACGGTTTCCACTAACAATATTCCACGCATCTCACTAGTGCTAGCACTTTAATACTTGACTTGCCATCACCACCGCCCATAAAGCTACGATCCGTAGGGCACACACCTCACGTGAGCTAGCACTTCAATGCTAGGCTTACCATCAACACCGCCCGTAAAGCTACGACCTGCAGGGCACACATCTCACGTGAACTAGCACTTCAATGCTAGGCTTACCACATATCTCACTAGTGCTAGCACTTCAATGCTAGGCTTACCATCAGTACCGCCCGTAAAGCTACGACCCGCACGACACACATCTCACGTGAACTAGCACTTCAATGCTAGGCTTACCACATATCTCACTAGTGCTAGCACTTCAATGCTAGGCATACCATCAGCACCACCCGTAAAGCTACAACCCGCAGGGCACACATCTCAAGTGAACTAGCACTTCAATGCTAGGCTTACCACATATCTCACTAGTGCTAGCATTTCAATGCTAGGCTTACCATCAGCACCGTCCGTAAAGCTACGACCCGTAGGGCACACATCTCACGTGACCTAGTACTTCAATGCTAGGCTTACCACATATCTCACAAGTGCTAACACTTCAATGCTAGGCTTACCACACCTCTCAGCCAAGAGCTGCTACCCTCTGGCCTACCACTCATCTCAGCCAAGAGCTACCACACTATGGCCTACCACTGTGCCAGATACAACAACACTGGGCTTACCATCTATCAACTACCAGGTTCACATAATTCCAAAGCATCCACACTATATACATATCATCACATGTGTATTCCCAAACATCTTTCTTTCAACACATACCACATTCATTTTTATCAACAATTCCATAACCATCAATAAATTCCAATTTCAACAACATCCATTTATCATAACAATTCTCAATCCAAATATATCATAACTCATTCACATATATTTTTACCAACGATTCCATAACCATTAATACATTCCAATTTCAACATCCATTTATCATCACAATTCTCAATCCAAATATATCATAACTCATTCACATATATTTTTACCGAGAATTCTATAACCATCAATACATTCCAATTTCAATAACATCCATTTATTATCACAATTCTTAATCCAAATATATCACAACCCATTCACATATATTTTAACCAACACTTCCATAGCTATAAATACATTAAAATTTCAACATCCATATATCATCACAATTCTCAATCCAAATATATCACCACTCATTTACATATATTTTCACCAACAATTCCATAACAATAAATACAACCAAATATTGTCAAAATGTAAATCTAAATTCCTAGGGTTCCTCAGTGAGTAGAATACTCACCTGGTTGCGCGGATATCAAGCTTAGGTCTCCTAGACGCCACCTTGCAATGTATCACTGTGGAATAACACATTGCACTATTTAACACTTTAAATAATTAATACCATAATTAGCACTTGAATCGCTCAAGGTTAAACCGCTGGAAAACCCCTAATATTTTTAAGGGTCCCAATTACACACCCGTAAACCTTATTTACTAATTTTAATCACAACACCTCTAACCCAAAACACTTGTTTAAGATTAGACACTAAAATTACATACAAACACTAATTAAAGCTAAATAACACTAACCCAAAAATATTTACTAAGTGTTAGATATTAAAATTATTATTTAATTATTTACTTATAATATTAATTACTAACTCACAATTATTTTCACTAACATTAACTCTAAAATTACATTCACTAATCTTTTTACAATAATTACTAACTTAATTACTAATTAATTTACTTAAATCATTAACACATTTAAAATAACATTAACCCATAAGAAAATATTAGGATTAACTTCACAAAAACTATTTAAACTAAATACCAATAATTATTTATTTTTACTAATATTAGAACCTAACCCATAAATACTTATTTTTACAAAACTCATAGCTAATTTGGAATTAATCATCAATATAACCACAATTAATCTACAAATTAACAATCTAGGTTTCAATTACTTAAAACCCCTAAATTAATTTAACCCATCAAATTAAGGTTTTCAATCTTAACCCATAATTTATAAATCACTACCCAAACACAATATTATTAACCCATAGCATTTACTAAAGGTTAATCACATAAAAATTCAACTAAAATTAAATACCAAAAAGTTAGAGTTTGAGGAAACTCACCAAAAATTCCACCAAATGTAAATCCAACACTTGGAGAGTGTTTAGCAAGCTCCACACAACAAATCCTAAGAACACATAAAAATCAAACTCATATATCTTTAGATTTAATCTAAAATCTCAAAGACCAAGAGTTTGTGAAAATACCTCAAACCAATCGGTAGAAACGTAGATCGGACTTCGTAGATCACGTTACCGAAATCGGATTTGAGTTTGGACGGTTGGATCTTCGTAGATCATGATTTTTGTATGAAAAATCATAAGAGAAAAACCCTTCCCTTCCTATTTCTTTTTCTCTCGGGTCAGATGACCCTTTCCCATTTTTATTTTTATTTTTTTCTTTTAAACAGCAGAGGCCGTGCGCCTCTGCTTTTGGAAAGGCCATTTGGCCTTTCCTTTAATTGAGAAGGGAGGTGCACGTGCACCTATCTTCTTTCTTTCTCTTCTATTTCTTTTCTATGGACTTTAAAATTATTCTTTTGCATTTTTAATAGCACTAAATTTCTTTAATCAATTAATTACTCAAATTTTATATTTTAATTATTAAATAATGTCCCGGACATTACATCTCTCCCTCCTTATAAAAATTTCATCCTCGAAATTTGGACATTAAACCGTTTTACACACATACGAGCATGCATTCTATATTAGAAACACTCATGCAAATATGTGTTTTACTTGAGATATTTTCACGGGAGTTGTATGATATAACAATCATACCCGAATTTATTCAATGAAATGGGGAATCACTCCCACATTTAACGGTTACATACTCATGAGGCTTCCTCAACATCTTGATTTCACCATAGAGTTCTAAGTAACGGAACGATTTTAGTGTTTTCTAACTAACCATCACTCGCTTTGCACCCCATTCACATGTCAATTTCTATTGAATATGAAGAAGCGCACCACAAGTAATCGGTCGCAAACACATTCGCAACGGAGAAATACGAAAAAATGTCATGGATGACCGCTAAAATTAGGAGGCATCATGACAAATTCTGTGATGGACATATGTTTTGCACTAGGGACAACTCAATATCTCCGGCATTGAGCACATCCATATTGCTCAAAGCGTTACATGTTTCGCATTGGCGACACCTTGCATTTCACAAGATCACCAATTTGAAACACAGATTTGCGGCGATGTTTATCCACATAGCTTACCATCATTATGTAGTAAATATTCACTTTGAACAATTGTAATCTTTCCTAGAATCATGCACCACTTTAAAGCTTGCTGATCGTTTCACTCCAACTTCATACCAAATGAAGTGGTGTTCATTGTTCGCGTCCGTACGACGTTACATGCGATATAACGTTTATAACTACTGACAGATAACATGGCCAACTCTATGGAATCCTACACGCACAACTTAGGCGTATCCTTGAGTGTCTAAATAGATCTCTCAGATTAGCCGTCCGCCTGTGGAGGGTACGTTGAGCTAGCATTCTGAATACACTTTGAGCCAATCTCGCCATCACGAGATATCCTACATAGTGCTTTAGTCGTGACAGTGGCCTAGGTTGCAAGTCAGGACATCTTGCCGTCAAGACCTCCTAGCAAAACAAACCATCATGATTGTCTTATGTTTTCGTCTCTCAACACAAAAATGCATCAAGACTTGGTGTTAAGTGTGAATTCCACACACTTCACCATAGAGGCATTGCCCACAAAACGGTAAAGCATAGATAATAGCTACCAACTCCGAACCATGAGGAGAACATCGCTACTCATGATCCACAGTTGACAAGTAGCATAGATTATATCCCTGTTATTACACAAGGGTGCATCCCCACCTATTGTGATGTATATGTGCAAGCCACATACCTAACAATTTTTAATGGGTAGTTTAAGCACAGACATAAATACGTGTTCTTGTTCTAACGTGTTGACTAATGACTATAAATCCATTCTCATTCGTTACATGAACTAAGAATGACACTTTCTCAATCCACAACTCATATCTCATGAGCTTGGCGAAGAATTTATTCTACTAGGCACTTCCGACATTGATATCAAATGTCTTCCATGCACGACACAATTAGTCGCATAGACTAACTTGTCGACGTTACACTCAACTGATCACCTATTTAGATATTCATGAAGCACTTGACTCATCAAGTTCATAAATATCCATGGTGTATACGTCAATCTGAATGGCATCGCTAAAAACTCATAATGGTCATACCATGTTTGGGTCGTTGACTTTGGCACATTTTCTTTCGCACCAAAAGTCAATTGTATCTAAGAAAAAGTCAATTTCCCAAGAATATCGAAGCTCCTTGAGTTGATCGAACAAATCGTCGGTTATCAATTAGGAATACTCCCGATTAATCGTCACACGGTTTAGCGCACATCCGAATACCACTGTGCGCTACAGTGGAAACATCTGCACTATCCGATTGTTCCTAACTCAGACTCAACTTGAGCTTGGCTTAGTCACAAGACAAACACATTAGTGTACACTCTCAGACATTCATCATTGTGAAATGTCAAAGAGGAATAGTGGTGTAGCTCGCATCTGAGACCCGCAAAACTTTAACTCTACCATTGCCGTGAAGTCGAAATGTAACTTCCAACTCGCAACAATCTACGTTTGCTCTATACTTTGATAGTCAATCTATTCCAGAATGACACCAAAGTCCTAACATGTTAATACAATAGTTCAACATGGTAAGCTTTATTATTTAGCATGTTAAACACCGAAATCCTATATGCATGGCATTAAAACTCAACATATTACATGTTGAAGCTAAATATGCCAACATTGGAACTCTACACGCATAACACTGCTAACTTCATTGGTAGGATCTTTTCTCTCACTATAATTAGACAATTGTCCATACCTTTCCTATAGGTTTCAGCGCCTTCAACAAGATTAGTCACACATACACTTTATTCTAAGGGTTCAACGCTCATCATGCATAGCTACACCAATACGTATGAGACACAAGGGTAGGTAACACTCACCAAACCATATCAAACCTAATCTAATCTAATCAAATGCAAGCCATGCCACAAAATAAGGGTATTGTACTTGTTGCAGCATTGGCAGCTTTGGTACCATCTTTAACATTGCTTAGTGAGAGCGAATGCACCCTTATTGGTATAGCTTGTCCTGACTGAAGGTCGCTCACTTGAGACCCTAGAATTCTAGCGGTGACTAGGGGACATTCTCTAGCTAAATGGCCTTCTCGACCACATCTAAAGTATGCACTAGATCCCCTACAGCGTACCCCAGAGTGTAGCTTCCCACACTTGGTGTACCGCGTGACACTGAAATGGTTCACAAAGGCATCCCTCATTCCGAAAAGCCTGAAACCACTACTAAAGAACTGTCTCCTCGACAGAGGGGGAGAATAAGGTAGAGGTGGAGGTGGAGGTAAGTCACCGCCATCTCTATCACCAATGAAGGAATCCTCTTCCTCACTACGCATTGGAGGTATTGGTTTAGGCGGCATGACTTTGCCTACGCAGAGTTATGCCACGTAAACAACACTACCTAAGACATATGCATTACAAGATCCATGCGAGGCACACAAGAATTTTATTTACTTTTCTTATCTGTGTTGAAGCTTTTAGAATCTTGGGGATCTTCTGTTACACTTAGACTCTAACTCAATCTAAACTTCCGCTTTCCCTATGTCCCTAGAGCAAACTGCTCTGATACCATTTTCTGTGACGACCCATTTTTTTTTCTTTTTTGAAAACGTACAATGAGTCATCACAGTGGCACGATTACATGTCGCTCAGCCAACATACGGTACATATTCCATAACATGTACTTGATAATTAGAGTTACATCTACGCAGCGGATAACACATAATAACATTATTAACATAGCGGAAGGTACATCTATAGACAACAGTTAAATACAACAAAGAGTCATTAATATGTCTATCTATTTAAGACTTCTATATAGCTATTAAATATGTACTAAAAGTTTGGCTTATAAATACAATTGTCACATGCGACACGAGCCATAAACAAAATCTACTAAAAGGCGGACAACCCATGATCCAACCATTATAACTGTCGCGTCGGGCTTCAATCATAACATCTCAAGTACTATGCTACGACGTCTTTCATTAGATCCATTGAACCTACAGTCAAAACATCAGAGTCTGTAAGGTTGTGGGGTTAACCACATCCGTACAGGTGAAAGTATGAGTTCACCACCTCAATAGTATAAGACTCACTAAGTATACAACATACACCAACATAAATGCATGTAGGGTTCAACAGCGTTATTCACAAATTATTAAGTTCACATAACAACACATTATCAAATACAAGTCATGCTGTTCATCACACATATATTATCACGGTTTCCACTAACAATATTCCACACATCTCACTAGTGCTAGCACTTTAATGCTTGACTTGCCATCACCACCGCCCGTAAATCTACGATCCGTAGGGCACACACCTCACGTGAGCTAGCACTTCAATGCTAGGCTTACCATCAACACCGCCCGTAAAGCTACGACCCGCAAGCCACACATCTCACGTGAACTAGCACTTCAATGCTAGGCTTACCACATATCTCACTAGTGCTAGCACTTCAATGCTAGGCTTACCATCAGCACCGCCCGTAAAGCTACTACCCGCAGGGCACACATCTCACGTGAACTAGCACTTCAATGCTAGGCTTACCACATATCTCACTAGTGCTAGCACTTCAATGCTAGGCTTACCATCAGTACCGCCCGTAAAGCTACGACCCGTAGGGCACACATCTCACGTGAGCTAGCACTTCAATGCTAGGCTTACCACATATCTCACAAGTGCTAGCACTTCAATGCTCGGCTTACCACACCTCTCAGCCAAGAGCTGCTACCCTCTGGCCTACCACTCATCTTAGCCAAGAGCTAACACACTATGGCCTACCACTGTGCCAGATACTACAACACTGGGCTTACCATCTATCAACTACCAGGTTCTCATAATACCAAAGCATCCACACTATATACATATCATCACATGTGTATTCCCAAACATCTTTCTTTCAACACATACCACATTCATTTTTATCAACAATTCCATAACCATCAATAAATTTCAATTTCAACAACATCCATTTATCATCACAATTCTCAATCCAAATATATCATAACTCATTCACATATATTTTTACCAACGATTCCATAACCATTAATACATTCCAATTTCAACATCCATTTATCATCACAATTCTCAATCCAAATATATCATAACTCATTCACATATATTTTTACCAAGAATTCTATAACCATCAATACATTCCAATTTCAACAACATCCATTTATTATCACAATTCTTAATCCAAATATATCAAAACCCATTCACATATATTTTTACCAACACTTCCATAGCTATAAATACATTAAAATTTCAATATCCATTTATCATCACAATTCTCAATCCAAATATATCACCACTCATTTACATATATTTTCACCAACAATTCCATAACAATAAATACAACCAAATATTGTCAAAATGTAAATCTAAATTCCTAGGGTTCCTATACTCACCTGGTTGCGCAGATATCAAGCTTAAGTCTCCTAGACGCCACCTTGCAATGTATCACTGTGGAATAACACATTGCACTATTTAACACTTTAAATAATTAATACCATAATTAGCACTTGAATCGCTCAAGGTTAAACTGTTGGAAAACCCCTAATATTTTTAAGGGTCCCAATTACACACCCGTAAACCTTATTTACTAATTTTAATTAGGGCTGGCAAAACGGGTCACCCGACACGACCCGTTAAGACCCGCGACCCGTTTAGCCTAGACCCAGACACGACCCGTTTATGTTAACGGGTCGGGGCTCCAGACACGACACGGCACGATAATTTCACGGGTCACCCGACACGACCCGTGAGACCCGTTTAACATAATGGGTCGAATCGGGTCGACACGACCCGTTTGACCCGTTTAGCATAAAATTTAATTTTTTTTATATATATATTATTATTATTATTATTTTGGGGGTTTTTTGTTGGTATTTAAATGAAATAATAATAATTTTAGCAATTCATCTCTAAACTCCTACTCCTAGTCTCCTAGTAGGCTAGCACCAAATCACTTAATATGTTTAATTGTCTAATCAAATAACAAAAAAAAAAAAAAAAAACACTACATCATCATTACAAATTTACAAATACAACAAAATGCATTATAATTGTCTACTCTTGAATATTGATTTCTTGAATGACCTACATATGCTCATTGTCCATCAGATTGAGTCCAACGCAGGTTAGTTTGACATGCCAATCTTTGTCATTCAACTCCAATACCTAAAGGAAAAAAACATAATAATTACATTGGGAGGTGAAAAAGTTTAAGATGTCAACTAACATCATTTACTTTCTACAATTCAATATCGATCTAACAGATTGTACCATTCTGCCTCACATGCTAAAATACAAACAATAACATAAGAACAAAAGAAAGAATAGGAGATCTCACAGGAACTGCTACTATCCAATGTCAAAACATCCTCTTTTTCGTTATCCACCTTCATTGAAGTTTGTTCTATATCAAAAGATAAAAAAAATTAATTTCATTAAATTAAGATGAAAAAATACAAGTAAATGAAGAAATTAAATATGCAAATAACTTATATTACTTTGCTCTCCATATAACCAATTTCTAGTGCAAACCAATGCCTCAACAATATCAGGCTTGAGTAAACTCCTATATTGATCAATCACACGTCCACCAATACTAAAAGTAGATTCTGAAGCAATAGTAAAAATAAGAAAACTCAAAACATCACGAGCCATGGCAACTACTTCAGGATAACGAAATTCATTTCCTTTTCAAAATAAAAGGATGTCAAATGTCGTGTTCTTCTCCAAATAATTGGGTTCATCCAAATAAAGTTTTAATTGAGTCTTTTGTGCATCAGGATCGACTCCATCAAATGCTAGAAAATTCTACATAAAAAGAGATAAAATAAACATAAAATTAGTAAGTGATTATGAATATATATATTAAGTTACTACTTACTAACAAGCTAAGAGTTTAAGAAACTTGTGATATTATTTAAGAATTTAAGAATCTAAGAATATATATATATTTGTTTGTGTTTTCACTGTTTTGATTCTTTTGAGTTTTGAATATTTTGTTTTCAACTTTTCACTTTTCAAATCATTCCCCCCAATTTGACAATTTCCCATGAGGCCAATCTCCCTTTTTTTTCTTTTTTTAAACCCAAAAAAAAAAAAAAAAAAAAAAAAAAAAAGAATGAAGAAGTTAATCGTGTCTGGCGGGTCATCCGCGGGTGACCCGCGACCCGACCCGCTAAACCAAGATAAACGGGTAGACCCGTTTATGACCCAAACCCGTTTAAGGTAGACCCAAACCCGCTAATTTCGTGTCGTGTTCGTGTCGGGTTGTCGGGTCGTGTCAAAATTGCCAGCCCTAATTTTAATCACAACACCTCTAACTCAAAACACTTGTTTAAGATTAGACTCTAAAATTACATACAAACACTAATTAAAGCTAAATAACACTAACCCAAAAATATTTACTAAGGGTTAGATATTAAAATTATTATTTAATTATTTACTTATAATATTAATTACTAACTCACAATTATTTTCACTAACATTAACTCTAAAATTACATTCACTAATCTTTTTACAATAATTACTAACTTAATTACTAATTAATTTACTTAAATCATTAACACATTTAAAATAACATTAATCCATAAGAAAATCTTAGGATTAACTTCACAAAAACTATTTAAACTAAATACCAATAATTATTTATTTTTACTAATATTAGAACCTAACCCATAAATACTTATTTTTACAAAACTCATAGCTAATTTGGAATTAATCATCAATATAACCACAATTAATCCACAAATTAACAATCTAGGTTTCAATTACTTAAAACCCCTAAATTAATTTAACCCATCAAATTAAGGTTTTCAATCTTAACCCATAATTTATAAATCACTACCAAAACACAATATTATTAACCCATAGCATTTACTAAAGGTTAATCACATAAAAATTCAACTAAAATTAAATACCAAAAAGTTAGAGTTTGAGGAAACTCACCAAAAATTCCACCAAATGTAAATCCAACACTTGGAGAGTGTTTAGCAGGCTCCACACAACAAATCCTAAGAACACATAAAAATCAAACTCATATATCTTTAGATTTAATCTAAAATCTCAAAGACCAAGAGTTTGTGAAAATACCTCAAACCAATCGGTAGAAACGTAGATCGGACTTCGTAGATCACGTTACCGAAATCGGATTTGAGTTTGGACGGTTGGATCTTCGTAGATCATGATTTTTGTATGAAAAATCATAAGAGAAAAACCCTTCCCTTCCTATTTCTTTTTCTCTCGGGTCAGATGACCCTTTCCCATTTTTATTTTTATTTTTTTCTTTTAAACAGCAGAGGCCGTGCGCCTCTGCTTTTGGAAAGGCCATTTGGCCTTTCCTTTAATTGAGAAGGGAGGTGCACGTGCACCTCTCTTCTTTCTTTCTCTTCTATTTCTTTTCTATGGACTTTAAAATTATTCTTTTGCATTTTTAATAGCACTAAATTTCTTTAATCAATTAATTACTCAAATTTTATATTTTAATTATTAAATAATGTCCCGGACATTACAGGTTCAATGAGTCTTACTCCTGTGAACAGCCTTTTCAGGCTCATGCCTATCTCTCTTCCCCATCTAGCAGCATCGATCAAAATTGGTACCCCAACTCTAGAGCAACTCACCATTTGACCTTTGATCTGGCCAATTTGAATATCAAGGCTGAAGACTACTTGGGCTCGGATCAAATCCGTATTAGCAACGGTAAAGGACTCTCAATCAAACACATTGGTACAACTCGTCTCTCTACTCCTATTTTCAATTTTGATGTCCTTGATATTCTGCATGTTCCTCAAATCTCAAAAAATCTCATCTCTGTTCAGAAATTCACCAAAGATACTAAGACGTTTTTTCCCATTTTTTCTTAAAGGACTGTCGCACGAGGAAACTCCTCCTCCACAAGCCGAATAAGCATGTACTCTACCAATTTTTCCCTTCCGCAAATAAGCATCCCCGTCATGCCCTGGTGGGTGAATGTGTTTCTGTTTTTCAATGGCACTCACGTCTGGGCCATCCCACTTTGAACATTGTCCGTCATGTGCTTTCCCGTTTTCAGCTTCCAGTTGCTTCTCCAAAAGACTCCCATGTTTGCAATGCATACCTTGGTGCAAAGAGCAAGCAACTCTCTTTTTCTTCAACTTCTGGATCTGCCAATTGTCCCCTTGATTTAATCTACACTGATGTATGGGGACTAGCCCCAGTTAGCTCTAGGTTTGGTGCAAAATATTATGTTTCCTTTCTTGATGCTTATAGCAAATACACTTGGCTTTATCATATTTCCTTAAATAGTGATGTTCTTTCAGTTTTCTCCACTTTTAAATCTTATGTTGAACGTTTATTTAATACCAAAATTAAAGCAATTCAATCTGATTGGGGTGGTAAATATCGCCCTGTCAACAACCTCCTCCAGCAACTTGGCATTCATCATCGTGTGTCTTGCCCCATACTCACCAACAAAACGGTGTTATCGAATGAAAATATCGACATATTGTCGAAACCGGTCTAACATCGCTCTCTCATGCTCATTTACCTTTAAATTTTGGGATGATGCTTTCTCCACTGCAGGCTATCTCATCAATCGCATGCCTACTTTAGTTTTGAAAAATCATTCCCCATTTGAAACACTTTTCAAATGTTCTCCAGATTATACCTTCTTACGCACTTTTGGTTGCCTTTGTTGGCCCAACTTACGTACCTATAATTCAAACAAGTTTCAACCAAGATTTGTCCCTTGTTTATTTCTAGGCTATAGTCCTCTTCACAAAGGCTACAAATGCCTCCACTTGCCCACAAATCGACTCTACTTTTCCAGAGACGCCATTTTCACTGAATATGCCTTTCCATATATTCCTACCTTATCCCACTTGAGTCTAATTCTTGTAATACTCGGTAGCAGTTCTCCCTGCCTATTGTCATGCCACAGTCGGTTGCACAACCCCCACAACCTGTCATAGAGTCCTCCTCTCCCCATTCCTCTCAATCTCTGCACTTTGCACCAATGCAGTCCCTCTCTTCAACGGCTTCCAGCTCTGCCGAGTCACCACTTCCAGCTGAATTTTCAGCATCTCCTTCTCCTCCTTTAGCTCCACCTACATCCTCACATCCCATGGTCACTCGTGCTAGAAATAACATATCCAAGCCTAGAGAGTTTATAGATGGTCGAGTTCAATACCCTCTTCTGAGAGCCCTACTTGCCGAGTCCTTAACTATTGAGATAGAGCCTACTTGTCACTCTATAACCGTGAAAGACAAAATTGGTGGATAGCCATGAACACTGAATTTGATGCTTGACTACAAAACTAGACTTGGACCCTAATTCCTCCTGATTTGGCCTCCAATATAATTGGCTGCAAATGGGTCTTTCGGATCAAAATGAAGGCTGATGGATCGATTGAAAGGTACAAAGCAAGGCTAGTTGCAAAGGGATTTCATCAACAACTGGGCATTGACTATGGTGAAACCTACAGCCCCATGATCAAACCTACTACGATACACATTGTCCTATCAATTGCTCTGTCCAATGGCTAGCCTATTCATCAAATTGACATACAAAATGCCTTTCTTCATGGAGACATTTCTGAAGTGGTATACATGTCTCAGCCCCCCGGTTTTCCTCACCTTCAGTTTCCCAATTATATATGTAAACTTAAAAAGGCTTTATATGGCCTTAAACAAGCCCCAAGAGCTTGGTTCTCCAGACTTTTGGAGCTCGATTTTCATGGATCCAAATCAGACACATCTCTTTTCATCTACAAGTCGGCTGCTTACACTACTCTAGTACTAATTTATGTAGATGACATTCTGATCACATTTTCTACTCTTTTAAAGACATTGTGTGACAACCCTTTTTTTTTTTTTTAAACATACAAACGAATCTTCACAATGGCACGACTACATGTCGCTCAGCCAACATAACATATACGTTCTATAACATGTATCTGATATCCGAGTTACATCTAACAGCGGAATATAATAATCAATGTGCAGCGGAACACATATCATAAGCGGAAATACATCTAATACTTAACAGATAATTACAACAAAAGCCATTTACAAGTCTATCTATTTAAGGCTTATAAAAACATATTACACTAATTACATGCTAAAATACAGGCTCAATAAATACATATGCCACATAGGACACGAGCCATAAATAAAATACCAAAAATGCGGACTACCTATGAGTCCATGACTTATGACTGTCGCGATGAACTCCAATCATAGCATCCCACGTTAGGTGGACGAGTCAATATCTATATCCGCAAAACTTGCAACCAAAGCATCAATTTATGCATGGTTGCGGGGGTTGCCGCATCTGCACAAGTGAAATTATGAGTCGACCGTCTTAGCATTAAATACACTAATACCTCAGAGGTATAATATTCATTGAGTTTTTGCAAATAACCGACTTTTCTTTAGTCTTACATTTACAATAACAGCTGCTTATTTTTATAAATTATTTGATTGGAATCTTGTAGTTAATGAAGTAAACATCGACTATTCAGAAAAACATTTAAAGTATACTATATAGCTAAGAACATATATAGAAGTTCCAGTTATCCCACCTTGGAAGCTTCGACATATAGACCCATCTATATTTTTATATGTCTAGATATTAGATAATTATATATCTATTTATATATCTATATAATAATACATATCTATATAATAAATTATATAATTATATTTATATATATAATTCTAATTCTAATAAAATAATATAAAATTATAATAAAATAATATAAATATAATATAATATAATAAATTTATAAATAAAATAAGTCATACATTGGTATGTGAAGATCCTTGTACATCCAAGTTCAATGCTTTTTAATACATGCAACCAGACGATAGAAATATACATAAACTCTTTTCCAATAAAACTTTTATGCATACTAATACGTCTAGCAAAACTACTCATAACATAAAACCATCACTCATAAAAACAATGATATACATGCTCATGCAAGTTTTATTTGTTTTACATCGACCGGATAGCGAACACCCGCCGATTAGAGTTTTACATCAACCGAATAGCAAATTACCCGCCGATTAAAGTTTTACATCAACCGAATAGCACCCGGTACTATTCGCCGATTAAAGTTTTACATCGACAAAGTAGCACCCGGTACTACTTGCCAATTAAAGGCCTGTCGTTTCCCGTGGGTTGTAAACCTCACTTCGTTCCATATTTAGCGTTCATATGCTTATGCCACATGCCTTAAAACAATATACATATACTTTCTAATTTCATGAACATGCCTTTAACTCATGCTTTCAATATAAATTCATAATCAATATAACACATCAATTCATCAATCAACATTTGCATAATTTAAATTCCAACAACAGCAGGCAATCAAATCATTCAAATCAATTCAAATCACACTTTCCATTCACACATCATTTCTCATAAACATCAATTGATATACTTTAACATAATTGAAATTACTCAACACATCCAAAACATATTATTAACATATTGTCGGTTCGGTAATAAAATCATATATTATTTGCAAATCTATTAAATACATAAAAGTACATTTTCTCAGTGCTTATAATACTCACCTTGGCTGCGCGAATATAAGCATTAGGTCGATCTCCTAGATACCACCTTGCAATGTATCACTGTGGAATAACACATTGCACTATTTAGCACTTTAAATAATTAACACCCTAATTAGCACTTGAATCGCTCAATGCTAAACCGTTGGAAAACCCATAATATTTTTAAGAGTTCTAAACGTCTACCCATAACTTCTAAACACTAACTAAAACTCAAACAATACTAACCCAAAGTATTTACTAAGTGTTAGATATTAAAATCACTATTTAACTATTTACTCATAATATTAATTATTAACCCATAATTAATTTTACTAACCCATAAATTATTTTCACTAACACTTTTATAATAATATTAGCCCTAAAATTGTATTCACTAATCTCTTTACAATAATTACTAACTTATTAACTAATTAATTGACTTAAATCATGAATACATTTAAAATAACATTAACTCATAAGAAAATCTTAGGGTTAACTTCACAAATACAATTTAAACTAAATACCCATAATTATTTATTTTTACTAACATTATAACCTAACCCATAAATACTTATTTTTACAAAACTCATAGTTAATTTGGGATTAATTATCACTATAACCACAATTAATCCACAAATTAACAATATAGGTTTTAAACACATTAAAACCTCAAATTAATTTAACCCATCAAATTAGGGTTTTCAAACTAAAACCATAATTTATTTTACTAACCCATAACATAATATTGCTATTTAAACACTAATAACACTAACCCATAAGGTTTACTTAACGTCAAGCTCAAGAAATCCCAATTAAAACATATAACCCAAAAGTTAGGGTTTGAAGAAATTCACCAAAAATTCACCCAAATAATATATGAAGTTTGGGGAACCACAAACAAGCTCAAAGTGGCACAATACCTAAAGAAAACACTAGATCAAACACATGTTTTGCTAGATTTAACGACAAATCCCAAAATATGAAATTTACCTCAAAACGATCGGTAGAAACGTAGATCGAGCTTCGTAGATCACGTTACCAAAGTCGGATTTGAGTTTGGACTGTTGGATATTCGTGGATCATGGCTTTTGTATCACAAACCCAAAGAAAACGTGAAAGAGGGAGGAGAAATCAGTTCCACTCGAGAAGAAAGGGCGTCCAGCCCTTATAAAAGTTGTCCCGTCCGTCCTTGTAAAGGCTGTCCCCCTTTTTGAAAGCAAATGACCATACGGTCCCTTCTTATTTTAAGAGGTGTGTGGTCACTTTTGAAAGGCTGTGTGGCCCTCGTTAAGTGAATGGTTATTTGGCCATTACTTTATTAGCCATCAGACTTTGCTTTTTAATAAGATGTGAATGTCTTTTATGCTTTGTCTTATTATCTTTTGTTTGACTTTTTCTATACACCTAATCCTTATATCTTTTTCTTTTTTATTTCAATGGCCGACAGGGCCTCAGCTACATTTAATTTCTCATTCCAAATTTTTCTTCCCTTCATCTGATTTCTTTTCCTTTTAAATCTTGATTTTATTTAGTTACTCTCCTTTTAATTTATTTAATATTTCTTTTATCTTATTTTCTATTTTATCTTCCCTTTTCTATTATTTCTTTAGACCTAAAAATATTCTCTGCGCGTCCTATTACATTTTTCTAGCCCTCTAATTAATCTTAGATTTTATTCTTAAAACGTATTTTAAAATTCGTGACATTACACATTGAAACAGGAATTTGCTGTCAAAGATCTTGGGAACCTCCAATTTTTAATTTTATTTTTTTTTTCTGCGAATTGAAGTTCTACCAAGCTTAAATGGTTTCATCTTGTCTCAGTATCGTTACATTCTGGACATTATCAGTAGGACCAAAATGATTGAGGCAAAACCGATCAACTGTCCAGTGGCCTCTTCAACTCACCTCTCGACCTTTGAAGGTGATTCATTCTCTAGCCCGACTTTGTTCCGCAGCACAGTAGGCATACTGCAATATCTCTACATCACAAGATTGGACATCTCCTTCTGTGTGAACAAACTTGCTTAGTTCATGCATAATCCTACGGATCTACACTAGCAGGCTGTAAAAAGACTCTTAAGATATCTCAAGGAAATGGTTCAATATGGTCTTCACTTTCACCGTGCACCAACATCCTCCATTGAAGCATACTCCGACGAAGACTAGGCAGGAGATCGGGGTAATGGTCGCTCCAGGGGTGGATATTGTATTTTCGTTGGAAAAAAACTAATTTCATGGAGCTGTCGAAAACAACACACTGTTGCACACTACAGCACCATGGCTGAATACAAATACCTAGCCAATACTGCAGCAGAACTCTCCTGAATCATGTCTCTCTGTTCTGAACTTGGGCTAAGCTTTACACATCATCCTACATTGTGGTGCGACAACATAGGAACTACTTACCTATCTTCAAATCCAGTTTTCCATGCACGAACAAAACATGTCGAAATTGACTTCCATTTTGTTCGTGACATGGTTGCTAAGAAGACCATTTGCATACAATTCATCTCAAGCAAGGATCAACTAGCGGATGTTCTCACCAAGCCTCGCTCCTCCTCCTGGTTTGCTTTCCTTCGTACCAATCTTAACGTTCTCCCTACACCGTTGAGATTGCAGGGGGCGTGTTAAAGACATATCTACCCCTCAGCTAGATATGCGTTCCCAAGATAAAGTTCCTACTTCTATGCGTTCTCAAAGATGAAGATAAAACCTAGATGATATGAACTAGTGATAAGATAAATAGTTTGAATTCAAATACTTAGATTAGATTGTAGACTTTCATTCCTATTAGAACTGTAATCTCATAAACCCTTGTAACTATGTTCTAGTTTCTCTATATATACAAACAACCTATACCAACATTTAGTAAGGCAGAACAAAGCATAAAAACAAAGTCTTTAGATTTTATACATATATATTAATAACAATAGCTTATATAGTATATTACTTATCAAGTAACAATAATCTCAATTATATATTAAGTATACAAATTATAAATATGTAAGCATAAATTAAATAACAATGGTTAATATATATTAAGTAACAATAATTAATTGGTTATATATATATAATTAATTGGTTAATATATAGTAAAAAAAAATGTTGGATAATTAACCATGTATATTCAACTTTTTTTTTTGGCTTGTCTGGTTGTTCCATATGAAAAAAACAAGGAGAATTCCTCATGTAAGTAGTCTATAAAACGGATGCAAGCCTCTCTATTGAGCCAAGGCTCCAGTTGTCACACATGAAAAGAGTAAAGAAAATTCATTAAGTAATCTATAAAAAATTATGCAAGCCTCTCCTTTTGAACCAAGTCATGTGTGCCATCACGCATGCCAACAAAAGTAACTTTGAATTTTTGGCGTCGTTGTAGTAATTTGGTAAGTATTCCCGCCTGTCACGCAGGTGACCCGGGTTCGATCCCCAGCAACGGCACCAAAAACTTGTTGTGCAAATTTTATTAACTCGCAAGTGCATGATTCGTTTGTAATAAAGGGTTTTACAAGTGCATGGTCGATCCCACAGAGAATTGTGTTATTGAAAACAATTTTATATCTAAACCAATTAAATCCTAACCTAGTTCCGAAAAAGATTTGATTTCTGATAAAAATAAAACATAAACTAAATAAAATAAAAATAATCAAAAGATAAGGTATTAAGGTTTTGGAATCTACACCTACTAAATCATAGCAACATATTCTCATATTCATCAATATATATTTGAAGTTCTCACCAAACAAATTTTATGTATATTCTACTATGAATCAAAAATTAATTAAATCATTCAATGAATCTGTTATTTGCACAAATCACAAAAGATATCCAGTCTAAACCAAATCATCAAATGTATCTGTAGAATGAAACACAAATAATATCCAATGTTTTGATAAATAAAAACACAAGCAATCAATTAAATGAAACTATCTCAAATCATCACATGTATCCGTAAATCACAATAGATATCCAAGAATGGTCTCAATAATTGAACAATTAGAAATAAAAAACTCATAAAATCGAATAGTATAGACTTACATGAAAATATTATTGCTCTTCAATGGTGAGGCTTCATCCTCAACCTTAGTTGAGAATTTAGCTACACATGATTATAGAAAATAAAACCTAAACCTAAGGAAAAAAAAAAAAAAGACTAAAAGGGAGAAAATATGTGGAATTTCGTTTCTAGTCTCCCACCTCTCACCCTTTCTACAAATAAAAAGAGCGGTATATATAGACTAAGGTCTCGGCTACTAGGTATGGAAGTAACAATCTCTCAAGGAATTCACACACAACTCTCCACGTACACGTTCACCTTACAAGAGAAAAGAAGTTATGCAAGGAAATAAATCTGCTCCCCATGTTTCACATGCTGCCAGTACTGGAAGGAATCGTGTTTTTCTCCAAATTTTGTGCCGCACGAACTGCTCTTGGGACAAGAAGAAAATACTGCACAGCTGCCACATGTTCGACGTGTCTCTCTCTGGTTTGTTGCTGCACTTTTCCTATTTAAGGAGGACGTCTTGTTCGATTTTGTCAAGAATATAATGCATGTAGTTCACATGTGTTTGTGCTGCCAAGTATGGAGAATAAAATTCTTTCCAAACCTGTGTCTCTCAGTCCCTTGCATGGAAAGAATTCTTGCTTGTTTGTTCAGTGCCGCCAGCTTTGATAAGAAGAGAACGTGTCTTTTGGTCAAACATTAATGCTCTATCTCTCGGTGCTCTGTTAAGGAAATAATTAATCGTGTGCTGCCTCTGCCACTCACGTTGAACGGCTACAAGAAACGAAAAGTATAAAAAAAAATTCCAAGTTAGCTCCTTAAGGAAATAACGTGCATGCATAATGTGCTAGAGAAATACGCATATGTTCGGTTCAATTTCTCTTCAATTAGAAAAAATATTTTTCTCTCTAAATTTGCTCTAAAGCTTCTAGATTCTAGGTACAAGTTGACTAGATTGTGAAAGATAATTCAATTTCTTTGCAATTTCACATAAAGACCGCTATTTTCTCTCAATGAACTGCAAAACACTTAAAACACCAAAACTAAACAAAATATTAAAAAATAACAAAAAACTAAGGGGTTAGTAAATGTAAATTAAGGGTCCACAAACTGGATAGGGTTTTGGCTAATGCTGATTGGGAAAACCGATTTTCAGGTTCTGTATGCAATATTTGGTACTCATCAGATGGTTAGGAAGTTAAAAGTTTTTACTAATGTTATCTAAGTCAAATTGTCTCATTTGATAGTTGAGAAGATGAGATGTTTAATTTAAAGATTTTTAAAAAAAATCTATAAATTTTTAATTAGTCGTGCTGAGTTTCACGTACTTGGCTCACCTAGCAGGCAAGCTCGAGCTCGAGCTCACACAAGAAATTTTCCTTGGCGAGCCGAGCCGAGCTCAAATATTAGTACTTATCATGAGCTCGAGCTCATGAAAATTTTAAACGAGCCAAGATTAAATAGGCACTACTTGTAATACCTCAGATTTTTTTAAAAAGTTATTAATTGGCTTAATAATATATATATATATATATATATATTTAATAATAATAATAAAATAAAATAAAACTTTTTAAGTAAGTAACTTAATCGATAAGTTGTAGAAAAAAAAAAAAAAAAAAACTTGCACAGCAAGTTGTCGTATTCTTTTACTATTCTTTTTCTTCCTCCTTCTCAATTATTCTTATCTCCTTCTTTCTTCCTGTTCTTTCTCGCCGTGTACACAGAGTCAGCGACTGAGAGAGAGATTGAGAGGGGTAGAGAGAGTGAAATCGGGAGAGTGAGAGTGGAACAAAGAGTGAGATTGAGAGAGAAGAGAAATAGAGAGAGAGAGAGAGAGACAAAGAGAGATGTCGAGAAGAAGACCCGACCCCCGGGAGGTCCGATTTTCCGACCAACCACGGTGGGTCGGAGCAGAGGGCGCCGACGATGCCATTTCCGGCGGGCCAGGTGTTGTTCCGGCCGAACCCCGAAGACCTGTGACCCAGAACCCGTGCAACCCGAGTGACCATGACCCGTGCAACCAGCAACCCGCTAGACCCGAGAGCCCTGATGCCCGATCCTCCATGTCTGGCGGCCTGAGACGCGATTTCCGGCGTTTGGGGGCTGCTCTCAGGTGATTTTCGTCGGTAGTGGACTGCCCAGCAACCCGTACGACCCATTAACCCAGGACCCACGACCCGCTAGTCAAACCCGATGGATCCGGGAGAACCTGTGCGACCTGAACCCTCCGAAGGTCCGATCCTCCATGTCCGGCGGTCCCAGTAGCGGTTTCCGGTGAGCCGTGACCTATGAGCAGTAACCCAGCCGAAGATCCGAAGCCCCGTGACCCAGAACCGGACCCGGTGACCCGATTTTTCCCGTGCGTTTTCCGGCGACTTTTTCCGGCGGAACCAATGGCTTTTCCGGTAAATTTGCTATGAAAAATCCTTGGGGTAAATTTATAACAACCTATGATAATTTATTTTGGGATTGGTTTGATTATTGTGAAATTAGGGTTTTATGATTTTGGGGGTTTTCTACGGATTGATTAGGGGATTTTATTGATTAATGATGGGGTATTGTTGGATGTTGATTTCCCTGTTTTGTGTTCCTGTTCCGGCAGTGTGTGTGTATATGGATTTTCTGAGTTGGTACCTACTGTTGATAGACTGTGTGGGTGATTTTTTCTAGCCAGTGATATGTTGATTTTAGTTGATAAATTATGGATTGAGGGATTGCTCTTTGTTGTTGACCGAATGGTTTTTGGATGGGGATTCTTTGTTTTGTGTTGTTTGGCCTTTGGTGATTCGGTCATGTATATTGGAGAAACCATATGTTGATTTATTTGGCTATTCTTGTTTATATAGGAGAATATTTTGAGATTTGAATATGTTACCCCTGTTTTGATGATGGCCGATTATTGATGAATTTCAGTGGTTTTGGATTATGTGTTTGATGATCCGGCTAGGTATATTGGGTATGGATGTTGATTTGTTATTTTTCCCTCAACCCTTTCCAGATGACCCAATAAGATGACGTCATTTCTTGGTATTGGCGTAGAACTCGCAAAGAGCAATAAATCATTGCGGACCGACCAAATCTTTATTTTGTATAGTATTTTTCTCTTGGAGAATTCAAGGTATTGTAAAGAAGTATTAATAGAAAGGTATAATATAGTAGGAGATTTAAATTTATATGTTGTAAATGCACACTTCCATTTAAATGTTTTTAGCACTCAAGTTCGCGTTTCCCTTATATTCCAAAACGGGGGCGTGACACTACTCGCCTGAGCTCGGCTCATTTATAGCCCTACAGGCCTCCTTCAAGTATAATTTACCCTTAAAAATTGACTTTCAATGGGATTGTGCTCAATAGTTTATATACATATGGTTAAAATTGCACTTAAATTGCGTAAAACACTTTGGATTGTAACATAGCATTACATGTATAAGGTTTAACTTGTTAATGAAACAAACTTCTAATATATAATATTTATTGTTTTTTCTCATAGACAAAATTCCTAATTTATTGCATAGCTGAAAATGTCATAATGGCCAAATGTTTTATATGAAAAAAGGAAAGAAAAGAAGAAGAAATAGGCAATATGATAATTCTAGTGTGTAAGGTGTAAATTATTCTATTATTCAAAATTGACAACAACCAAACGAGTTGAGGTGCGTCGCCCCTTCCTTCCAAGCTAGATCTACTCGTCTCCGCTCTCCATCGCCCCAGTATACCAACGCGTCGCTTCATCTCCTTCCTCATCTGCCCTTCTCTCTGTTGCTGGTCTTCACTCCTCAGCTAGACTTTGACGCGTCACCCACTCGCATTCGTGCACCAGCATGTGCAACCCACATGCTTGGTTGTGTTCCTCTTCCTTGCCGTACTATCCATACATGCTGCTGTTTTAAGGTTTTTTGTGGCTTTCTTGTTGTTTTCTCTGTTTTTTCTATTTGTGTTGTTTGCTTTGCTGTTGTTGTTGTATTTCTAATGTTTGTCTACATTTATGTTATTCTTGTTGCTTTTTGTGAGTTATAATCTTCTTGTTCCTTTGTGGCTTGATCTTATATTCGAAGATTGTTGCTCCTTGTTAACACACCCCTACCTCAACCGCCCCCAGTGGTTGTTGTTGCTACAAAGCAGAGGTTTTGGGCAGGGTTAAATGGTATTTTGAGTGTCATGCATATGTCCTCCCTTGCATTGGGGATTTGGTAAGGGTTTAAGGGTCTTGCGACGGTCATGACCATGCATGTGCCATATGTTTTGGTGCTTTCACTCCTTTATGCGGCCCCTATTGAGAGGACCGGGTTTATTTTTGACCAATTTCCTACTATTTGTAAATAATCCATAGAGTATTGATGTAGCTCTCCCCAGTTAATAATGGTGTAATTGATCGTGAAGAGAAACTTCACAAGAGAGGTGGAGGTGGACGTGCTCAACGATTAAGAAAACCAAGCCCAACAAGAGCAAACATCAATGGCAACAACTATAGAATCTGGAGTTAGGACTTGAAAATGGACATCATGGGATTTGGAGATGCCTTTATTTCTCCCCCACTTTCACCCTCCTGATCCAAGGATGTCCCCAGATCCTAAATGGGTTGCTTCTTTCATCTTTTTAAATTGAGGCGTATGGGTTTTTGATCTAGAAACGCCTCCCTTCTGTCTCTGTTTGGGTTACTTTTTCTGTTTCTGAGTTTCAACAACCCAAGCAAGCAACCCATTTTATTTATTCCCCTCCACCGCCAAACTCAATGCCCAAGCAACCCATTTTCTTCAAGTAAGAAGATGGGCCTCACACATTTCTGACACAGTTGAGAGCGAAAGTGAGAGAAAGAAGTAGAAAAAATGACATAAAAAAGGATTGAATTATTTTTTTTGGGTAATTACCTTTTCCCCCCATCAACTACCAGCCATTGTCAACATGCCCCCATGAACTGACACCTCGACCAAAAGAGAGCATCCAACTACCAACTTTACACACTTTGCCCCCTTCCGTCAAGGAATTTCGTTAACTTTGACGGAATATTCCATTTTTGGGCGTTAATTTTGGTTTAAAGACCAAAATGCCCTCCAACAGTAATTAATAAAAAAAAATTAAAATTAATATGTTTAAAAAAGTTGAGGGCATTTATGTCTTTTTACGAATTAAACTGACGGAATGGGGCAAAGTGTGTAAAGTTGGTAGTTGGATGCTCTCTTTTGGTCGAGGTGTCAGTTCATGGGGGCATGTTGACAATGGCTGGTAGTTGATGGGGGAAAAAGGTAATTACCCTTTTTTTTTTTATGAAAGTAAACAGTTAAATAAATAATTTGCTGAAATTTGTATTAAAAAAAAAGGAGGCAAAATAATAAAATGGAGCTTTTTGAATAGGTAAAATAGGTATAGTTGCCGGAGATGAATGGTGATAGAAATCACTTATTCCCACGTTGGAGTGGGCAAAATATTAGATTACCGCTTATCGATCGACACCGAATTGCCATTGACCACCTACTATCTCTACCGACTTACGATGGTTGGTTAGTCGGCATAAAAATACTATACTGAAGTCGGTTCGGTTCGGTTAAGCGGTATAAGTATTTGTTTTTCGGTTAGCTAAACTGACAGCTAACCAAACCGAACCGAATCGAAATATAAGAGATGACATCGTTTTACTTTGGATAAAAATGACATTGTTTCATTTGAAATGAAGACGTTGTTTTTTATTTTTTTCTTGAAATCAAAACGACGTCGTTTTGAACATATTATATATATATATATATATACAACTATTTGACTCTTTCTATTTTTCCCCTAACCCTAACTCATTCCTCGCTCTCTCCTCTAGTAGCAACTGCCTCTAGGGCTATAAATGAACCGAGTCGAGACGAGTTCAAGCTTTTTTGAACCTGTTCAAATTTTTTGTGTTCGAACTTGGCTCGGGAGCTCAAAAATTTCTAGAATTTCAGTTCGAGGCTCGGCTCATTAAGGGTTTTTAAGGTTTGAACTCGGCTCGAACTCGTTACCTATTTTTGAAATGAACGAATTCGAGCTCAGTTTTTTTTTGGCACTTTCAAGCCAATATAACAGGCATTTTAAGTTTTAACCATTCAATTTCAAGGCAACTTACAAGATGTAATTTATGTAAATATAGCATGACAAAAACATTGAAACATTGATTCTCCGCATTCATAATGTTATAAAATACAAACTATCAAACTTACGACTTAAAACTTACAATTTACAACTTACAACTTAAAACTTACAAATTACAACAACTTCCAAATTACAAATTACAAATTACATATTATGACTGTGACATACCACACATCGCCTGGGAATGGGGATGTGCTTATATGTATAAACACACCCTTCATGACACAACGCGTTTTAAAACTGTGATGGCCATGAACCTATTAGAACTTCGCAGTTAAATGTACTTCTGCGAGAGCAGTACCAGGATGGGTGACCTCTTGGGAAGTCTGGTTTGGGGGAGCCAAAAGCGAACAATATTATGTCATTGGGGGTAGGTCGTTGATGTGGTCTTTTGTTTACCAAAATATATCAATAATAAATAACCACTCGTAATAAGACGAATCCTTGTAGGATAAGGCTATAGAGAGGGTATCAAACCTCAAGGACTGCGTATGTGTTGTTATCAAGCTTTTTAAGATTAAAAATAACTTAATTTAAAATATGTTTGATTTGATTTTGTTTTTTCTTTTTAAAATAAATACATAAAAGTAAAAGACATAAATTTAAAGATAGTAGGGATGAGATAAAGAATATGGGATTGATTTCACTACTCACCATATAACAATGGTCAATCATAAATTAACAAGGAAATTCATACTATGCATGATATAGGGCTCGTCTCATTCGAGTAGTCAAGAAATTACCTCTAAAGAACAAGTATAATCCATCTTCGGTTGGCACAGACCGTCTACCTAACCACTAAGATGCGGTACGACCCGTCTTCCCTAGGCATGGACTAGCTACGTCTTTAATAGGATATACACACAATCAATGGAATAGTATAACTCATCTTCGGTTGGCACGTACTGTCTACCTAAATTATACTAAACTAGGGTGTAGTACAATCCGTCTTCCCTAGGCATGGTCTATCTAATCCTCTTGATCATATATCAATTAAAACCGTTGTATAACAATCATTCACATAATCACATAAAATATGAAGGATTGAGTTCAATCAATATAAAAGACTTTCTAAGACAAGATAAGAAATTCATAATGATTGAATATAAACATTAAAATCAATTCTCACAGTTATACAACCATCATGCATAGAGAAAATCACAAACTAAAATACAATTAAACCATTGTTACTTGGAAAGGGCTACATCAACACCCTATTAGGAATTTAGCCGCTTATCGTGGTGCTGGGATGGCCTCTTGCCATATTATTCTCTTCTTCAACTTGTCAAGCTTCCAAGAAGAATTTTCTGTCTAAATCTAAGCACAAGCACCAATCACCAAGCACACCTTCTCTTGAAGCTTAGGGGTCTATTTATAGGGAGCACACAAGTCCTAGAAGCCATTGGAATTCCAGAAAAATCGTCTCTTGAGTCTTCTTGTCCAAGTAGGAGATTGAAATCGTGACACAACGCTTTTTAAAATCGTGATGGCAATGAACATATTAGAACTTCGCAGTTAAGCGGACAATATTGTGTCATTGGGGGTGGGTCGTTACAAATGCCTAAGATGGTGGGAGCGTGCACAAGCCCATGAGGGTCGCCAGTGAGGACGCTGGGTCCCAAGAGGGGGTGATTGTGATGTCCCACATCGCATGTGAATAGAGATGTGCTTATATGTATAAATGCATCATTTATGACACAACGCGTTTTAAAGCCGTGATGGCGATGAATCTATAAGAACTCCGCAGTTAAGCGTGCTTCTACGAGAGTAGTACCAGGATGGGTGACCTTCTGGGAAGTCTGGTTTGGGGAAGCCAAAAGCGGACAATATTGTGTCATTGGGGGTGGGTCGTTACAATGACTTACAAAATACAAACTACAAATAACAAATTAAAACTTACAAGTTACAACTTGCTTCATAAAACCAACATCCAACAACAAATTCCATATTACACAATCTTAAGAATTCCAACAAAAAAAAGAAGGCAATACACAAGAATTCCAAGTATTTCCAAATTCCAACACATCTAAGTATCCAACTATCCAAGCTTCAAGCTAACAAGATTCTTAAGAATTCCAAATTTCCAACACATCCAAATATACAAACATAGAAAACAACATGAACTACAAATCTATATTATCTAACAATACACTAGCATTCACAAAAATAAGTCCAGTTGCATATTCCTATTGATGGATAGTCCCCATCTCAATAATTCCAACAAAAACTAGTGAATAGTTAACCTGCCAAGGCTGCCAACTTGCGAAGCTTCAAGCTAACAATATAACATATTAACATACACAAAATAACATAAACTAGTAAACTACACAGTCTACACTGCAGAAGCATTCAAAAAAATTAAGTCCAATTGCCAAGCTTACAAAATAAACAAGTTTAAATACATGGCACTATGGTAGGCTGGCAGCCTATACAGCAAATCCCCAAGGAGGCAGGGATTAACTTCTTCACCTATTTATTACATATTTACAAGAGAAAATGAAAAAATTTGTAAGAAATTAAGAATCATAATCAGAAAAAAAGAAAAAAGAAAAAAGAAAGAAGTAAGCATGCAAACATAACATAATCAATGTATAACTAGTGTATAAATGACCATGAAATACTTCACAATCAACTTACCATGAGCCTACCAAATACTAACCAAAACTTCCTCCCAAATACAACACTTCCATACTAGTTCCAGTCATCAATCATATCAAGTATCTACTTAAAATAACCAAACAAAGCAGTAGATAAGTTATTTTTTTCAAGACAGAATACAGAATAGCAAACTAAATAAAAAATATATTAGAATTTGATCTCATTAACTATAACAAAAAAAAATTCCACAATCTAGCACTAAGGCAATTCAATCTCCACCAAAGATGGTTCCTTCGACTACAAAAAAAAAAAAAAAAAAAAACAAAGAACATTGGTCACTATTTATTTAAGGGAAATGCTAAAACTCATTTAACAACACGCCTACAAATTATAATACTTACATTAGAAGATTTACTAAGTCCATGTAACGCTCGAACCCAAATAGCTTCACACAGTAGAATCTCAACAGTTTTAGAAGCTAAAGATGCACGATAGTGATCAATTACCCTACCACCAGCACTAAATGTTGATTCCGAACTCACTGTAGTGATAGGAATTGAAAGGATGTCCTGTGCCATCTTAGATAAAATGCGGTACTTAAGTTGATTGGATTTCTACCACTCGAAAGCATCAAACTTCAAATTAGCACCCTCGTCACAAATATAAACATATTCTTCCAAATATATTTCCATATCCGACTTCACAGGTTGAAATGTATCAACACTTCTTACAAAATTGTTAAACATAGCCATTTCACTTTTAGTGCTCCTTCGAACACTACTAGATGGACTATCACTTGAAGTTGAAGATGAAGAATCAGAAAAACTTTGATGCCCACGGTTTGGGGCAGCAGTTAAGTTGTGGGCATCAACATACTCACCATACAACTCATTTAAAACACTACATAACCTTTCAACATTTCTAGTGGCGTTAGGCTCTTGATAAATTTAAGGGAAACAAAATTGTACAAGTTTCATCTTAAACCTTGGATCCAAAACAGCACCAACAGACATGAGCAGATTGCATTCCCCCCAATACTTCTCAAATTTCAAATACATTTTTTCTGCCTTTGTTCTTACATAAACATTATCATCCTTAGATTTTTTACCCAACACATCTCTTATTCTCCAAACCTCAGGAAGAAATAAATTTGCAGTTGCATAATTACTCCCTGATACTATCTTTGTCACGTGACGGAGGGATCTAATCGAGCCGAGCCGAGTTGAGTTTGAAGATTTCAAGACTGGCTCGTTTATGAGTCGAGCCTAAATAGTCAACTTGAATTCGAGCCAAGCTATAAATTGCATGTTCAAGCTCAGCTCGTTTAAAACTTGGGTGAGCTCGAGCTCGGGCTCAAGCTCGAGTTCGTTGAAAATGAGATTCGAGCCGAGCCGGGTTACTCGACAAGCTCGGCTCAACTAGAGCTCGAGGTAAAGTATTAAATTTTTCAATGAGTAATCAAAGGAGAATTCAAGCCGAAGTTTATGAACAACCTCTATGCATTTATTAATAACATAAATAAGTAATACGTAACTATATAAGGCATATTATAAAATATAGTACATAACTATAGTTTATAAGTAACAAATTACCAATATGTTATTATATATAACTAGAGAGTATAAACTATGGTACATGTATAATGTGAACAAATAGTGAGTCTAATATATTATATATAACTAAGTAACTATAATATAAGTATAATATATAACTATTGTTAACCATGTGTAATGTGTGTGTATATGTGTGTGTGTGTGTGTGTGTGTGTGTGTGTGTATGTATATATATATATATGCTCACTATTTAATATTGGTACATACTAACTATTAATAACTTAATATGTTAATTTAACATACTAAATATTGTTATCAAAGTATTATAATTAATATGTAATACTATATATATTATACTATATTTACTATTAGGGCTTGCAATTTTGACACGACCTGACAACCCGACACGAATACGACACGAAATTAGCGGGTTTGAGTCTACCTTAAACGGGTTTGGGTCATAAACGGGTAGACCCGTTTATGACCCGTTTAACTTAGTCTGGCTGGTCACCCGTGGGTGACCCGCCAGACACGATTAGCTTTTCTTTTTTTTAAAAGGGTGGGGGTGTCCAAATCCTCAGCAGTGTTCATTCCACATGGACCAGGTGCTGTGCGTGACATTGCCACCCAGATTCGAGATGGACTGCTTCAGGCAGCAACCTCTCACTAGGAATTATGAAGTTTCTGTCCAGGTGTGTTGTCTGCAAGTGTGCTCTGTTCAGGACTTCTCATCCATGGTTTGCTTTGTGTGTAAAGCATGATTCAGTATTTTTCTTTTTTGTTGGTAATGCACATAATCTGAAATTTGCTTGTAAATTAAAGTTCTACAATGTTAAACTTGTATTTACTACTAAGAAATTACATGGTGAGCAATCTTAAAAAGCTATGACCATATTTTTTGAGCACCAAAATAAAAACCCCCGAAAAAAAAAAGAAAAGAAAAAAAGAAAAAAGCACTTTAAAGCTAAACGGGTTTCACGAGTCGTGTCGGGTGACCCGTGAAATTATCGTGTTCGTGTCGTGTCTAGAGCCCCGACCCGTTAACATAAACGGGTCGTGTTCGTGTTTAGGCTAAACGGGTCGCGGGTCTTAACGGGTGACCCGTTTTGCCAGCCCTATTTACTATTTTTACTAATATATATATATATATATATATATATATGTGTGTGTGTGTGTGTGTGTGTGTGTGTGTGTGTGTGTGTGTGTGTGTGTGTGTGTGTGTGTGTGTGTAAGATATGAACGAGTTAACGAGTCGGAATAACGAGCTGGGCGAGCTATCCGGTCAATCTTTAAACGAGCTGAGCTCGTGAGCCTCTATCGAGTTTTGTCGAGCAAGTCGGGTATGTATCACTTACTAATCGAGCGGGTTTTTACAGTAACGATCGAGTTTCTATAGTATTGAGCTCGAGTTCGGATCGAGCTAAACCAAGCGGGTATCGAGCGGATTGTTGAACGGACTGGTTTTTTTACATCCCTTCACTCACGTCATTAAAAACCTCTAAAACATGGCAAACATTCTCAACTTTCACCCAACCATCAACACTTGGCACCCAAAAAAAACTTTGATCCCTATCTTTAAACCTAGGGAACACTTCCCTAAACTCTAATGCAGCATACAACATCATATAAGTGTTATTCCATCTATTAGGAACATCTAAAATCAGTTTATTTGATGACAACTGTAATTGCTTTGAAATTTCTTCAGCAAATTGCTTCAACCTCCCATTCGATGTAACTATATACTTTATACCATCCCTAACACAATTCACAATATCCCCAATTTGACTAATCTCATCTTGCACCAACAGATTAGTGATATGAGCACAGCAACGTACATGAAAGAGTTGTTCCTTAACATATAATGTCTTTTTCAAAGGAAAATCATCTTTTAAAATTCAAATGGCCACATCATTGTTTATTGCATTGTCTATTGTTATTATAGGCACCTTATTCTCAATTCCCCATTCAATGAAACACTTTTGAAAAGCATCAGCAATTATGACACCACTATGAGAGGGGTGAGATATTAAAAAAGTTCAAGACATGTTGGTATAAATGTCACCAAAAATCAACAAAATAACATGTAACTACCATATAAGAACCTCTCTGACCTGAGGACCACATGTCAGTAGTTATGTTTACTTTGTTAACATTTCTTAACAAAAATTTCATCTTCTTTTTATTTATTTCATAGGTAGATATACAATCACTTTTAGTAGTTACACACGATATCTTTTGCTAATAAGGAGTGTTAGCCCTTATAGACTTGTTAAACAAAACATGTTCCATTACCATAAAAGGGTACTCGTGGTAAAGTATTATATGAGAAGCAAGCTCTCGTACCTTCTTATGATAATAAGTAAAACTTGATCCGGAGCCCACACTGCCATTATCAGAGTCAAATGTAATCACCTTCTGCTTCTTGTTAGCTGCTACTATGCGTGGAATGTAACTATTCAAGTGCCTATGAAACTGAGTTGTGGCGCCCGAAGTAGGAATGCCAATGATGGATTTACAGTGAATGCACTGAGCTTTTTTCACACCAGATCGCACTACTTCCTTAAAGTCCTTCCAAATTGGAGATGTCTTATTCCTTGGTTTCCTTTCATAAGCATGCTTTTGAGGATCATCACCCTCTTGGACCTCCTTAGCCGCACAAGCACTTTCCCCACTGGGGACAGGCTGGACAACATCTCCATCAGATGATTCAAGACTTACAAGTCCATAATCATCGTCTGATGCAATATTGGTCAGATTTAGGTTCACATCAAGTGAACCTTTGTTTGAATCCTCTGCATTGGCTATCACCTCGTCCATGGACACAAAGTGGTAGTTGACTACATTACAATAATAAAAACATACTACACAGTTATACAAACATATACAGAGCATTAAATAAAACAGAATGAATAATAAATCAAACCTAAATACTTAAATACCATCATGTTCATATTACAAATTAAAACCTAAATGATAAACATGAAACATTAGAATGCATCATTTTTCCCGAATTTCTCATAACCCAAATAGAGACAGAGAGTTAAAAAAATCATAGTATATTATACAGAGCATTAAATAAAACACACAATAATAAATTAAACCTAAATATTTAAATAACATCATGTTCATACTACAAATTAAAACCTAAATGATTAACATGAAACATAAGAATATATAATTTTTCCTGAATTTTCTTAGAACCCAAACAGAGACAGAGAGTTGAAAAAAAAATCATAGTATATTATACAGAGCATTAAATAAAACAGAATGAATAATAAATAACCAGCGCCTCCGATGCATTGCCCCACTCGAAGTCGAAGCCCATCTCGACGCTGCCTTGTGGATCTCATCAGACCTGTGGTCCTGTGGATTTCATCAGCACTACTGCACCAGATCAATGCCAGCCTGCTGCAACTGACTATTGTTCTCAATAGGATCATTTTTGGCAAGAAGAAGCTTGGTCATTCCCCATGTGCTCTTTTGGGAATGGGCTTGCCTTTGTTTAATTATTATGACCTATATATAGAGAAGATCAGCACCGTTGATGAATATATGCTATCTCTTTCAATTTTTGTATCTGTCTTTAGAAATTTCTGCAAACTTAGTTGATTGGTTCATCATCTCTGCTTGTTTTGTTGACCCTAAAATCGACCTAATCCATCTAACCGACCGCCTTCTAACCGATTTAACTGAAAGTATCGAAATTAAATATTGTCAAAATAAAGTCGATGAATTAACTGACATTAGTCGACTTTGGTGATTTGGTTACCGAAAACACTCCTACCAACACCAATCGAACCCGTACTCACCCCTATTGGCTATTTGCTTCTCCGCGTTCCAAAAGCCTTTTCTTCTCCGCGTTCCAAAAGCCCTTCTTTACACGCATAAAAACGTTGACGCGTCCGACCGGCTGTAACCGGTAATTCCGGTTTCCTCATGGTACCATTAGATTCCTGCCATCCGGCCCATTCTTCCATATTTTCAAACAGCAAAACCACCCTTACAACCTTCGTCTTCTCAAAACCTTCGAAAGAGAACATTTCGTGCTTTTTGAGAAAGACAAGTAACTCCTTTGGGATTTGGCCCGAATCGGATACCCATTCGACTCGTTCGTTCTCGACTCGGTCTCTCTAGGGTCTTCTTCTCACAAATTAGGTATATTCCTCATTTTTTCATCTTCTTTTTCTCGGGTTTTTTGGTTGTTTTTTGTTTGGTTGCTGAGAAAATCGAGGAAAAGAAAAAAAAAATGTGGGATCTTGCAACTTCTGCTGGAGTTTGTTTGAATTGCGTGGTGTTAGGCTTTACTTTATGTTTCTGGGTGTTTTATATTTTCATTTCTCTGATTTTTCCTTGTAGCCAAGCAGAGCATGGCACAAAATGAATGTTTCTCCAGTGGCATGTTTCCATTTTTTTTTTCTTTCCCTGATACTTAAGAGAAGAATGTTTAGAATGTTTGGACGTTGGGGTTTCTTTGGAGGTTTTAATTTTCTGGGGTTTTGAATAGTTTGCTTGATAAAACTTCTTTAATGTACTAAAGCATCCCGGTTGTTCCAAAATGACTTGTTTTAGTTATCTTATTTTTTTTTTAGTTGAAAACGAAAGAGCTACTGTTAGAAGTTGAAGGTTTGATATATATATATATATATATTTTATGGGTTTGCTTACTTTCGACCTATTTTTCTTTGTTATGTCTTATCCAAGTAGAGATGTGCTTGCCCAATTACACAACTTCAGGTTGCCAGCTAAATATCTGTCTCTCGGTGCTTGCTTTTATTGGTTGTTAAATCAGTATCATAGCTTCTGCTTGTGATATTTCGCTTAAAAAAAAGAAAAGAAAAGCTTCTGCTTGTAAGAAAAGCTCTTGATCTTACTTTCCCTGGACATCAAGTGACAATTGGTGTCTGTATATATCAGTATCAATGCTTGTTCTGATAATTTTGTTTGTTTGTTTGTGCTGTATGTTTTATATAGAAAATGTCTCGAGTTGAGGAACTATGGGAGCGGTTAGTCCGTGCTGCATTAAGGAGGGAAAGGACAGGTATTGATGCATATGGGCGTCCCTTTACTGGCATTGCTGGAAATGTTCCATCTTCGCTTGCAAACAATAGGGATATAGATGAAATTTTGAGAGCTGCAGATGTAATTCAAGATGAAGATCCCAATATTTCCAGAATCTGTATGTCACATTCAATTTTTGTTTTCTTGAAAGATCATTGTTATGTTATTTTTAGTGGTTTTCTCAGCCTTTCTATTAACATGTTTTTGCATCTACTTGAGTCTCCTATTGCCAGTTTCAGTGCTAGATTGTTATTGATTCAGTTGGATATATTCTGAAAGTTTTTGTGGCTTATGCGTGTGCAATATTCACGTTGCAATTTGCACCACTTTATTTGTCTGAGCTTGATGAAAATATATTTAAATATTATAAAGGGAAAAGAGAAATTCTACTAGAACAAGTTAGTTTTATAAGTTGAGATGTCAGCCAAAAGGTCACACCATGTCAAAAACGACCCCACTGTCTCTCTCTATGGTGTGGACTGTGGAGACCATGCATTTGTTAGCCACCACGTGTCCTCATGCATTGTACTTGTTGATAATATCTGCTACCGAGTACTTAGTTGATTAGTCTCTAGTTTGAATATCTGCTATTTGTACTTAGTGAGATCATTTGATATCTGCTACTGAGTACTTAGTTTTCTTGTTTATGTCACCTATAATGGAAGAAAAAAAAGAAAGAGAATTGTCTTGTCTATGATTACTAATAAGAGGGAAAAACATCATTTGGTGGATGGGGAGAGGTATCTTTGTTGAGATTTTTTTGGAGTTCCTCTCCATCATTCTATGCCATGTTTTAACTTTCAGTCCTAGTTTTCACTGGGGTTCCTCCAGCACCCTCCTTTACTTTTTAGGATGCTAGGTAGGATCTTCTTTATTTAAAGAATTCTTGGGGTTAGGTTTGGATTTAATGGTGGGAGGAAATACTGAGGATTAAGATTTTAGTTCCTAGCTGATGGTTGATTGGTCAGGTTTGTAGGTGAAAACCAAGGTCTGCTTGCTGGCTTAAAAGGTGTGTTAGTTGCAGAAAATTAAAGAGGCAAGAATAGTCGGATAGAAATTCTTCTTCACTGCGATTTGGCTTCTGCTTTGTGGAGTTCTCTCTTCAATCGTTTCGAGATGTCTTGCGTTATGCCCAGATGGGTTATCAACTTGCTTGCTTGTTAGTGATCCTCTGGAAGGCCAAGGAGCGTTGTGGTTTGGAAAATGGCGCCTATTTGCCTCTTTTGGTGCTTATGGAGGGAAAGAAATAATAAGAGCTTTGAGGATTTGGAAAGTACCTTGGAAGAGATTACTTACTCATCCTACCTTTGTACTTTTGGACTACGGCTTATGTCTACCATTTGTCTTTTACTTGCTGACTTTCTTGCTCGCTTTTCTCTTTTTACTTGGGTGTTTCCTTGTATACTCTCAGTGTATCAAGGGGTGCCTTACGCTTTTTTAATGAGATTGGTTTCTTACTTATCGAAAAAAAAAGTAGGATAGAAATATTTGGGTTTGCCGTTGGGAGCTTCATATAAAGCTACTTCTATTTGGAATGGAGTCATTGAGAAAATGAAACGTCAGTTAGCTGGTTGGAAGAAATTATATTTGTCTAAGGGTGGTCTGCTGACTCTGATTAAAAGTACTCTCTCCAACCTTTTTACGTATTATTTTTTGTTGTTCCCCATTGCTGTAAGTGTGGCTACTAGACTTGAGAGACTTCAACGGGATTTCTTATGGGGTGGCATTGGGGATGAGGTAAAATTCCATTTAGTAAACTGGCACAAGATTTGTAATCCAATAAAGTCAGGTGGGTTGGTAGTTCAAAATTTGATTCAATTTAATCGAGCGTTGTTGGGGAAATGGTTGTGGAGGTATGCTTTGGAGCGGGATGCTTTATGGAGATCGGTGAT